>CAWUFW010016087.1:0-327383 GCA_963921515.1 Calotriton arnoldi
TCGTTTGGTCAACTGTGTCCACCGACGACGTGATTGCACATCCAGGCTGGTAGCTGTTGTGTCCCTACAGGTGATGTGCGCCACACCCATGGACTTCCTTCCATCTACAGTTGTTGACTGTGTGCCCGCTACCAGGTGGGGTTACCTTGCATCTGTAGTGGTTACGGCATGTTGCTACTGTGTAATAAACCTGTGCTTCACTTAGTGATGTGCGTTGTCTGTGGTCACACATTTGACTGCCATTTGCTTACTGCACCTGTGGGCTACTTGACTACAACTGGGAATGGGTGTGGTGTCTGTGCATTGCACCGTCTTCCCTGGCAACATCAGTGTAGGCAATGAGTCAGATGGCCTAGGTGTGTATGTGTCGTGTAGCCCTGGTGGTGTGTCTCCCTCATGTGTGTCACGTTGCCTGTACTCACATACCTGTGTTGTCCTTGCTGTTGCAGTTCGCATACACAGTGTAATTTTGCAGTTCATCATCCCCATAACAGCACCCACGTTGGAATCACGACAGAGGCAAGTATGGTGTATTAGTGTGTTTATTGTGATACATTTGTGTTAATAGTGCATAGGATGGGTTGTGCTGTACATGAATCTTGCAATCCCAAGTTCCTAGGTGAATTGAAAGTCCGGGTAGACAGGATCCCCAGTATCGGGGCCACAGTTGTCTGACACATTGGTCCAACTTGTACTCCCCATGCAATGTGTGGGAGTAGTGTTGCCGTCAACAGGGTGAACAGTCTGTGCACAAAGGCGAACATCCAGAACAGGTTCAGGCTTCCTGGGAGTTGCGCTTGGCCATCGGCCTCTCACTTTTCCCTCCTCGGACGACCCCTCTTCTTGGGGGGGCCCTCAAGTGCAGGCTGCTGCGGTGCAGGGGACTCTCCGCCAGAGTCCTCCTCCCTCCCTGTGGCAGTTGCAGTTTGTTCGGCACCAGATGTTGTTGGCACACAGGGAGGTGTGGACTGGTTGCTGTTCATCTGGCGGAGGCATTGTAAAATGTCCCTGTGCACCGCCGTCATCTCATGCAGTGCATCCCACTTGGACTCCACGCGGACATGTGTGAGTCCACACGGGACATGTGTGACTCCACGTGGGACATGTGGGAGTCCAAGCGGGCATGATGGGCAGCCTGCTGCTGTTTAATGTCTCTGAGGAGCCCCACTACCTGGCTGAGCTCTCCGGTGCTGGACTGGTACGCATCAGCTATGCGTACCAGTTGTGGGTCGTCATGCACACCAGCAACGTCTGCAAGCAGCGACCTCTGTCTCCCACCCCTCCCACCACCCCTGCTGACATGTGCAGTGTGTGCAGTGGCACGCACAGATAACCCTGGTCCACCTTGGGGGTTGGTGGTGGTGGTGGTGTCCATGGCCCCAGGTTGGTCCAGGGTCACTGTGCTGGTGTTGCTCCTTATTCTGTCCATGTCGGCAGGGATGGTATTCGTGGTGACAGTCGTTGTAGGGGTGGGTGCAGGGGGTGCAGCTGGTGGTCCTGCTGGTGCTGCAGCTGGTGGTCCTGCTGGTGCTGCATGTTGACTTGCACCGGATGTGCCAGGTTGTTCTTCATCGTCCGAGGAGGACAGAGGCTGTACGACGCCAGTGAGCTCGGCATCCTCTTGAGCCTGGGACTGGGACTCCTCAGCGTCTGCTGCTGTGTCCCCATCATCACCTGTTTTTGGGAGACACAAACAATGTATGTCATGTTTCTGCAGGCATCAGTGGTTGACACACATGACAGTTGTGACTGTGCCTCTGGGTGCGGGCCTGTACATTGCATTGTCCTAAGTCGTCACAGTCAGGGGTTGATATTGGTGTGGCACATTGTCCTGCATTATTTGGGCATTTCTATGTATTTTCTGGGGTGTGAACATGGTCTGCATTGCTTGTGTTTGGTTGACAGCCAGACCTCCTTCCCACCCAGCCAGCCAGTCAGTTATCCCACCATGGAACGTGCTTGCGTTGCAGGTAGTGTAAGTTGTCTCTCAGGATGTCAGTCAGTGGTGTCCTGCTGTTTGTTGGTGCACAGTTGGCAGCAGGGCCTTGTGCTCCCCACAGCAGTAGCCAGTGTCAGCCATCTTGTGAGTCCTTCTCCACTCCCTGTGATGTGAGCATGGTTCAGGGTGGTGTTGATGGGCCAGTTGTGAGGCTGAGCAATGTCTGTGACTACGACTCCCATCATGCTATTGCCTCCACCCCCTTCCCAGCATGCCCATGCTTCCTTCCTTTTGACTCTGCTTCCCTGTGGGGTGGGCTGGCTGTGCTGACAGGATGGCTGGGAGTGTTGTCCTGGCAGTTGTTTGGCTAAGAGTCCCAAGAGTGTCCCTGTGCTTCACACAACATAACCCAGGGTGGTGGTGCTTTGTGGGATCTTGGGTTAGGATGGAGGGCATTGCATTCTACCAGGTGGGTACTGTGGAGTTTGTGTTGGGGGGTGTGAGGGAGGTGCTGGTGACTATAGTCAGTGCTGCAAGTCCCCCTTCCCACCCAGCCAGCCAGATATCCCACCATGGAACGTGCTTGCATTGCAGGGAGTGTAAGTTGTCTCTCAGGATGTCAGTCAGTGGTGTCCTGCTGTTTGTTGGTGCACAGTTGCCAGCAGGGCCTTGTGCTCCCCACAGCAGTAGCCAGTGTCAGCCATCTTGTGAGTCCTTCTCCACTCCCTGTGATGTGAGCATGGTTCAGGGTGGTGTTGATGGGCCAGTTGTGAGGCTGAGCAATGTCTGTGACTACGACTCCCATCATGCTATTGCCTCCACCCCCATTCCCAGCATGCCCATGCTTCCTTCCCCCTTTTGACTCTGCTTCCCTGTGGGGTGGGCTGGCTGTGCTGACAGGATGGCTGGGAGTGTTGTCCTGGCAGTTGTTTGGCTAAGAGTCCCAAGAGTGTCCCTGTGCTTCACACAACATAACCCAGGGTGGTGGTGCTTTGTGGGATCTTGTGTTAGGATGGAGGGCATTGCATTCTACCAGGTGGGTACTGTGGAGTTTGTGTTGGGGGGTGTGAGGGGAGGTGCTGGTGACTATAGTCAGTGCTGCAAGTCCCCCTTCCCACCCAGCCAGCCAGATATCCCACCATGGAACGTGCTTGCATTGCAGGGAGTGTAAGTTGTCTCTCAGGATGTCAGTCAGTGGTGTCCTGCTGTTTGTTGGTGCACAGTTGCCAGCAGGGCCTTGTGCTCCTCACAGCAGTAGCCAGTGTCAGCCATCTTGTGAGTCCTTCTCCACTCCGTGATGTGCGCATGGTTCATGGTGGTGTTGATGGGACAGTTGTGGGGGGGGGCAATATGTGTGACTGCGACTCCCATGATGCTATTGGCTACACTGACTTGGCCAGCATACACAGAATTCCTTCCTTTGAGTGGTCTTCACTGTGTGTTGGTGTTGTTGTGGTGGCTACATGTGTGGATGTGTTTGTTAGTTCTATTTGTGCCACTGCCTAGCTGTAGTTGTGGTTGTTTGTACATGTGTTGGCACGGTTGGATGTGACTTTTTGATGGCATGTGTTGTGTTTCTCTGACTGACATACACATTTTGGGATGATTCTGTTCTGGTTGCTGTGTGATTGCTATGAGTGCATGGTTTGACTCTCCCCTTGACAGTGATGTGTGTGTGTTTTGTGGCAGTATATTGTGTACATTTGTTGTGTACTCACCAGGCTCTGGGATGTCCTCTAGTCCATATATGCTCACTGGCGGTAGGATGGCCCGCACCTTCTCCTCCCAGGGCCTGAGGTATATTGGCTTGGCAGGAGGGCCACTGCCGGTGTGTTGGCTGTTGATGTAGTCTTGCTTCAGCAGTTTCCGTACCCTCCTGCGCACGTCCATACCACCTGTTCTGGATGTCGGTCCTTGTGCGCCGACATGGTGATTGTGCGTTCACCCTGTTGATGATCCTCTCCCACATCTTGGTTTTCTGCGACATGGGGGTCTGTTGGACCAATGTGCCAAACAGCTGTGGCTCTACCCTGAGGATCTCAGTCTACCAGGACTTCCAATTCACAATCTAGGAACTTGTGATTCTTCTTGGGGGCATGGTGATGGGTGGTGATGGTGAGTGATGTGTGTGTTGGTGTGCAGGTGAGGGTGTGTGAGTGTGTGTTTTGCTGGGTGTATGTGAGGTAGGTATTTGTAGGTGTGCTGATGGTGTGTGGCTTGTGTGAGGGATGAGCTGTGGGTGTGTGGTTGCTTCCTCTTGGGTGCTGGCAGTGGAATGGCATTTGCAAAGGCTCATGTAGTGATTTGTGTCCTTTATATAGGTGGAGTTGTGGGTGTGTCTTTGTTCTCTGTCCCCACCCCCCCAGTATTTATTGGCTTGGTAATTGCTTGTTTGGCCTTTTTTTGGGTGATTTTTCCTTTGTGCTGTTTGTGTATGTTGGAAACGTTCTTGTGACCGAGTCGGACCCTGCATTGGTCTCGTACGGTGTTTTCCGTTTCGTTCACGCTGTGTTTGTGCAGTTTTCTATGCTGCGTACGCGTCGGTCGCGGTGTATTGTGTTGCTTCGGCTCGGTTTTGTATGCGTGTCGGTCGTACGGCTTGTCCTCCGTTCGACTCGCTCGTGGTTTTCGCGCCTTGCATCGTACTTAGTGGTTTGGAGTTAGCGTGTACGTTTCGGTCGGATTTGTTCCGGGTGCGTGTCGGTCGGTTGGATTCGCGTGTTTTTCCGGCCGGATTGCTGTTTTCCGTGCGGCTCGGTCGGTCGGCTTGGTTTCGTTACGTGTCGGTCGGATTTTTCGCGCCTTGCATCGTACTTGGCGTGTCGGGCGCCACGGGTGCGTGTCGGTCTGTATTTTTTCCGGATCCGAGTCGGTCGGTGCTTTTTCCAGCCCGAATCGGAATCGACCCCTATGTGTCATATTTATGGCCAAGTTACGCAGTGCAGCACAGCAAGTAATCTTGCTGCACTACACTGGGTGACAGGGAAAGGGCAGAAATGCATCATATTTTTTTTTTTATAATTCTTTTTATTGAACATTTGAAACAGATACATAGGTACATCAAGTGTTCATGGTAGGGTTTAGTTAGTCAACAGTATTGCATTTCAACTTTGTAGCATATTACGGTGAATCATGTACATCTATTTCAGGCAGTTGTGGGGGGTACAAATATTTCCTCTATACACATTCCAAGCAGACCAGATGGAGACCCACTTCCGGGGACAGCCCCTTGCCAGGTAAACCGTTTTCTCTCTGAACATGCACCAGTCCATGTCCCTTGTCCAGGCCCCCACTGCTGGGGCATGGTCAGTGCCCCAGAGTTGTGCAATATTGCACTTGGCTATCATTAGGCCCACTGTCACCCATGTTTTCTGTGCTACGGTAAGATCTGTGGGCTCCCACACATTAAGGAGGCATCTATTGGCCTCTAGGCGGATGGTCATGTTCAGTGCGGCACTTGCGATTGCGTGCACATCACGCCAGTATCGTTGTATGAAATCACAGTCCCATAGTATATGTAGGAATGTTCCCGTCTGTCCGCACCCCCTCCTACATTCCCCGCCATTCCCATTTTCACCAGGCAGGGGCCTGTTATGTACACTCTGTGCAGAATTTTCAACTGGACTAGGCGTAACCTGGCTGATATTGCCACCTCTCGCAGGGACGTCACTGCCTCCGTCCAGTCTTCATCGTCTAGAATTATACCGTCGTGTTCCCATTTTTCTCTTGTGTGGCTGAGAGGTCACCCGTGTGGTTGATTAGTTTTTGTAAGTTAGTGAGATAGTTTTAGTGGGTAAATACCCGTCCAGCAGTCTGTCCTCCAGTGGGGAGGAGTCCGGGGGTGTGACGCCCTTCGGTATGTGGGTCTGTAGTGCATGCCGCACCTGCATGTACCTGAAGTATTCGGTACTGGCTAGTTCGTACTCCCTCTGCACCGAACTAAAGGATTTAATTTCCCCTTTGGCCCAAAGATCTCCCACTCTAGAGATTCCGATAAGATCCCACCTGTCAAAACCCCTGGAAGTCCATAAATTGCCCAGCATCTCAGAGTCCCACAGGGGGGTGGCTAATGTGAGTTTGTTCTCCCATCCCATGCTACGGTTAGCTGTCTTCCACACCTGCACCGAGTGTCTGGTCGGTCCTGACAGTAATTTTCCTCCGGTCTTGGAGTATAGTGCCCTGTTATAGTTCCCACCGGGGAGCGTCCAGTGGTTCATGGTGTAGCCAGGGTCGTCAGCCCGCCTGTAAGTACCGTGGTTTATAGCAGCCAGGTGGGCAGCCCAGTAGTATCGCTTGAGGTCTGGCAGGCTGATTCCCCCATCGTACCACGTGAGTGTAAGTTTGGCAAGGGCTATTCAGGCCTTTCCATTCCACAGCAGCGTTCTCTGCAGACTTTCTATTTCCCTGAAATAACTCGCTGGGACTGGGTCTAAGGTATTTTGCAATACGTAAAGAAATCTGGGCAATGCCATCATTTTAAATAATTCTGCCCTACCTAGCATCGAGAGCGGGAGTGCAGTCCAGCCCACTAAATCTCACTTCAGTCGCTGAAGGGGGGGGGGGGGAGATTCTGGTCTAACCTGCGTTTTGGGTCTGTAGTGACATATATCCCTAGATATGTGAAGCCCGTTGTGGTGATCTGGATTGGGCATCCCCTCGGGAGGGTTGGCTGAGGCCCTTGAAGCACGTAGAGCATGGATTTCTGCCAGTTAATCGAGTAACCGGAGTAACGACCGAATGTGGCGAATATATCCAGCACTCTATGGAGAGACGCTCTCGGGGAGGCCAGGAATAGGAGGTTATCATCCGCATACATTGAGATGCGGTCCTCCCATGTCTCCGCCCATTTCAGTCCCCGCAACACTGGGTCTCTGCGGATCCAAGAGGCTAGCGGCTCCAACGCCAGAGCAAATAGCAATGGTGAGAGCGGGCAGCCCTGCCGTATCCCTCTGCTCAGCTGAAAGATCTCTGATTTCTTGTTGTTCACCACCACCTGGGCTAGCGGGGCTGAATAGAGAAGCTGTACCCATTTAGTGAAGTGCGGGCCGAAGCCTAGCTTAGCGAGAACCGCGAATAGATACGGCCATTCGAGTGTATCGAATGCCATGGTGGCATCCAGGGACACGATTATCGCCTCCTCCTGGATCGTTCCCGCCCTTCCCAGCACTCCATGGACCCTTCGCAGGTTCAGTGCGGTGTTGCAGTGTGGCATGAAGCCCGATTGGTCCGGGTGGACCAGTCCGCTAATGACTTTGGTCAAACGGGTGGCGAGGAGCTTCGCCAGAATTTTAGGCTCCGCGTTCAACAGAGAGATTGGCCTGTAAGAGGCGTAGTCTGTCCTAGGCTTCCCCTCCTTGTGAATTGTGACCAGCGTTGCTATCCTTTGATCCTGGGGGAGTACTCCCTGTTCCCTGCATTCTTCCAACATCGCACAAATATACGGGGCTAGTTTATCCGGTCGGAGCTTGTACAGCTCAATGGGCAAGCCGTTTGGCCCAGAGGCCTTCCCTGATCGTAGACGACTTATGGCCTGGGCAACTTCGTCATTAGTAAGGTCGCTGTCCAGCAGCCTAACGTCGTCTTCGGAGAGGGAGGGGAGTGTGATGTCCGCCAGCAGTTGGCGGGAGTCTTCTGCTGTGCAGTTTGTGTGTGAACTATATATCTTACGATAGTGGGATGCGAATGCGTTGGCTATCTCCTGTGGGTCTCTAATCGTGTGTCCTGCCTCATCAATCAATTCTGGGACCAGTCTGCTCGCGAGTTCCTTCCTATCTAGCCATGCTATTAGTTTCCCTGCCTTATCTCCTAGGTCGTAAATTCTGCCCTGCTTCTCCCTTCCCAGCTCTTTTGCCCTATCCGTCACTATTGCCCTATAGTTGTCCCGCTTAAGTTGCAGGAGGTGTGTTTTGTCCAGGAATGCATCATATTTAAGGCAATATGGCACATTCTTGCCTTTTCCTCTGCGCTGGCACCTTTTTGGATGCCAAGCGCCAACGCAGGCACCCTTGCAACATGGTGCAAGGGTGCCTGCGTTGTAAGGAGGATAGTTTTTGTGCAGGAATGAGCAGCTTCCTGCACAAAAACAATCCCCTGAGCCTTTTTCTATGTGTGCTGCAGAATGCAGGGGACAAAAACGAGGAGAAATAAATATATTTTTCCTCGTTATGCCTCACCTGGGGAGGTGTACTTTTTTGGCACATCCCTAGGTTTACAAATTCTTGTAAATCTGGGGATACGTAAAAATCCATGGGAGTTCTATGAGAATACCCACGCAATGCCCATGAAATGCCTACCCAGGGCAGAGTAACGCAACGCAGCAATTTGCGCTGCGTTACTCCAGATTTTTGAAGTCACTCAGAGCCACACAAAGTGGCTTTGCGTGGCTTCAAAAATCCATCTTAAGGTTTGCATCACTCTTGCACCATGTTGCGTGGTGCAAGAGCGACACAAACGGCCTCATAAATAGACCCCTATATATTATACACTTACGGTGATAGCGCCAGTATAGCTATGGTTAGGTCTGAGTTTCCACAGGAATAACTTTGGCACAATTTGAAGAATCTGCACAAAACTTTCCAAGAGAAAGTTAATCTATTTTGGCTCGCTTTCAGAGAGTTTTATGCCAATATGACAAGGGTCGACAAAGAAAAAGATGGGGTCCCAAATGTGTGATTTCCCATTTTAATTTCCATAGGAAGTTTTGCTCTCAGTTAAACAAAAACAGCTAAACGGAATTACACCAAACTTGGCAAAAAGTTAAAACTTTTCTCAAGGATTCTACTTTTGTTGGTTTGGTGTAAATCTGTTCAGTAGTTTTTGAGAAATATAATATTTAAAAAGATGCTCAGTTTGGACACGAAGGGATTACATTTAAGAACTAGATAGTGATATCAGGACCGTTGAGGATCCATGGGTATCCTTGAACTCCAAAAGTCCACAAATAAACAAAATGAATTTGTTAAGGGAGCATATTCTCCCATGAGCAATTTGTAATTTGCAGATCCAAAATTTTCTGAATGGTTGCCACATTCAAGAAAATATTGTGGCCACCATTAAAAAATGTTACATTGTATATGTTTATTTCCACCGAGGATTTTGCATATTCTCTGAGGCTTCCAGCTTGAAGGAAGAACCAAGCTGCCTACCACCAAGCTACCACCCACCCAGCACACTCACACTAAGGAGGTTACTCCCAAGCTAATGTCCAACTGGTACACGCTCACCAGGACACCCTTCCTAGATAGAAGGGAACTCAGATCAGCCCAAATTACCACCTACTTGGTACACCCACCAGGGCAAGCTTCCTGTGCCCGAGGGGCCTGGCTGCTCAAGGGCAAAGGGTGTTGCTACCAAGCAACTGCCACCCTGTACACCCACACCAGGGCAAGCATCCCCAACTAGATGGGCCCAGCTGTGCACAGGAAAAGGAGGTTACCCCCACCTGGTACAGTCATACTAGGGCAAGCATGGCGTTCGTATAACAACCTGAAGGGAACGGCTGTGAAACTGTCAAAGGCGTAATTGTCAAGCTCACCAGCACTCCACAACACCAGTGTCAAAGCAAGCTTTATGACTGAAGGAGCTGGCTGCGAAACTACCTAAGGCAGAACTGTCAAGCTCCCACCTTTGATCATGAAATCTAGAGAAAGCTTCACTGACTTAAGGGCCGGGCTGCAAGACCATCAAAAGTACCACCATCAAGGCCTCCCACACTCTGGTACACCAATGCCAAAGCAAGCTTCATGGACGGAAGAGCCTGGCAGCAAGACTGCCAAATTTAGAACCATCAAGCCTTCCAACCTCGGTACACCGACATGAAGGCTGCAAGACTGCCAAAGTGGAACTGTTAAGCCTCCCACCCCAGTACACTGATGCCAGGGCAGACTTCATGGACTAAAGAGCTCAGCTGTGAAACCTCCAAAGGCAAACCGTCAAACTCCTACCACCCTGGAACACAGATGCCAGGGCAGACTTCACAGACTGACCTTCTGTGAAACAGTTGAAGGCATTGATGTCAAGCTCATATCCCACCCCGGAACACCAGCTCCAGGGCAAGCTTCATGGCCTAAAGAGCCTGGTTGTGGAACCGCCAACAATGAAACCTTCAAGCTTCTGCCACTACAGTGCCAGGCAAGCATCATGAACTGAAGGACTAGGCACTAAAGCTGCAAAAGGCAAAACAGTCAAGCTCCTCCCTCACCCTGGAAATCTACACCAGGGCAAGCTTCACAGACTGAGTGCCCCTGTTACAAAACCACCAAAGGAGGAAGCTCACATAGAAAGAGCAAAAAACAAGGAGAAGTAAAGGTATTTCTCCTTGTTGTGTCACTTTAACGCCTCCCCTGGGGAGGCGTAAGAATCTGACGCATTCCCAGGTTTACGAAATCTGGGAATACATCAGGGTCCATGGGTGTTGTGTGGGAACACCCACAGCAACACCCACTGGATTTCAAGCAGAGTGCTGCGTGAAAGGGGGCCATATTTACAAGGCCATGAAAAGCCATGCAGGATGGCTTTGCATGGCCTTGTAAATATGGGCCAGCACACTGCACCACCAGAGCGTCAAAAAAAGTGACGCTCGATGGGGCTTGTAAATATGCCCCACAGTGTTCAAATGGTCTGTTCACCAACGAGGTGGCTGTTAGGACCTCCTTTCTCATGCTGCATACACCATACCAAGAATCAAGATGCAGACACATGTCTGTGATCGGCCCGGCTTGACATTTTCTGAGCACCTTGTCCCAACACTACTGCTGAACACCAGTTCTATAAGAGTAGGGCAGTCTCCTCAGCAATTTTGTGGGGCTATCCAGACCCAGCTGTACCATATTCAGGACCTGCCATCAAGTCTTAAGCCTGTCTCGAGCAGCCTGTCTTTTTAAAGCATTGCACTCCACTTGCCTTACCAGATGGCAGCCATTTTCATCTTGTTCATCTCATCTTATGCATACCATGTATCAAGCCCGCCTCAGCAATGACTCTCCAGAAGTATAAAAGATAAGAGCAGTGTGGGCAATACTGACACATCACTTGACAACACACATATGACAGGTACAGGACAACCCTATTCTATGTTTGCATTTTTAACTTAAACCAAACTCTTGATTGTCAAGGCCTACATTTCAACATACAAACTAGTTTGAATTACAACTTCCTGCCAGGATCTCTCTAACCTACCTGATATTCATTCTGAAGCTTGTCTACTGGCGTAAACAATGACTCTCCCAGCTGTTATTTGGCAATGTTGCCATGTATGTCTTCGGTACCACAGCAAGCCCCAACTGTTTAAACTGTAGGGCATATTTATGAATTCTGATGCAAAGCTGCGTTGTGTCAGCATTGCGTCGGAAAAACTTCACTGTGTTGCATCACTTCCTTGCGACATGGATGAACCATATTTATGGTACGGAGCACCATGTTGCAAGACTCATGGGTGAGAAGAATGGCGCAAAGTGTCGTTACACAACTGCTACCTTTGTGACGCAAAGTTGATTTGCGTGTCGTAAAGCACTTTTACATGTCGCAAATCAGCTTTGCATCACTCAGGAGTGTCTTGCGTGGTGGGAAGCTTAACAAAAAGACACATGTGAATCTACAGCACTTCAGAACACCAATAACAGGAAAAAATGGAGGGCAACAACACCAACTCCAGCAAAGATGAACAGACAGTAGCCCAGGGGAAGAGAAGGGCCAATTTCAATGAGGGGGAGAACCAAATATTAATATCTGAGGTGAGAAAGAATGAACACCTTCAATTTGTCATCTCCAAATTGCCATTAGGGAAGAACAAAGCCATTTGGCAATCCATTGTGGATAAAATCAACAGTGTAGGCCAAAAAAAAAGAACAGTGCTGGAGTGCAAGAAGAGGTGGCATGACTACAAGCGCAGGACTGAAGAGAAACTGGCCAAGAACCTTAGGGCAGCCATGAGGACCAGAGGAGGGCCTAATGTCCAGGGAGGAGTTGGACCCATTGGAAGAGAAGGTAACGTCACCCCTTCTAACAGAGTTGGTAGCAGGAGTTGCTGGACAGGATAGTGCTGCGGTCGAGGACTAGGAAGAACTACAGGGTAAGTGAAAACAAGGGACCAAATGGTTCAAACTGTCATGCAGCGCAGCAAGACACTTTGCTGCACTGTGCTGCTCTGTGCAGAAGTGAAAGGGCAGGAATGTCTCACATATTAACTCCTCAATCAAATAAATGTGATTTTATTGCCCAGTCACTTTTATTTCTGTCCAGCACTGCCAGGTTTCTCTGGTCTATGTGTGATGTGTTGCCCCAGTCCAGGATGTCCTCTGAGTCCTGGGACTTGTAGAGTCATCAACATGATTCACCAGGACTACAAGTCCCACAATACATACCAAAAAACCTGGACTGGAGCAGCACATCATGCATGGCTCTTGGAAACTTTGCAGATATGTCAGTGCCAATGTAGGCCCCCTTCTCCATGAAGAAAGTGTGCTTGTCTTGGGGCTAGGGAGGCAAAAGTAGAATGTAATGTAATGTGGTTTGCCAGAGGATTACCTTCTCACCGAGAGGGTATCCAGGTGCTCAGTGTTTGCAGGCTCTCCAAGTAGGATCAGGTGAAGAGCCAAGTGTGCAGTCAGTAGCACTAAACCATATTGCACGCAGCTGTCCGGATGTGCTGGGTGTTTTTTTAAAGGTGTTGGCAGCCATGTAAGAGACCATCCTATCTCCTGTCTTGCTCAGATGGATATTGGGGGTGGAGATTAATGCAAGTGGTGCACAGCAGAGGTCCATGATTGTTTGTTCAAAGCATAGATGGTGTGTGATCTAGGTGGGTCCCTGTTAGGGTAGTACCTTGTAGGTGTGGCTGAGCATATTGAACTGGCAGTGTGTCTGAATGGGGAGCCGTTGTATCTTAAGGAGGTGAGGTGTGATGTGTATGCCACAAGGCAGGCTGAGTAATAGTCTGGCATTGCTGTGTTTGATAGTTTGTCACTTGTGTAGAAGCGTGCAGAAATGCCGTGGTAAAAAGCATTGGTGTACTACAATTTACATGTGATGAGGGCCTGGGTGATGGTCTTAAAGGTGTCAGGGGTGGTCCATGTGAAGAGCTGTCTGACTATGCAGAATATGTGAAAGCAGGTGGAGGTGAAACAGGGAATTGTGAAGTCTCAGGGTAGGGTAGGTGTCCAGGAGAAGGGGCAGGTTTCTGGCATGGTTGGAGGGTGAGATGTTTGGGCCTAGTCGTGTGGGCAACCAGGGTAGGTACATGTTGCTGAATATCTTCACTACTACCTTGTGAGGTTCAGTATGAGCCATTATTCTCACATACAGGTAGGCATGCTGGTCAATGGCATAATGCAACAAATGTTGATAGTGTTGGTGTCTCCTGAGAGTCAATGTATGATCTGAGTGTCATCAGTGTATGAGATGAAGTAGAGTCCCTGGGTCTGAATGATGATTGCCAGAGGAGTCATGTACAAGTGAGTAAGGCTGAGTGAAGACATTGGTGGGACTCTGCAGATTAGCAGCTTGGGTTCCTACGTAATTGAGTGAAAGTTGCATATTTCCAAGTGTGACTTCAGAGATGGTTCTCAGTGTCTACTGTTGTGGACTCTGGAGATGACTGTGTGTGTGCCAGGAATCTATAGGATTCCAGACAGATAAGCAAAGTATGGTATATACATGCCCTTACCCAATCCTGTTGTGTAGCAAGGTTGTTTGCCGTGCCGCTATAACACCTAGTGTAACTGCAACAAATGTTGGACGGAATGCTGAATGATTCAAACATTCTCCCCCAGTCAAGAGATCTGGGTTAAATCCATCCTTCTTTTTCCCACTACACCACCCCAGTTTGGACCCAGCCATATGCAAATCAGTCTTGACCCTGTGCCTCATGGGAACAGTCCAGACCGAACTGCTAAGCCAGGTTCTCCCTGGACCAGAAACAAGCATCCTGGCACCGGTTTTGGGGTATGTCACCCATCATCAGCCAGGCTAGCTTGAATCCAGTGGCACAGTGAGCAAGGGACCCACGTCTGGGCATACCCATCCCACTTAGGGCGAAAAGTGTAACTACAACAAATGATGGACGGAATGCTGAATGATTCAAACATTCTCCCCCAGTCAAGAGATCTGAGTTAAATCTATTGTTCTTTTGCCCACTAGGCCACCCCAGTTTGGACCCAGCCATATGCAAATCAGTCTTGACCCTGTGCCTCATGGGAACATTCCAGACCGAACTGCCAAGCCAGGTCCTTCTTGTACCGGAAACAAGCATCCTGGGACCGGTTCGGGGTATGTCACCCTTCATCAGCCAGGCTAGCTTGAATCCAGTGGCACAATGAGTAAGGGACCCATGTCTGGCATACCCATCCCACTTAGGGCGAAAAGTGTAACTGCAACAAATGATGGGCTGAATGATTCATACATTCTCCATCAGTCAAGAGATCGGGGTTAAATCCATCGTTCTTTTGCCCACTACACCACCCCAGTTTGGACCCACCCACATGCAAATCAGTCTTGACCTTGTGCCTCATGGGAACAGTCCAGACCGAACTGCCAAGCCAGGTCCTCCCTGGACTGGAAGCAAGCACCCTGGGACCAGTTATGGGGTATGTGAGAAGTTGGCCTGGTATATGCTGTCCACTAGTTATAGAGGGCACCTTGCACCAGTCCAAACGACCTTTATTGATGATAGGTTTAAAGACAACCTTTATTGAAAGCTATCCTAGTGGTAGCTATGGAGAGCAGCCTTCAGGCTAAGTCTTGAAGGAGTGTTAAGCTGTTTGTTTTACCAGTCTATAATCTCATGAATGACCAAATGAAAGGAGAACCACACCAGGTATATATATTAAATATATGTATTTATTACTAAACACTACCCACTAGTCTCTTTATGAGGCTAGAGGTCGAAATACACAAGTTACAAGTCAAATAGCACAGTAAATTAGCACAATATACGATTAGCCCTAGGGGCGTACTAAACCATATATTAAGAAAGTGGTATAAGAACCACGACTTGACTAGACACAAGGCCTAGAGCCTGTAGAATCGCTGGGACCCCAAGGAACCACCCAAGGTAGTGACACAGGGGACCCACGGGGGCTGTGTGCAGTGTGTGAACACAGCCGCGAGCTCCGTTAGCGTCTATGGGGAAAGTCGCGGTTAGAGTTTTAAAGTTTAGGGGCACTTCGGAGTGGACTAGGAACAAACCCTTTTGGACTTAGAGGGTTCTAGGGCCAACACCCACGGGAGCACTGAAGTACTCGTGTTACCTCACCCAGGGAAGCCGGGTGCACAAGTGTCAAATGGTGTCGGGCTGCACCCTCGTTTTCAATGGCCGCTGACTAGAAAGTGCTGCTGCCGGGAAGTTGCGAAGTGTCCGAAGAGATCCAAGCCTGGATCAAGGATGAGAAGAACCTGAAAGCAGAGGGGACAGAGTCTAGGTCACTAGCCAGTGACCAGGGGCACGATAGTCGAATGCCCACCGATGTCGGGTGCTTCAAGTTCGAAGAGGTGAAGATTGTCTCTACAGCCACGAGGACCAGGAGGTGTCGACGACAACTAGGAGCTGGAATCGAGCTGTACCACAAAGGTAGTAGCTGGCTGCAGTGTCAGTGCCTGGATTGGACCCAACAAGCCTTGGCAACAGCAACCCACGTAGAAAAAGAACAAAGGCTTCGGTGCGGACCAGCGAGGTCCGAGGGACTCCCCAAGAAAGGGAGAGTCAGGGCAGGCCTGGAGCAACCAGGGAGGCCCGTTGAAATCAGAGATGCCCTTCAGAGGGACCCACAAGTTGACAGACAAGGGATCGTGAAGGGACCTCAAGCGGAATCACAAAATGGCGGCCCACGGGTCACTCGGAGTGGCCAGGCCAGCAATCTTTGGTGGAATTACTGCTCGGGGTTGGGGCTACAAGTAACCCAAAGCACAGTCTCTAGGATTGACCAGAAGCTTATGCACTTGCAAATGTGCACGGTGTCCAGGGGTTCCGGTTCCACGGTACCCACGAGGGCTACGGGTCTCAGCTTTGCTGGAGACTCGGGTCAGCCTCTGGGAAGTCTGGAAATCTACCTCCTGGGTTGCAGGGTTGTCGGCGTCCGGTGGGAGCTTCAGAGATGCAGACCGGACAGATGCGTCTTTGGTGCCTGCCAAGCAGGGGAGTAACTCCTTTACTCCAAGGGAGATTCTTCAGTCATCTGGCGTTTAACAGATCGTCGAAAGTCCAGGATTCAGTTTCAGAGTCTCGTCCAGGGATATCTAAAGTCCTGTTGCCAGGAGTGCCTATCTTATACCCAAGGAAGGGGTTGGACTAAATCAGGGGACCCACCTATGGGAGGGTTTGGAAAGAGGGGTGGCTACACCCATTTCCTTTGTCCAGTTTCACACCAGAGCAGGGGCTGGTAGCCCCTGCAACCGGTTTGAACTGGGCTATGCACAGGGACACCAAATGTGCCCCCAGTGCAGGACTTCAAAGCACTCAGAGAGTGCACCCACCCAGCCCCAATACACTAAAGCCTGTCTGGGAGGTGGTAACCCCTCCCTGTGACAGGAAACCTATTGTCCAGGCCTCCCATGCCGGAGTTTCGGTCAGCAGCAGGAGGCCAGACTTGTGTCTGTGGCTGCAGCATCCATTTTGTGATGCCAGGGCTCTGTTAGCTGGTACCGGGTATACCGGTGCTGTCATGTCTCTCCCTCTAGAAGGGTGGGATCATACTCCCACACCAGTTACTGGTGTGGGGGTATGATTCCAAGGTGTTTGACACCAAACACGACATGTTTCTGTGCAGCCATCCCAAAGTTAGCATTTTCTATTGAGATATATTGCACTTAAGAGTATATGGTCAGGCTGCACTCACAGACAACCCCGGAGGATAGATTCCGAAGGCTGCAGAGGGGCTCTGCTCATGCATGGGCACCCTCTCACATAAAACCAAGCACCCTGCCTGCAGGATTGATAAGGCCTGCCATAGGGGTGACTGATAGGTTTATATGTATAGTGATAGGGTGAGATATAGGGAACCTATATCTCAGTAAGGGGTGCATGCACCACCTTAATCAGGCTGCTGTAGCAGTCCTGTGGTGTCATTTTGGAAGGCTTCCCAGGGGTGGCATAATACATGCTGCAGCCCCTGGTAGGCCTCTGGGGTACCTATGCCCTGGGTACATAGTATACCATATACTAGGGACTTATAAGGGCACCCCAGAATCCAATCTTTAGGGTACTTAAGGTACTAGGAATCCATTTTACAGCAGAGAAAGCAGATAAACTGGGGCCCTGAATAGCAGGGTACCAGTCCAACTAAGTCGAAAACCAGCAAAACACCAGGAAAAAAGTGGGGGCAACCATGCAGTTAGATTCCACCTTCCTACAGGGTATGTCACCCTTCATCAGCCAGGCTAGCTTGAATCCAGTGGCACAGTGAGCAAGGGACCCACGTCTGGGCATACCCGTCCCACTTAGGGCGAAAAGTGTAATTGCAACAAATGATGGAGGAAATGCTGAATGATTCAATCATTCTCTCCCAGTCAAGAGTTCTGGGTTAAATCCATCGTTCTTTTGCCCACTACGCCATCCCAGTTTGGCTGGGTCTAAACTGGGGTGGTGTATGTATGTATGTATGTATGGAACTTGTAAAGCGCTGGAATCACCCCCGAAGGGGTATCTCCGCGCTGGCATAAAGAACAGATCGGACTGGCACAGACTACCATAGCTCAAGTCTTGAATAATTCCGTCTTCAGAAGTTTTCTGAATCGAGCAAGACTAGAACATTTATGTACCTCCTCTGGCAAGGAATTCCAATATTTTGGGGCCAAATAGGCGACCGTTTTTCCTCCCGAACGAATTTTCTTAACGCGGGGGACCAGCAGCAGCCCTTTACCTTCCGATTGGAGACTCCGGTTCGGAGAGTACAGTTTGAACTTATTTGCCATATAGCTCGGGCTTGTGCCAAAGATGTCTCTGTGCGCAAAGCAACATAGCTTGAACTTTATTCTCTGGCGAATAGGCAGCCAATGGAGAGATTTCAACAATGGCTCAGGGGAGGTGCGAGGTGGTTTATTCAGGACTAAGCGCGCGGCAACATTCTGAAAGATCTGCAGTCTGCTAAGAAAAGCCTTGTTCGCAGAGGCCAATAAAGCATTACAATAGTCGAGGCGACCTATAATCAGAGCCTGAACTAATGTTCTACGTACTGAGAGGGGCAGCCAGATGAACACTCTGCGCAAAAGGCTCAAGGTATAATAGCAGGTCCCGACAGTGGTCATTTTTTGATCTTTCATCGATAACCGTGCATCCAACCAGACCCCCAGATTTTTTGCCACCAAGGTCGGAGAAGGGGCGGGGCCTAACACTGTCGGCCACCACACAGGGGACCAGGAAATAAGTGCAGGACCAAACAGCAGGATTTCGGTTTTGGCCGTATTTAACTGCAAGCAATGTTCAGTCATCCACTTGGCTATGGCAGACATGCCCTTTGCAAAGCGCTGATCGACTGACTCCATATCCTTATCAAAGGATAGGAGTAATTGAGTGTCGTCTGTGTAGGAGAACGGCGTGAAGCCGTACTCTCGGATGACTTTAGCAAGGGGGGCCACATAGATATTAAATAATGTCGGGCTCAAACAAGAGCCCTGGGGCACCCCCTTACTAAGCTTTAGAGTTTGAGATCGGAAAGGGCCCAGATTGACAGTTTGCGAGCGTTGGTCTAAGAAACTAACAAGCCAATCAAGCGCCAGCCCCTGCAGACCGGCCTCTCTCTGTCGAAATATCAGTTTCTGATGAGAGACCGTGTCAAAGGCTGCTGTTAGATCTAACAAGACCAGCATCACTCCTTTATTATCGTCTAAGGCTATTTTTATGTAGTCCGTTACCCCAATGAGAGTAGTCTCAGTGGAATAGTTGGTTCTAAATCCGGACTGTGAGGGATCAAGAATGCCATTTGTCTCCAAGTAGTCCGTTAACTGCGTGTTAACATGGCTCTCTGCCATTTTGCCTATTAAAGGAAGGAGCGAAATGGGACGATAGTTGGAGAGCACTTCTGTAGGCACCTGATCTTTCTTCTTGATGGGGAGTACTTGGGCGGCCTTCCAGTCTAAAGGCACACTGCCTTCACTTAATGACGAGTTTAAGATCTCAGAAATAGGGGCAGCCAAGAGAGGGGCAAGAAGAGCATACTTATGGGCAGGCAAGATATCCAGAGGAGACCCAGATTTTGCCTTTTTTAACATGGCTTCCACTTGTGGAACATCAGTAAGCTTAAACTGTTTCAAACCATCACCTGAGCATAATAGCGGTACTACTTCAGATTTAGTAGGTAGCACCTGGCCCATGTTTTGAGGAAATTGTTTATAAATCAAGTGGATTTTATCGTCAAAATATATGGCAAGATTATCACACAGACCCTGAGAGGGGGTGATCAGCTGGGCACATGCTGTAGGATGGGTAAGAGCTTTAAGAAGTTTATGTAGATCTTTTGATGAATTGCCTGCTTGATTGAGTTTAGTAATATAATGCTCTTTACGTGCCCTTTTTAAATTCTTATGATAGATAATGAGGGCCAGTTTAAATTTTAATTTATCTGTCTCCAGCTGGGATTTGCGCCAGGATTTTTCAAGAAGTTTGCATCTGGATTTTTCACAGCGTAAGTCATCAGTGTACCATTCTTCACTTTTTTTCCTGGAGTTCTTGAATTGAAGTGACATGGGCGCCAACCTGTCTATCGCATCACTCATGGTCTTATTAAAAATCTTGAGTTTAGTAGAGCTGTCCATAAGCTCATTAAAAACAGGGGGGAGTATACATTTTTCTAAAAGATTCAGATGTAACTTTATGCCAGCGTCTTTGAAGACCCCTTGCAGAGCATCCCGACATTAGGGGTTTAACGTTGCTGTAGATCTTAAATGGAATCATAAAATGATCTGACCACATCAGTGGGCAGGCAGGATCAGCAACAATATGAGAAGATGAGGAGAGTATAATATCAAGCGTATGACCAGCTGAATGTGTAGGCCCAGAATTGATTTTATTTAAGCCTAAAGTGGCCATATCAGCTAAAAAGCTTGCAGCCTCAATATTCTCCTTATCATCACTATGGACATTAAAATCTCCAAGTAGCAGAAAGTGCATAGATGAAATTACATAGGGGCTGATTTTTTCCATAATTTTTAAATTAAAATCTTTTAGTGGCCCGGGCGGGCGATAAACAAGAGCGCCCTTTACAGTTTCCTGGTGTGAGATCTCAATTTTAAATATGCTCACTTCCATTGTGTTATCTTGGAAGGAGTCAATCACTGTAACTTTGGTCGCCTCTCTATGTATTATGGCAGCCCCTCCACCCACTTTCCCTACTCTATCCAGCCTAAGGATGCGATAGTGGTGTGGGAGGGCGAGGGCAATATCAGGCAGGGAGGTGGGTTTGAGCCATGTTTCAGTTACAAAGCCAAGATCAGGGGATTCCGTGCTCAACAGATCCCAAAATTCAGTGGTGTGTTTTGGTAGCGAGCGTACATTTGCCAGAAACCCCTTCCAGGAACAAACCTGCTTTAGAGAATGGGGCCTGGTAGAACTATTGGCAGTCGCACCCATCTCTGTCAGGTTTTCACTACTAGCAGTATTGCCTTCTACACCCGGTGGAATAGCAATGCAGGAAAAGAGACAGTGCGAGCAAGAAAAAGGGCCTTCCAGAGTCGCAACTTTATGAGCATGGGCAAACCATATCTTAACTGGGAAAGTTGCAAGGACGTAAAGGTGAGCCTAGGAGCGATATCCGCCTGCAAACCGGCAGAGTCACTGGCTCCTGGCGATGTCCGGGCGCGGATGGGCGCAGACGGGCTCGCCTCTGGCGCGCATTTGGCGCGCCAGCAGAGCGCCCGCAGCACGCGTCCGCTGCGCGGCCGTGCAAGCATGAAGTTTAAATACCCTGCCGGAAGTACCGAGTCAGAGGGAGGAGCTGCGTCCCTCCACACAATCGGCACCAAAAGCCGTGGTGGACCGGGGACCGGTATTCAATAAAGTGCAAGTGCAAGGTAAGCTTCCAAGACGTGTGCAACATACAACAAAGTTAAAAGTAAAAAATCAGCCATACGTTTTTTTAAAATAGGGACAAAGATTTTAATCCAAAGAGCATTTCACTGTGCCTGCTGGCGCGCTATTCTCTATTGCTGCGCGGCCGTGCAAGCATGAAGTTTAAATACCCTGCCGGAAGTACCGAGTCAGAGGGAGGAGCCGCGTCCCTCCACACAATCGGCACCAAAAGCCGCGGTGGACCGGGGACCGGTATTCAATAAAGTGCGAGTGCAAGGTAAGCTTCCAAGACGTGTGCCACATACAACAAAGTTAAAAGTAAAAAAATCAGTCACACGTTTTTTTAAAATAGGGGCAAAGATTTTAATCCAAAGAGCATTTCACTGTGCCTGCCGGCGCGCTATTCTCTATAGCAAAGGAATGATGGATTTCACCCAGATCCTTATGACTGGGGGTGAATGCTTGCATTGTCCAGCATTCCGTCCATCAATTGTTTCTTTTGCATATGTCGCCCTAAGTGGGAAGGGTATGCCCAGACGTGGGTCCCGTGCTCACTACACCACTGGATTCAAGCTAGCCTGGCTGTTGAAGGGTGATGCCCTGAAACCGGTCTCAGGATGCTTGTTTCCGGTCCAGGGAGGACCTGGCTTGGCAGTTCGGGCTGGACTGTTCCCACAAGGAACAGGGTGAAGGCTGATTTACATATGGCTGGGTCTAAACTGGGGTGGTGTGGTGAGCAAAAGAATGATGGATTTAACCCAGATCCTTGTGACTGAGGGTGAATGCTTGCATTGTCCAGCATTCCATCCGTCAATTGTTTCTTTTGCTATAACACCTAGGCCACAATATTGCACCAACTATATGCAAGACAGTACAACAAGCCAGATTGGTGTGTTGCACTCTAAGAGAGGCAGAGTGCAGTATTATATGTAATACATAACATGATACCATTACCTGGTCAATGTTGGGGTGTTAAGTGATGACTAGAGGTAATGCAACCACCCTGGTGACACAGTGCAATGGTCTCAGCAGTGGGGTCCCAAAGCTAATGTAACATCATTGTAGGCACAAACCAGAAAAGCAACAGAATATGTCAAATGGGCCCCTTACCTGTATTCACTCTTTCAGGCAGGGCAATCCAGCAAGTGGCCTAACTGCATTGCGTTGTGTGTCATCATTACCCAAATAGGCCCCCTTGTTTATAAAGAGGTTGTGTGAACAATGTAAAAGCATTGCCATGTGAAAGACAACAATAGTGTAACATGGCCTCATTTACTTGTAGTAACATATGTTCCACATATCCCTGTGTACCTAAAAGTGGAAAAATAATCAGTCTGAATGTCACCAAAATCATATTTGTATACATCTATCATGGATCATCATTGACATATTTCTATCTCTTTCCAGAGGGACAAACAACACCTCCTGTAGAGTAGCGTGTCCTTGATGACCAACCTGTTGCTGATTCCATCCTGACCCCCATGGATAATGGCATCTTCCAAAATCTCCTGAAGGTTATGAATCTTCTCCCTCTGTCTTCGAAAGGGAAGGCGATGTTGCAGGGTGTCCAGAGGAACCGTAACCCACAGGACATGCCCCATCCAGCTGTACAATCCCAACCAGGACTTGGAGGACCCTAAAGTTGAATTTCAAAGGCCAGTGGTAGGAGTCCAGCAGCAGATGGGCGGCATCTGTGACATCATGAAATCCCTGGAGCGCAAGTTGGACTCCTACATGACAATAATGGGAGCACTCAATACAAACGTTGCTTTGTTCGCAGGCCACCAGACCCTTGCTAGGGATTTCCAGGTTGCCTTACCGGCACAGACACATACTGAAGGGAACACGGGAGCCACATCTTTTGCCTCTGATGTGTGTGTGCCTCAGATGCCTCCCATACAAACACCGCCAACTGAAGGGGAGACACAACACCCAGCAGAGGAGGAAGATGTAGAGTTCCCCAGTTTCCATTGGTGAACTGCAGATAAAATGTATCTGTGCCTCCTCCTTGCCAGTTTTCTAGTAGTCCTGTGTTTAACATCATGCCACCTCCTGTGTCACCCACTACTGGACTTTTTGTTTATATAGCTGTTGATCTTATCCACTTGTGGACTTTCTAATAAGCCTACCTTCCCTAATGGAAATTTGTACCCCCTCACTGAAATATTCCTTAGCTCCACATGTGGCATTGCATGTCTCCCAAATGGACTCTGTCTGGTCATTATTAGCTTCCAATAACTGTTGTTGTTGCCAACAAATCTACAATTAGACTCACAAGAAACATTGTGAGGGACCTACAATCTTGAATAAAAAGTAAATTCCGTTCTGCTCGTGGAGTTTGCAGAATTCGGGCACTCTCGCTCTGTGAAGGTATGCGGAATTCCACCATTCCGGCGCGAAGCAGAGATTTTTTTTCAGTTGGCGCACTCTAGTTTTCTTTTGGTGCTCAACTGCAAGCGCCAAGACTCTCGGGCCACTTGCGAGTGCACGCAAAACTTCTCACACCGCTAAAGAGCTCCCGCGAGACTTCTCACACACTGGCACGGCTTCCGGCCGCGACGGCACCAATCTAGCATTCTTAGAGCCGATCGCGATCACAAACGGAGCAGTCGAGGAGCTTGTCTGCTTGAGAATGCAACTGAGAGGAATTTGGAGTGGATTTTCTTCTCAAACATGTCACTGGAGTTGTTTTTTTGTGCGAGAAGCCATTTTTTGAAAACTTTTTTTTTTTAAACCAGAAGGAAGTGCCCCAGAGACTCCAACTTCCTGTTCCTGTCCAGCAGGCTGCTCCCAGTGCTTTGTCCCTTTCCTGGTCACTTTTCATTGGGATTTGGAGCTGGAAGGATCACTCTCCTTGTCTGCTGCATATATACCATTGGATTTAAGGACTTTGTTTTTGAGATATCACAAGTAAGTTGAACAACTGGTGTATAAGGGTGTTGTTTGTTTGACTGGGGGCATGCACCTGTATTTATTTGTACTTTTATTCGATTTTTAAAATTTATTGTGGTGGGTGGCCTGCGGTTTTAGTAGGGGCCTAGTTTTTTGTGCATTAAATTTATCTTCTTTTGTAAAGGAAACATTTTGCACAGTTCAGTACATTTTCTTCTCCGTGTTTTTAATAAGTTTGCAATATTGATTGATTTAATTTACTATGTGGCCTACTCTGCCAATGGTACTTCCAGTCAGTAGGCCCTGTACTATTCATGGGTGCATGAAACAATTGTTTCTGTGGGTCTG
Source organism: Calotriton arnoldi (assembly GCA_963921515.1). Classification (NCBI taxonomy): domain Eukaryota; kingdom Metazoa; phylum Chordata; class Amphibia; order Caudata; family Salamandridae; genus Calotriton; species Calotriton arnoldi. The sequence continues at coordinate 24,174 of CAWUFW010016087.1, forward strand.
TAGAAATGAAACATCATTTAGGCCATGGATTGCATTGGATTAAAATACAAAAAGGTTTTTTTTGTGCTTTTTCACGTTTTTGTCACCTGCAAACAGTGTTTCTGGTGGTGTAAAGCCTTTTGAGGATGTGTGTTGTTGTGAACATTTCTAGCCCTGTTCATTTTTGTTTGTGGCATTGCTGAATTAATGCTGTGTTTTCTGTGTTACCATGCCTCTTTTGTCTGGCCACTGTGTGTGTGTATGTGTGTCTGGCATAGGCCATCATTCGTCTTTGTTGTTCATTATGCCATGTGGCCAGGGGCCATTTTGTATAGTCAGTGTCCACCCTAGGCCTGTATGTGTTCTTTTTTTCCAGGCCTCCTGCTTGTTGTTGTTCTGACCCTGTGGCTGGCGGACATTTTGTGTAGCCAGCCAGTGTTCTTTCCCCATAGGCCTGCATTTCTTCTTTGTTTGTGGCCATGCCTCCTTGCTGGTTGTTGTTGTTGTGGCCATGTGGCTGGCGACTATTTTGTGTAGCCAGCCAGTGTGCTTTTGCCATAGGCCTGCATTACTTCTCTGTTTGACACCATGCCTCCTTGCTGGCTGTTGTCTGGCCATGTGACTGGCGGCCATTTTGTGTAGCCAGCCAGTGTGCTTCCCCCATAGGCCTGCATGTCTTCTCTGTTTCTGGCCATACCTCCTTGCTGGTTGTTGCTGTTCTGACCATGTGACTGGTGGACAGTTTGCATAGGCATTCAGTGTGCTTTTGCCATAGGCTTACATGTGTTGTTCTTCTATCATTATGTTGCGGCCATGCTTCCTTGCTTGGTGGTTCACCATGTGGTCAGTCCGTGGCCATTTTGTGTAGGTAGCCAGTGTGCTTTTACCATGGGCCTGCATGTCTTCTTCTCGTTGTTTCCATTCCCAATGCCTATTTGCTCTGTGTTGTTGTTGTTGATGACCATGTGGCAATGGCAGGCAGCCATTTTGTGTGTCCAGGCTGTGTGGCCCTTTGACATATGCTTGCATGGATGGTTGAGCAATGAGATAGCAGTTTAATAAATTAAAATGAATGATATGCTTGAGGATAATGTCACTTATTTATAATTGTTTCAATGTTAGTTTTTTTAATTATTATTATTTTTTTATTTTTTATTTTTTTATTTTATTTTTAGATTTTTTTTGACCATTTTCATAATATCTGGCATCAATGAATCAACCCCATGTCTGCTATAGGTGAACAACACCAACCATTTTGTAAGGATTATTCGATTGTCATTTGTCAGCTGCACCTCCCTGAGTGCCACATCCCACTTGATGGATTGCACATAAAGCAAAGTTACAGCTGTATTGTTTTGTTGTTGTATTTATTGCTCTTTCTAATCCTTCCTGGGTGTACAGTGACCATGAAAGTTTATGTTGGTGTAGTTTTCCGTTTTACGAATGAACACTCTATACTATTGTTAATTATTTATAATAACATAAGTAACCACATTAAATGATATTGTTTGTTTCTACTACTACTTGAACTGAAACAATGCCATGTTCACTGATGTTTTTCTTGCTTATTTGCTTTTAGGTTCACAAGTGAAGGTACATCACCCACAGTACTGCAAGACAGAAGGCCTGTGCACGACGTGACGTGAGATTGACTATGCAACACGGTCATCTCTTCAGCTTGTTGGGAAGCAAAGTGCCACTGATAACTGACAGCCTTAAGATGGTGCCAAAGAAAGGTGCTGCCAAAAAAGTGGCTAGTGGGGAGCAGAAGAAGCAGATTTCCACTGCTGGCGGGCTGACCACAACCTTTTTCAGGAAAGTTGAGCCTGCCGCACCGGCCTCCGGCGAACAAGCTGAGAGCAGCACTCCTGCATCAACAGCCCCACCTCCCCAACCTAAGCCCAGGACCATGTCTGTCAGTGAGGCAGCCAGTGCAATCATGTTGATGCTGACAAGTAGTGATGTTGAATTGGATTTGTCCCTTTCGCAAAGTAGTACACAATCTTTTCAGGAAACACAGCAAAGTGGACAACAGCCGCAGCCAGCAATGGATTTGTCTGATGTTGGAGCAGAACAGGCGCTTGAGCTTTCTTCAGAGAAAGAAGTTGAACCTCCTCTTTTAGAATCAATGGCTCCCACATCTCCAGCAAGGAAAAGGAAGGGTACTACAGCACAATCTTCTCCAAGCACCACTTCTGATGATGATGATAGGGACACGGAGTGGATCCTAACAGAGACCAGGAGACAACAGGAGAGGCAAGGGAAAAGAAAAGTTCCAGAAAGACTTAGACTTATGTAAGAGGATGAAGAGGAGGATGATGATGACGAGGTAGTCATGGTGGAAGGTGACACAGAGGAATCTGACATTGATATTCAACCAGCTCCGAGGGATGTGGCACAGGTAGCACCGCCACCAGCTCCCATATTTGCAAAGCCTCAGCTGAGACCAGCACCAACCACTGCCTCAGGAGAAGCTGAGAGGCAATTAACGAAATGCCCACCTACCTCCAGTTTGTCTTCAGGCATTGGCAGTGGCCCGGTAAAACAGTACTCCTCCACAGTTTGGGACATTTTTACAGTTAGCAAAGAGGGAGAGCACATTGCAGCATGCACCGTTTGCCACACAAATGTTTGTCGAGGCAAGCCTGATACCAGTATGGTACTGGAGGCCAGATGACCCATATGAAAAAGCACCACACAATCAAGTGGGAGGAGCACCTTAACTTAAAAAAAATGCTGAACATGGTCGTGCTGGTGGGGAGAGCCAGGGGAACATCAGCTACACATCCAATCACGGGTAAAGGTGATGATGATGAGGTAGAAAGAGGGTGACCTCTTCTTCACGCAAAGCAGCCCTGTCCCCCGCAGTGTGCCAGCAGATTCACCCACCTCAGCAACTTCACAATGGCACAAGAAGACTCAGAGTGAGATGGAGACACCACGGCATACATTGACTGCCCCACCACCACAACGCACATTGAGTCTACCACTAGCATCTACTTCTCAAAAGACGCCTGTGTCAGTGCCCCAAGAAAAGAAGAAAATCCAGGCTACCATTACGAGCATGTGTAGGCAGGAGGGGCCCTACTTGCGAAACCACCCAACCGCACGTTTGTACAATGGGAAGCTGGCAAACATGTTAATGCTGGACCTCCTTCCTTTTTCATTTGTGGAAGGAATGGCATTTTTAGAATTTGTCGGAGGTCCTCACCTGAAGGCAGGTGAAGTGCTTCCAGGTTCTCCCATTTAAATCCACCTGATTGCACTGAGGATTTGCCCGTGCTGACAGATTTGGACCACCTTCAACATCGCGTCGAATTTGGTCAACAAAATCATTCAAAAACATTGGCGCATACTGTGTTATATTCCATATAGGTACCCTATATAGGCGCAGGTAACATCGCAACCTTTCACCTATATTCTTCCCTACATTACATACATAGGGACTGACCTTTTACCTAGATACGACACTGCATTCAGAACGCGGGTTTCCCCCTAGTTCGAATCTCATACATTATGCGTGAGGCTTCTTGGAAGCACAGCAGGACGAACAGCAGGACGAACATCTCCTGTATAATATCTCTGTATAAAGTTCAGGCCCGACGTCATCCTTTAGGCTGACACAGTAACACAGCAAGGTAGGACCCCTGGGGAGACCTATGGGTATATATACATCACATCTTGCTTAGAAGGACAGAGGAGACCGAGACTTCCCGGCTGACACACTGACCAGAGACGCTGAGGTTCCTGCATGTAGACACTCCAGCTCGCAGTGGTCTAACATCCCTCGCGGGGTGTCCAACTCGAGACCAGGACGGGGTCCCATATTCTCTCATTCTCAGGTAATGGAGTTGACTAGATCCTAGAAGGATTCTTGGCATAACACCTACACCGATGCTAGGTACATTTAGGTACATCTAGTTAGGGAGGCATCGTAGGAGTAAGCACTTTTTATCATGTGTTTTATGTACTTGTATATATTCATGATTTCTGCAAGATGGTAGAACTATACCATACCTTTACTTTCATAGTACTGCTCATCGGATTTCTCTGCTACTGTCTAATGGTTGTTGCAGCTCATCTATTCTACACTAGAATAACAACTTATTGAAAACGCCCAGCCCGTTTATTCTGTGTATCTCTCTGAGACAAACTAAATGAGCATGAGTGACTGACAGAAAGGTAGTATATTGTTTCCACGATTCTGAGGGTTCAGGGTTGTCATGTTCTGAGGTTGCTAGAATCTATTCTCTCCTTTATAAGAGGAGATTATAGTGGCACTGTGAGCTAGCTAATATAGATATGGTAACGTATCCGGTGAGGGTGCACGGAGCAGACTGCCACCAATTCCACAGTTTATGTTATCCAAACGCGCAGATGCTGTATAGTTTATATAGGAACTACACAACATGGCGCCACCAACGTTGGTTGGGTACTTATTTAACAGCAGAATCTGAGTAGTTCAGTTGTGCTATTCTCAGAGACCCCTACTCACAAAACACCAGAGACATCTGAAGTGGGTGGGCACAAACTCCGCCACAGCTGAGTAGGCTAAAAAATCCTATTTATTGGCTGTTGGTTAATCAAGCTTGAAGGACTTAGTGTTCCTAAAATTGTGCATAACGCCTTATCTTTGTTCCCTTGAAAAACTATTTTCAGTGTTCTAAGAACAATGACAAACCAGGTCTTAGACCCACTGCAACAAGCACTGCCCCTCACAGACGAGGAGGAAGATGCAGACGCAATACACATTACACCAAATTTTAGAAATACAGTCACCCTGAAACTGCTAGAGCATGGGTTAACACCTAGGGGTGGCATAGTTGTATTCATGATTGAGGCACACGAATCGAACAGAATAGAGGTATTTTCTTCGTGGGTTATATTCCCAGCAGCAAATGCAAGAACAAAAACATTTCACTCCTACATAGAAGGAGATGCACCAGCGGAATATTGTCCGTTTGAGGACATTGAGGTTCCGCTCACGTACCAGGAACACTTATACTGGTTTAAAGGCACCCTACCCCACATAAGAAGAAGAGTGAGACTCGGCCCGCTCGGTAGAGATGGGGCAATATGGCCAATATTAGCGGCCTACACGCCACATCCTGACATTGAACCAATGCCAGTAGAAGAGTTACTCACACAACACAAAGACTTAATAAAAATATACAGAAACTTGACGCAATTAGTCATGAGGACACTTACAGTCCAACCAGCAATAGTTGCAACTAATGAAACTCAAATTCAGGGTACAGCAACTAAAATTACACCACAAACATTACAAGCGGTAATGGGTAAAATGCCCACAAAACGTGAACAAATGCAATTCTGGGTAGCTCAGAAAATAACACAGCTAGAGGCAGTATTCCCGAATACTACCCCGTATGAAAAACACAGAATGCTAACAATCTGCTTGCCCATGGGGATAACACCACAAGTAGAGGATTGTACCACATGGGATACAGTCTTTGCTGCCATTTATACCAGAACTCATGGTATTCCGTCATTAGCAGTGATACCAGATGTATTGAGACAAATACAAAACGATTATGGAGCAGAGCCTGCTCTGAACTTAGGGATGAAATTACTAGGTAACTATGCCCAGGTATCGGCCATAATACTAGCTAACATTAAGAGGGAAGCAGCTTCAGTGGCTATCCGCCAACGCCTAAGGGAGTTCAGTCCTTTAGAACAGGAACACGAACTACCGAAAATAATTGAAACTGCATATGTAGAATTAGGCAGAGACAGTTTGGGTGGGAAAGCTTTAAAACCACAACTGATGGGCAGTCCTGAAAAGGACACTTCTAAGCAGACACCTGCTTCAACAAAAAAGAAGTGGGACAATAAAAAACAACAAAACTTTAAAGGAAACATCTCAATCCAGAGGTAGATCTCCTCCACAGGAGCCCTCCGAAAAGAGGTATAACCTTAGGAATAGGGATAATATTAGGAAACCTCACAGGTATCAGGATACTGATACACGTTCCTCTTGTTCCTTTCAGGGTTCATCGAAAAACTCAGAGAGGGAAGGACGGTCAGACAGACAAGAAGAGCGAACAAAGTCCAGAGACAAGCAGCACGCTCAGGATTACACTTCTAAAAAAGAAGAGGAACAAAAGCAAAAGCCACAGTTCAAAAAGAAGAAGGTTGTCGGTCTAAAGATCAGACATGCCCAGAATTCTGAGGACTCGACTACTGAACGGGGAATGGGCTCTGACGATGCTAGACAGTGCGGCAGAAGTAACAATAGCTCGCCAGAACCTGATGGAATTTCTGGTGACAGCGGACTTGAGTGATTATATCACAGTAAAACACCCGATACTAGGGTAAGTGTCCCACATAAAGTATATGAAATAACGCTCCAAATGGAGGGTGACAAATGTAGGACAGTTAGAGGTCTCTTTTGGGAGAACCTGACGTTTGGCTGTGATATTTTATTAGCTGAACAAGATTGGCCGCCAGCATTCATCATGGATTGCCCTAAAGGAGAAACGGTAATTCTTCCAGCATTCTCTGACCATATTCCCAGGCATTTACAACACACATATGCGCAGGAATGGGCGGTAGCCCAGGCTCCGGCATTATACAAAAACCATGTTGGATGGGATGAGGATTCAACCCACCACATAATTCCTTTAAACAATACTCCGACTGCACAGAGGCAGTATCCAATAAAGCAAGAAGCTAAAAACAGGTCAGGGAGATCTTAGATCAACTTGAATACCAAGGGGTGATAGAAAATTGCACCTCATCAATGAACAATCCTTTGTTCCCGGTCATGAAACCTGATAATTCATATCATCTAGTTTTAGATTTTAGACATTTAAACACTGGCACTAAGACATTTTCAGCCCAAAATGCACATAGTGCCGCATTAATAAATAACATTGTGCGGAAAAAATATAAAACAACACTAGATATCTCAAATGGATTTTTCTGCCAAAATATAGCGCCTGAGAGCAGGTATCTAACAGCATTCTCAGCGCTAGGTTCCCAGCGTCAATTTTGTCAACTCCCCCAAGGGTATAAGAACAGCCCGGGGTTGTTTTCTGCCAGAGTAACTGAGCGACTTAAAAATTTGGATGAAGAGGCATTGTCCTATGTGGATGATATTTATCTACCAGACGATGACCCAGAGGAACACTTGAACAGAGTGAATACCATAATTCTGGGATTTGCATCTGAGGGCTACAAATTCAACTTTAAAAAATCAAAAATTGCCCATCTCAGTGTCCTGTTTTTGGGATATGAGCTTTCAAGTGAAGGAAAAAGCCTGGCAGCCAATTTTTAGGAAAATGCGCGCTGCTCCAACCTCCAAAATCATTAAAAAATTTACAATCAATACTGGGATTCCTAAATTTTAGTCGAACTTACATTTTGAATTATGCAGAAAGAGTAAAATCTTTCTACGATTTAATAAAACCTGATTTTTCAGTAAAACAATGGACACAGGAACACAAAGATACACTTCGTTCCTTACAAGCTGACATGATAGCTTCCAAACACTTACAGACACGCTTAAATGTATGCAACCTGGTGATCCGTATAGTTGCGGGTCAATCTGGGTACACCTATCTAACATATAATGAAGGTGAGACAGTACCAATTGCATACAAATCACATTTGTACACAAATGCTGAGATGTGCTTCGCATCTACAGAAAAGATTCTAACAGCAGTACAGACTGCTGTGGTGATAGAAAGAGCACTGGATCAGGGGAAACGAATAATAGTAGTGACTCCGGTTCCAGCCTTAGAGGCTGCGAGAAAGGCAAGCGTTCCTAATGCTAAAGCTTTACATCCGAGATGGATACAATGGGCTAATTCACTCACTGCATCAGATGTAGAATACAGGTACGACCCAAATTTAAAGACACAACATTTCTGCATTACGAACAAGAATATCCTCTACCAAATGAAAAAATCCTCTGGATCAGTATGAATATATAATTTACACTGACGGATCTGCTCAACCGGCCATAGGAAGTAAGCAACAATATAGCGCAGCATGTGCAATCATTAAAGGTCGCATGCAGGATGGAAAATTCAACCAAAGTTGCACAAAACGCAGTCTCTAGGAGACTGCACGGCACAGCTGGCAGAGCTAAAAGCCTTGATACTGGCACTGGTGACTACGGATTGAGAATTCCCCACACTAATTGTGTGCGATTCCTTTTACTGTGTGCAGTCATATCATGAATATTTGCAGTACTGGGTTCAAAATGGGTTCAAAGATGCAAAAGGTGGTACAATTAAGCATAAAAAGCTATGGGAACAGGTAGTGGAGTTGAAAACCGAACTACCGAGAGCTCACGTGATACATACACTGAGTCATCAGCGTGATGGCGTTCACGTTGAAGGGAGTTCATTGGCTGATGAAGCCGCGAAGGGGGCTGTACGCACAGCTTCCGTAGCTGCAATCACTCATTCTGAAACGAGAATAGACGGTGAGATTATGGTAGCTGTCAATGCTTGTCGCAAAAACAGCGGAGCAGTACCGAAAAGGTTTCCACTCAAGTACTCCTACAAGTTAGATGCCAATAACATTCCATTTGCTCAAATTCCTGGAGTGGGGGATAGAGTAATTCCAAACATGGATCATAGGTTAGGTTTAATTCTAGCAGCACACGAAGGGATAGGTTCTGCACATGCAGGAGTTACGGCGACTGTTTCTTTGTTGAAACAACGCTATTGGTGGCCTGGATTAACAAAGCAGACTAAAGACTATGTCTTGAAATGCAACATCTGCCAGCAGATGAAAGGTTCCACCGTAACACGTCCAGCACAGACACCATTATTAATATCAGACAAACCACTAGCGTGTGTTTACTTGGACCACTGCGGTCCCTTACAAAGAGATGGGGCTTACAGGTATATCATGGTTGCAGTGGATTCCTGCTCAAGATTCCTATGGGTGTGGCCCCAACGCTCGGCTGATGCTCAAACTGTTATAAAAGATTTGCGAGTCTTTATAGGGACATACGCAATTGGCACATTACATTCTGACCAAGGCCCTGCGTTTAGCTCTCGGGCTTACAAGGAGGCCATGCGAGGATTGGGTGTAGCATTGCGATACTCCTCTTCGTACCATCCCGAGGGAAATTCGGTCGTGGAGAGGAAAAACCGGGACTTAAAGCAGTCTTTAACAGCTAAAGTATTAGGCACGGGTGAAAGTTGGGTGAAACATTTGTATGGAGTTCAGAGAGCATTGAACAACATGCCAAGAAGTTCTCTGGGGGGGTTACTCCATATGAGGTCCTATTTGGGACAAGAATATGGGTACCTGATCTTGATTGTGAAGGCACAGTGGCGGATGAAAAACCTTTTGACATCCATGATCGTTTGGCTGTTTTACAGGATCTAAATGAATCCAGGACACAACAAAGTAATGTCCACCTGAAGCAGACCGCCACTGGGGAAGTCAAATCAGTCACGGCAAGACCTGTCTGAATCCCAAAAGTCGGGGATCTGGTCAGAGAGAAAATAGTGGACAAAAAAGAATTTGGGCCATCCTACAGAAAGCCTGTACAGGTCCTAGCGGTAGAAGGAACAAGAACTGTACTACTACCGCCTCTTGCCGGGAAAAAGGAGAAAAGATTTGTCTCAATCGACCTAATCAAACCACACTATGTGGCCGATACTGAGTAGTAGGCCACATGGACTCCAAAATAGCAGACGCTCTCCTCTCGCTACAATTCAAGAAGTTCAAACGGAAAGACTCATCACGTTCGAAGAGTCCCCGACACGGAATGATGGACTAAGCAACAATGCTATTGAACTAGTTCCCTTGAACCTGAAGTTCAAATACAGAGTCAAAATGACAGACAAATTTCTATTAGACCAAATACAGATGTTTACATCAACATGCCTCAACGAGAGCAAACTACGATTTCCACAAATCCTGATGCAATACCAACAATTGATCGCACTGATTCTGGCTACTTCATATACTTTGATACGTTTTCTTTAGATTCAAGCGAACTGGAAACGACGCCAGCCTAAAAATCACGCAAGCAGCAAGTAAAAGACTTTCTGAAATTTCTTAAAAAGACTTACCTGGTGTCACCTTGGGTAGAACTATGGGTAATCACCGGGATACTTTTATTTCTTTTCTGGGTAGGCTTGGTAATAGTTTTTAGTATGCTTGTTAATGGAAGATACCTTCGACAAAGCTCTGCAGCCCAAAAGGTGAACTTACTTTTAAAACCACACCTATCATCTCATGGAGAACAAAGAGACTTGTCATCAGTGAACATTACAGCAGTTCCTATACCTGATGGTATAGTTTGGGACAAGGTTGATTTCAATATATTTGGTCCGACCGAAATTTTAGGAATTCCTCATTTATTTAAAATATCGTTGAGTGATATCATTACCTCAAGTACATTTTCCGATGATTGGGATTTTGAAACTGTTAATAACATGTTGTCTGATTTGGAAAAATCTGCTGCATTATCTAATAGTGAAACATTGGAAAGCACATCAGATTTCGAAAGTATGTATTGTTATCAACACTATGGTCATCACTTTCTGCATAAATCTGCAAATCCTAGACCTGTGTTCACTTACCACCAGTGGGAACATTGTCCAACACCGCCGAAAGGCAGTTCAAAAACATTTACACAAAAGTTTCCATATTTTTCAGGGTTTAATATATCTGACCCAGCCCCATATTATTATAAGGCTGCACCAACACCAGCACAAAAAAATATGTTAACAAACGCCAAACAGATTTACTCTGCTTCCTTTGTTGCCCAGTTGTCTGAACACGGTTTCGACTTATGGAAAGACACCATAGACTTAAAATCAGTCTGGGGTACTAGGGAATGGCAGGTAAACGGAACAGAAGCTTTGTTTAGAGCATGCCTCATTCCTCAGCAAATCATGTTTTTGAACGAGACAGTGCAACAGACGTCTTGCCTTGGACCAGCCAAGAACAAAGACTTGAACACACCTCAACTGCAAACTCCATCACACACCGAGGGTAACATAACATCACAGGAAGAGATTACAATAGATGACATTCTACAATACAACAGATCAGACCCCAATTGGATTGGTTGATTTGGCCCACAGACACTAATATTTGTCAGGCGAGATTCATGGGTAAAACCGAAGGTTTCGCTATCCATAGTCCGGATCCACGTTATGTACAGAGACAACATCCAGGGGTAGTGACATCCTACAGTGTTGGGAAGTTGTGCCTTGATTGGCTAAAAACCTCAACACCCATAAAGGTGAAACAACACTTCTCCTTACTATCACAGATAGTGGATCTCAGGGATTTTTTATTGGGTCCCAGGCAGCCACGTCAGAAACGTTTCTATTATGCTGTCTACAATGGAATATGGAAAATATCACAACAAGAGGCCGCAGAGAGGTTACGTGAAATAGACCGTATAAATCTAGAAAAATCTCTAGCAGTGGTAGACAATGGGTTAACTACATTGACCTCCAGGATATATTCCTTAGGCAACACTGTATCTTCTGCAATAGACATACTAGAACAAGATTTGGCCATATTACAACACTGGCAATCTCAATTACGTTCTATTATGTTATTAAGCTGGACGCTGCTATCTTTGCGTGCAGGCTACGTGCCTTGGCGTTATATCAACAGTACGTCTCTGTTTTCTGAATGCAATCTAACAGATAAACAGATAGAAATGGCACAAAGGAGAGCAAAATATACAATGCTGCGTATCGAAAAGCTGGATAGATTAGCATTTACAGTGGCAGAATCACCGTCCACAGAATAGCTAATTCATGCCCACATAACTCTACCAGTCATTACTTTTCAGTTTCAGTACTGCCTTGAACAAAAGCAGGTAGGCAGATATGAGGAAATGGGTAAGGAATACATTAAGGAATCATGGGTATTACCATACAGATTTCGATGCCGGAGTGGGGATCGAGAAGTATTTCTGAGCGGTACAAACTGCGAGAGCGCTTTAAGTGGATCACTCATATGCCAGGATATAATGTTGCACGGGGCTTGTAATGGTTCTGTGGCAAACCTGTCCTGCCATTTGAGGGGTGCCCCAGCTGCTGTGATTACTCCAGCATTCAGGTTACTTTTGAATGGGAGTTACGTGATGCTGAACAGTCAAGGCTGCAGTGGCATGCTCCCGGGCATCGCATATCTGGTAACAGTGAACTCCAGGGTTACTTGTTGTATGCAGGTATTGTTTCCACCGACACATACAGTCAGGGAGGCGCCGTTATGGCCTTCCCTGAATGTTTCTTTAATACGGTTTGATACTCTAAGCAGAATGAAAGCCATGCTTTTACAGAAGTCTGTGCCCTTAACCTCCGCTCGAGAGACTTTTGATCTCCAGATCGCAAGGTCTTCGGCAGAGATACAGGCGCTTATTCATACAAACTGCTCTTTCCATTTCGCACAAATGGTAAATCTTATCTTTAACATGTCTGATACGACAGGCATAGTCCACCTATTTAAGACCATAGGTTCTGGACTTCTGAGCACCTTTCAGACGGTACTTGGAGTTATACCAAACTCCATACACTCCGTATTCGGAAGCATCTTTGGAGGATTTCCGTTCATTCTGTTTCTGGTAGCAGGTATCCTGATTGTTCTATATTTTCTACGCAATGGACGTCCCAGTCACCAAGGAGATGGAAAGAGTACTCCTGGAGCGTAAATACCGTGACCGCATGGTACAACATCTTGGCACGCCTCGCCTAAGAGAACTAAGTGCATCTTGGGTCTTGTCATTTCGTCCAGTGTGGATGGACTGCATCTTACCTGTCCTCCGATGCCTGTTTTGCGGAGAAGAATGCGTGTTAGACCTGTGTTTGACACTCCCATCATGTGCGCAACCGGACGTGAATGCGTTACTGGACCCGATAACGGCCCATGTTCTGCAGTGTCCTCAGCATATTCCAATGTTGATGGCGGCATTCCTTGAGCCACCGCAGGTAGTAATTGCACCTGTTGGTATGGACACCGGCTCCTCCACTGACACCCAGGCTTTGGACAGCGCACAGGCTGCCCCAGCACCGACTGCAGACAGCGTGGAACATCATCTGTGCTCGATTGACGTACTCTGCGAGGTGCTACAGGGGCCGTCTACTGCGGAAGCAAGCAACAAAAATGTTGCGTCTACCAGCCAGGACACATAAACAATTAACTCATTTAGCTCGTCATGTGCTGTAAGAAATTTGCCCTTTTTTTAAAAACAAAACTCAAATTTGGATCTCAAAACAAAAATTGACATTTATTTCATTTATTGGGCATACATGGCTTTCTAATGCTTATAGTGCTTCGGAATATAACTAAGGACACTATAGAGCTATGGCTTGCAAAAAAGTTTTTAAGACAGTTTTAAGTTTTTAAAATTAAATTTGGGGGGGAAGTTTTTAAACATTTTTTAGCTAAACAGATGCTTTTAAGCTTTGTGCGTACCAAAATCGAGTTAGGCTAGTAGTGTAGTGTAGATCCTATTTCCCTAATAGGCTCTGCGCATTGGAATAATATAACCTATAGGCTTGACGTAGGACTAAGGTCGGTATGTCCCTATCCAGTATATTAAACTTAATTACTTGTGCCAGCTAGCTCAGAGGCCACTTGAAACTCCTTGAAAACAAGAAGGGAGTAGTTTCTGGCAACCGAAAAACATGACAACTTTTGTTTCCCTTTAGAAGCGGAGCACGTCTCAGAATCGTGGAAACAATAGATAACAGTTTCACTCAATCGTGCATGCTTAATTTCTACAGAGTTACACAGAGAAAGGAAAGACAGGGCGTTTCAATAAAAGGGTTTATTGAACAGTCTTGTTTCTCGTGTAAGAGATATGTGCTGTTATGATCACAAGACAGTATGCAAGATAAATAATGTACAGTGTAAGCAGTAGAAATAAATAATACTGCGCTAGCATTATCTTTTAGCATAAATTCACGTACATAAATAACATGAGCTAAAAATTCGAGTACTCATACGATGCGTCTCTAAGCTAGATCTACCCCAATGTACCTAACCTAGTCTAGGTGTAGGGAAAGGTAGAAGTAGGTGGAGTATTCTCTAGTCTGGTATACTAAGAGTATGTTAAGTGTAGAACGCCAAGTATGCCAAGAGTCCCTCTAGGATCTAGTCAGCTCCATACCTTGAGAATGAGAGAGGTGGGAATCTCTTGCCGGATCTGGAACTCTAACACCCCGCGAAGGGAGTCAGAACACTGGAAGCTGGATTCGTCTGCGTGCAGGAATGACAGCGTCTTCTCAGTGCGTCAGGCCGGGATACGGGCTCCTCTGAAGTCGAGGTCTCCTCTAACTTGCTTGGGCAAGGGAAGGTATATTTATACCTGGTAGGTGCCTTGGAATGTTAGCATTGACGTAAAGTCAGACAGAGGAAGACGTCAGGAATGAACCCTTAAGGTATAACGGTTCATACATAATAGATGAGTTCTTGGAGAAATCAATAGTCCTGTGCTAGGGAAACTCCCGAAGCTTAAGGGTCTGGTTTCTAAGAACTCGTTGTGACGTTAGGGTGGACGGATGTCGGTGACCTTGCCTGTATTTGGAGTGCACGGTTAATGCCTAAATAAGGACAGGGATTCTATGCCTATATAAGGGCAATGCGAGTTGTGCCTATATAAGGACATGATTCAGGAAAACCTATATACGGACACCTAAAGCGGAATACAACACCCACTCCATTTTCGAATGAACGATAATACTAAATGCTAAACATTTAAATGCTAAACATAAAATTGAGTACCACATATTGCTAAAAACATTTCTAAAAGCATTTAAAAAAAAGCTCAAAACTGTTGAAATGTAATAGGTACTGTACATTTAAAGCATTGGTTTCATTCTAAGCATATAATGGAAGTAAAATGCAACGTGAATGAAACAGAAATATATACATATGACGAAATGGTCGATAAGTTCTCAAAATCAAAGCCATTGCATATCATGGAATTGAATGAAATGTTAGACAAGTAAGGTGACAATGTGTCCCTGGAAGTATTCAAAGAAGTCTGTTCTATAAGACTAGTTCTACTGTAAGCAGATTGTTCATTTGCCATGTCATTTCAAAAAAAAATTTTAAAAAGAAAAAAGTTCAATTTCTGGGAAAAGTTCCAAGTTTTGAAAATATGAAGGCCAAATTTCATTGTTGCCCTGGTACACTGTGAGCCGAATCAAAGTCAGTGTATGGTTCTGGCATAAACATTAGGTCATCTATTTCCATAGCCAAAATATCGTCCACCGAAGTTGGTGACATTTGGAACACCTCGTTCAGAAGGTTAATTGCACAGAGATGGGAAACATCGCCTTCAGCAGAAGATGCAATGTTCGCGTCCGTTGTTACCTGTGTGCCTGTTGATCCATCTCGTACCTCAGCAGCCGCCGGAAGCGTCTGTGAGATCTCAATGAATGCCGTCATCAGGATTGGTAGCCTCTGGGGACAACACACAGCATGGGCCGTTATCGGGTCCAGCAGAGTATCGACATCCGTTGGCATGACTGATGGGAGTGTTAGACAGGTGTCTAGCACGGATTCTTCACCGCAAAACAGGCAGCGTAGAACAGGTAAGATGCAATCTTGCCAGATTGGTCTGAATGACAGGAACCATGTTGTATTAAGTTCCTGTAGACGAGGCATGCCCAAAAGCTGTACTATTCGCTCACTGCATTTCCGTTCAAGGAGAGCTTTCTCCACATCGCTCGGAGTGATGTTGGCGAATAGGCTTGCCATAGCGTAGTAGGAGGAATAGAAACAGAATTCCTGCAACAAGTGCTAGAATTAACGGCACACCACCAAACACCGAATGTGCGAAGTTTGGGATGATTCCGAGGACAGCCTGGAAAGGTGCTAATAGTCCGGAACAGATGGTCTTAAATACATGTACAATTCCGCTTGTATCAGACATGTTAAAGATACGACCTATCATTTCTACGAAATGTATAGGGCAGTTTGTACGAATTAAAGCCTGTATCTCTGCCGAAGTCCTTGCAACTTGTAGATCATAGGTTTCTTTGGCCGAGGTCAGAGGCACTGATTGTTGTATAAGCATGGCTTTCATTCTGCTTAAAGTATCAAATCGTATAAAAGAGACATTCAACGAAGGCCATAGAGGCAACTCCCTGACTGTGTCTATTGGGGCAAACAATACTTACATACAGCAAGTGACCCTGGAGTTGACCGTTACTAGATATGGGATGCCTGGCAACATGCCACAGCAACTCTGATCATTCAACATGAGGTAACTCCCATTAGAAAGTTGTCCAAACGTTGGATTAATCACAGCAGCTGGTGTACCCTGCTGGTGGCAGGACAAATTTGCCACAGAACCATTACAAGCCCTGTGTAAAGATATCTCCTGACAAATCAGTGAACCGCTTAGTGCACTTTCACAGTGTGTACCGCTTAGAAACACTTCACGATCCCCACTCCAACATCTATAGGTGTAAGGTAAATTCCAGGATGTCTTAATGTATTCTTTACCCAACCTTTCATATTTGCCTGCTTGCATCTGTTTAAGGCAATACTGAAACTGAAAAGTAGTCACAGGTAGACTAATTTTGCCATGAATAAGCCATTCTGTAGCTGGGTTTTCTGCCAATGTGAATGGTAATTTTTCAAGTTTTTCAATGCTCAGTACTGTATACTTTGCTCCCTTTGTGCCAGTTCGATCTGTTTATCAGTTAGATTGTATTCTGCAAACAGAGCCGTCGTGTTGATAAAACGCCAAGGCACATAGCCCGCACGCAAAGATTGCAGCGTCCAGCTTAATAACATAATAGAACGTAATTGAGATTGGCCTTGCTGTAACATGGCTAAATCTTGTTCCAGTATGTCGATAGCAGAGGATACAATACTGTCCAATGAATAAATTCTGGAGGACAAAGTTGTTAACCCATTGTCAACCACAGTGAGAGTTTTCTCTAAGTTAATACGATCAAGTTCACGTATTCGTTCTGCGGCCTCCTTCTGTGATACCTTCCATGCTTCATTATAAGCAGCATAAATGCCGGCATATATGAAACGTTTTTGACGCGGTTTTCTTGGTCCAAGCAAGAATTCCCTAAGGTCTGCATCTTCTTTAAGTAAAGATAAGTGTTGTTTCACATCCTTAAGTGTAGATTTTTGCAGTCAATCGAGGCATAATTTTCCTACACTGTATTTTGTTACTACCCCCGGATGCTGTCTTTGGACGTATCGTGGGTCTGGCCTATGAATAGTAAACCCCTGTGTTTTATTCAGGAATCTCTCTTGACAGTTGTTTGTGTCTGTGGGCCAGATCAACCATTTTCTCCAATCAGGATTTGTTCTGTTGAGTTGTAGTATGGTGTCAACTGTAACCGCTGCCTGTGTATTGTTATCACTTGCAGGTGTTGGTACAGAAGGTGTTTTCATGTCTTTGATCTTGGCTAACCCAAGGCAAGACGTTTGTTGGACAGTGTCATTCAAAAACATTATTTGCTGAGGGATGATACAGGCTCTAAACAAAGCTTCTATCCCCTGCACTTGCCAATCTTTAGTACCCCAGACAGATTTTGTGTCTATTGTCTCTTTCCACAAGTCGAAACCATGTCTAGACAGTTGGGCAATAAATGCTACAGAGTAAATCTGTTTTGTATTAGTTAACATAATTTTCAGTCCTGTTTTGTTTACATTTCTATAGTAAAATGTTTCTGGATCAGATGTATTGTATCCTGAAAAATATGGAAACTTTTTGGCAAATGTTCTTGAACTACCTTTTGGTGGTGTAGGACAATGCTCCCATTGGTTAAACATAAACACATTTCTAGGTGTTGCAGATTTATGCCAAAAATGATGACCATAGTGGTTATAGCAATAAAGCTGTTCATAGTCTGATGAACCCTCCAAATATTCATTATTAGAAAATGCAGCAGACTTTTCTAGATCAAACATTATGTTATTTACAGTTTCAAAGTCCCAATCATCAGAGTAGGTACTGGATGAAACAAAATCACTTAGAGAATTCTTAAATAAATGTGGAATGTTCAAATGTTCCGTCGGGCCAAAAATATCGAAATCAGTTTTGTCCCACACTATACCATCCTGTATAGGAACGGCTGAGATGTTCACTGCAGACAAGTCTCTTGTTTCACGATGGGATGATTTGTGAGGTTTTAAAAGTAAGTTCACTTCTTTTCTTTCAGTGTTTACATGGATGTATCTGCCATTTATAAGCACGCTCATAGTCATAACCAAAGCTAGCCAAAGCAGGAAGGAAAATATTCCAGAAATAACCCAAAGTTCAATCCATGGTGAAACCAGATAGGTCTTTTTCAAAAAATTTAAAAAGTCTTGTACTTGCTGTTTGAAACTTTTTGATGCTGGCGACGTCTCAGGCTCACTCAGATCCTCAGAAAACGTATCAAAGTTAATGAAATAGCCAGAAGCAGTTCTGTCAATTGTTGGAATTGCATCAGGATTTGTAGAAATCGCTGGAACCAGTTGATCACTTGTTACATTGGTGTAGACAGGTGTATTTGGACGAACTGTTACTTGATTTTCAAGAGGGATGAGTTCCATAGCATTGTTGCTCAGTCCTTCATCTGTTACTGCCGAATTCTTGATGGTTATCAGTCTTTCAGTCTGAACCTCTTGGATAGTAGCGAGAGGAGTGTGTCTGCTACTAGGTCGGAATCCACAAGGCCTACTATTTAGTATTGGCCACATACTGTGGTTTGATGAGGTCGATGGACACAAATCTTTTCTCCTTTTTTCCAGCAAGGGGCGGCAGAAGTACTGTTCTTGTTCCGTGTATGGCTAGGATAGGTACTGGTTGTCTGTAAGAAGGTCCAAATTCCTTCTTGTCCGCAATTTTTTCTCTGACTAGATCCCCAACTTTTGGAATACAGACAGGCCTTGCTGGGACCACCGGTTTTTCCCCAGTGGTGGTTGGCTGCAGGAATATGTTGGTTTGTTTCGATCTTAGTTCATTTAGATCCTGTAAAACTGCCAAACGATCTTTGATATCAAAGGGTTTATTTTCCACCACTGTGCCACTGCATTCTAGATCTGGCACCCACATTCTTGTCCCAAATAGGACCTCATATGGAGTGACCCCCCCTAGAGAACTTCTTGGCAAATTATTTAATGAGCGTTGGACCCCATAAAGATGTTTGACCCACCCATCACCCGAACCTAATACCCTAGCTGTTATAGACTGCTTTATGTCCCAGTTTTCCTTTCCACAACAGAATTTCCCTCAGGATGAAACGGAGAGGAGTACCGCAATGCCCAGATTGGCCATGGCTTCTTTGTAAGCTCGAGAGCTAAACGCAGGGCCCTGGTCAGAATGTAGCGTCCCTATTGCGTATGTGCCGATAAAGACTCGCAAATCTTTTATAACAGTTCGAGCGTCAGCCGAGCGCTGAGGCCATATCCATAGGAACCTAGAGCAAGAATCCACTGCGTCCATGATATATTTATAGTTACCGTCCCTTTGCAAGGGACCGCAGTGGTCCAGGTAAACACAAGCTAATGGTTTGTCTGAAATTAACAGGGGTGTCTGCGCAGGACGTTTCACTGTGGAGACTTTCATCTGTTGGCATATTTCACATTCCAGAACATAGTTCTTGGTCTGCTTCCTAATGCCAGGCCACCAATATCTTTGTTTCAGTAAAGATACTGTTGCAGAAATACCCGCATGGGCAGAGGCTATCCCTTCGTGTGCTGCTAGGATTAGTCCTAATCTACGTTCCTTGTTTGGAATTACCCTATCCCCCACTCCAGCGATTCGAGCAAAAGGAACGTTGTTTGCATCAATTACATAAGAGCACTTGAGTGGAAACTTTTTTGGTAACGCTGCACCACTGCCTTTGCTCGTAGCATTGACAGCCAACATTATCTCACTGTCTATTCTCGTTTTGAACGAGTGATCGCAGCTACGGAAGCCGTCTGAACAGCCCCCTTTGCGGCTTCGTCAGCCAATGAATTCCCTGCAACTTGAACGCCATCACGTTGATGACTCAGTGTATGGATCACGTGAGCCTTTGGTAGTTCGCTTTTTAACTGAACTACTTGTTCCCAAAGCGTTTTATGCTTTATTGTGCCACCTTTTGCATCTTTGAACCCGTTTTCAAGCCAAGTTTGTATATATTCATTATACGACTCTACACAGTAGAAAGAATCGCACACTATTGGTGTGGGGAATTCTCGATCAGTACTTTCAAGTGCCAGTTTGAATGCTTGTAGTTCAGCTCGCTGAGCTGTTCAATCTCCCAGAGATTGGGTTTTTGTGACCATAGGTCTGAAGTTGCCATCGCGCATGCGACCTTTAACGATCGCGCACGCTGCACTGTAAGCTTGCTTACTCCCTGTTGCGGGTTGTGTGGATCCGTCAGTGTAAATTATGAATTCATACTGATCGAGAGGCAGAATCTCAGTGGGCAGAGGACATTCATGTTCATATTGCAGGAACGCTTGTGTTTTTAAATAAGGATCAAAAACATATTCAACATCTGTTGCAGCAAGAGAATTAACCCATTGTATCCATCTCGGATGTAATGCTTTTGCATTTGGAATCCTCGCTTTTGTTACCGCCTCTAAAGCCGGAACTGGGGTTACGACAATAATGCGTTTCCCTTGGGCTAGAGCTCTTTCTTTTGCTACAGCAGTTTGAACTGCTGTCAGTATTTTTTCTGTTGAAGTGAAGCGCATTTCTGCTTGTGTATACAAATGTGATTTGTATGCAATTGGTACCTTTTCACCCTCATTAAATGTTAAGTAGGTGAATCCGCATTAACCCGAAATTATTCGGATCACCAAATTGCGTTGACTTACGCGTGTTTGTAAGTGATTTGTTGCTAACATGTTAGCTTGGAGTGAACACAAGATTTCTGTGTGTTCATGTGTTCAATTTTTGATTGAAAAATCAGGTTTGATTAATGCGTAGAGAGGTTTAACCCTTTCTGCGTAATTTAGAATGTATGTTCTTCCAAAATTTAGGAAACCCAGGATGGATTGTAAATTTTCAGCGTCTTTGGAGGTTGGAGCAGCGCACACCTTTCTAAAAAGTGGGCTGCCAAGCTCTTGCCTTCACTTGAAAGCTCATATCTTAGAAAAAGAACATTGAGATGGGCAATTCTGGACTTTTTGAAGTTGAATTTGTAGCCCTCAGAGGCGAAGCCCAGTATAATGGTGCTCACCCTGTTCAAGTGCCTGTCCAGGTCATCGTCAGTCAGATAGATGTCATCGACATATGACAATGCCTCATTATCATAAATTTGTAGTAACTCCGTTACCCTCACTGAGAATAACCCCGGGCTGTTCTTGAACCCTTGTGGGAGTCGACAAAATTGACGCTGTGTCCCCATTATTGAGAAGGCTGTCAAGTACCTGCTTCCAGGTGCTATGTTTTGACAAAAGAAACCATTTGAGATGTCCAATGTGGTTTTATATTTTTACGCACAATGTTATTCATTAATGCTGTACTATGTGCATTTTGCACTGCAAATGTTTTTGAACAAGTGTTTAAGTGTCTGTAATCCAAAACTAGACGATAGGTGTTGTCTGGTTTGGAGACAGGAAACAAAGGATTGTTCATTGAAGAGGTGCATGTTTCAATCACCCCTTGGTATTCAAGTTGATCTAAGATCTCCCTGACCTGTTTTTAGCTTCTTGCTTTATTGGGTACTGCCTTTGTGCAGTAGGTTCATTTTTAGATGTATTTTATGGTGAGGTGAATCCTCATCCCATCCTACATGATTTTTGTATAATGCTGGGGCCTGGGCAACTGCTCATTTCCTGGCATAAGTATATTTTAAATGAATTGGAATATGGTTGAAGAAGGCAGGCATAATAATGTCCTCGCCATGTGGGCACTCCTGACAAATTGTGGTGGCCAGTCTTTTCTGCTAGAAGTATGTCATAGCCCCTTGAAAGTTTTTCCCAAAAGAGTGCTTTCACCTGTCTAGGTATGTCTCCCTCCATCCGGAGTGTTATTTCATATAACTTTTGTGGAGTACTAACCCTGGAGTCTACAGTCTCAACTGTAATGTACTCATTCAAGTCCACTGTCTCCAGAAGTTCCTTCAGGTTCTGGCGAGCTATTGTGACTTCTGCTGCACTGTCGAGCATTGTCTGAGCCCATTCTCCGTTCTTAAGTTGTGTTCTCAGTATCCTCGGCATGTCTGATCTTCAGACCTGCTACCTTCTTTTTTGAGAATTGAGGTTTAGATTTGTTTTTCGGAACGTGTTTGTCGTCTTTCGATTTCACGCGTTCTTCTCTATGTTCTGACTGTCCTCTTCTTTCCGATGTCTGTGACGAGATCTGAAAGGTACGAGAGGAACGTGTATCAGTATCTTGATACCTGTCAGGCTTTTTCAAATTATCCCTATTCCTGAGGTTATACCTCCTTTCAGAGGGCTCCTTTTGAGGAGACCTACCTCAGGATTGACAACGTTTCTCGTTTGAATTATGTTTATTAGTTTCCCACTTCTTTTTAGAAGATGTAGGAGTTTGTTTAATAGAGTCCTTCTCAGGACTTTCAGATAGTTTTGGCTTCAATGGTCTTCCACCCAAACTATCTCTGCCTAATTCTGCATAAGATTGTTCTATTATTCTGGGTAGTTCTGTTTGATGTTCTATAACATCTAATTCCCTTAATCGTTGGCGGATCGCCACTGCTGCTGCCTCCCCTTTAATATTAGATAATATTATTGTTGAGACCTGGTCGAAATTTTTCAGTAATTTCATACCTAATTTCAGAGCAGGCTCTGCCCCGTATTCGTTTTGAATTTGTTTCAGGACATCATGTATTACTGCAATGGACGGAATACCATGTGTTTTAGTATAGATGGCAGCAAAGACTGAGCCCCAAGTGGTGCAGTCGTCCAGTTGTGGTGTGATCCCCATTGGTAAACAGATTGTTAGGATTCTGTGTTTCTCATAAGAGCTAGTATTTGGGAATACTGCTTCTATTTGAGTAATTTTTTGAGCTATCCAGAATGGAATTTGCTCACGTTTTGTGGGCATTTTACCCATGACTGCGTATAGAGTCTCTGGTGTAATTTTTAGTGTATTCCCCTGTTGAGGAGTTTGATTTGGAATGGTTAATGGTGGTTGGACTGTGAAAGTCCGCATGACATATTGGACTAATTGTCTGTAAATTTTTATTAACTTTGTAAGTTGAGTAAGTAGTTCCTCGTCTGACATTATTTCGAGGTAAGGATGAGGAGTGTAGCCGGCTAGAATCGGCCATGTTGCTCCTGGTCTACTTAGTGGACCGAGCCTGGTAATGTTTTTGTGATGTTTTAGGGCGCCTTTAAACCAGAGTTGATGCTCCTGGTATGTTAGTGGAATTTCAATATCCTCAAAAGGAATATATTCCTCTGGTGGATCATCTTCTTTGTAGAAGTGAAACAGTCTTGTTTCTGAATTTGATTCAGGAAATATTACCCATGAATAGAATACCTCTGTCTGAAAGGATTCGTGTGCCTCTATCACGAAAACTGCTCTACCGCCTCTTGGTGGTAGGCCATGTTTTATAAGTTTTAGAGTGATGGCTCTTCTTAAGTTTGGATGGATGTCTATAACACCCTCCTCGGTTTCAATTAAACCTGTAAAGTTAAAAGCTGTTACTACTGGTTGAGCCGCAGCTCCACCGGTGTTGGTGGCATCGTCCCCGTTTATGGACATTTGTTTTTTTTTTAAAATGTAGAACAAGTTTCAAGGAAACAAAAAGATAAGGTGCACAATATTTTGGAACACTGTATCCTTCAACGTTGAGCAAACCAAACAACTAATTTATAGGGTGCTTCCCTATTTAGTTTTGGCGGATATTTAACCCTACCCACTCCAGACGTCTTATGGAGTATGTGAGTAGGGGTCTCTGAGAAAAGCTCGACTGAGTTACTCAGTATCTAGCGTTAAATTACTGCCTTACCAAACCGTTGGGCGCCATGTAGTGTAGTTCCTATTTCCCTAATAGGCTCTGCGCATTGGAATAATATAACCTATAGGCTTGACATAGGACTAAGGTCGGTATGTCCCTATCGAGTATATTAAACTTAATTACTTGTGCCAGCTAGCTCAGAGGCCACTAGAAACTCCTTGAGAACAAGAAGGGAGTAGTTTCTGGCAACCGAAAAACATGACAACTTTTGTTTCCCTTTAGAAGCGGAACATGTCTCAGAATCGTGGAAACAATAGATAACAGTTTCACTCAGTCAATCGTGCATGCTTAGTTTCTACAGAGTTACACAGAAAGGAAAGACGGGCATTTCAATAAAAAGGGTTTATTGAACAGTCTTGTTTCTCGTGTAAGAGATATGTGCTGTTATGATCACAAGACAGTATGCAAGATAAATAATGTACAGTGTAAGCAGTAGAAATAAATAATACTGCGCTAGCATTATCTTTTAGCATAAATTCACGTACATAAATAACATGAGCTAAAAATGCGAGTACTCATACGATGCGTCTCTAAGCTAGTTATACACCAATGTACCTAACCTAGTCTAGGTGTAGGGAAAGGTAGAAGTAGGTGGAGTATTCTCTAGTCTGGTATACTAAGAGTATGTTAAGTATAGTACCCCAAGTATGCCAAGAGTCCCTCTAGGATCTAGTCAGCTCCATACCTTGAGAATGAGAGAAGTGGGAATCTCTTGCCGGATCTGGAACTCTAACACCCCGCGAAGGGAGTCAGAACACTGGAAGCTGGATTCGTCTGCGTGCAGGAATGACAGCGTCTTCTCAGTGCGTCAGGCCAGGATACGGGCTCCTCTGAAGTCGAGGTCTCCTCTAACTTGCTTGGGCAAGGGAAGGTATATTTATACCTGGTAGGTGCCTTGGAATGTTAGCATTGACGTGAAGTCGGACGGAGGAAGACGTCCGGAATGAACCCTTAAGGTATAACGGTTCATACATAATAGATGAGTTCTTGGAGAACTCAATAGTCCTGTGCTAGGGGAACTCCCGAAGCTTAAGGGTCTGGTTTCTAAGAACTCGTTGTGACGTTAGGGTGGACGGATGTCGGTGACCATGCCTGTATTTGGAGTGCACGGTTAATGCCTAAATAAGGACAGGGATTCTATGCCTATATAAGGGTAATGCGAGTTGTGCCTATATAAGGACATGATTCAGGAAAACCTATATACGGACACCTAAAGCGGAATACAACAGTAGTACGGTAATAAGTTACATATATCATCCAGTCGGAAGAGGAGTGGGTGTTATATTCCATATAGGTACCCTATATAGGCGCAGGTAACATCGCAACCCTTCACCTATATTCTTCCCTACATTACATACATAACGGTTCTTAGGGACTGACCTTTTGCCTAGATACGACACTGCATTCAGAATGCGGGTTTCCCCCTACTTCGAATCTCATACATTATGCATGAGGCTTCTTGGAAGCACAGCAGGTCTAACAGCAGGACGAACATCTCCTGTATAATATCTCTGTATAAAGTTCAGGCCCGACGTCATCCTTTAGGCGACACAGTAACACAGCAAGGTAGGACCCCTGGGGAGACCTAGGGGTATATGTACATCACATCTTGCTTAGAAGGACAGAGGAGACCAAGACTTCCCGGCTGACACACTGACCAGAGATGCTGAGGTTCCTGCATGCAGATACTCCAGCTCGCAGTGGTCTAACATCCCTCGCGGGGTGTCCAACTCGAGACTAAGACGGGGTCCCATATTCTCTCATTCTCAGGTAATGGGGTTGACCAGATCCTAGAGGGATTCTTTGCATAACACCTACACCGATGCTAGGTACATTTAGGTACATCTAGTTAGGGAGGCATCGTTGGAGTACGCACATTTTATCATGTGTTTTATGTACTTGTATATATTCATGATTTCTGCAAGATGGTAGAACTATACCATCCCTTTACTTTCATAGTACTGCTCATCGTATATCTCTGCTACTGTCTAATGGTTGTTGCAGCTCATCTATTCTACACTAGAATAACAACTGTTCAATAAATACTTATTAAAAACACCCAGCCTGTTTATTCTGTGTATCTCTCTGAGACAAACTAAGTGAGCACGAGTGACTGAGCGAAAGGTAGTATATTGTTTCCACGATTCTGAGGGATCAGGGTTGTCATGTTCTGAGGTTGCCAGAATCTATTCTCTCCTTTATAAGAGGAGATTATAGTGGCACTGTGAGCTAGCTAATACAGATAGGCTAACGTATCCGATAGGGGTGCACGGAATCAGTCTGCCACCAATCCCACAGTTTATGTTATCCAAACGCGCAGATCCTGTATAGGTTATATAGGAACTACACGACAACTGAATAGCGGTTCTTTAACCATACCATGCCGAATGTTCTCCCACAAGCAAGGGAGGAGTCCGAAGGATATGCATGTGCAGACACGTCCACGCACAGTCTCAAGTAAGACTACACAAAACCTCATGACACCAACCACAGGCCACTACCCGTGTGGAAGTTGCAGTGTTTGCCATCTAACAAAAGCAACAAAAACAGTGTTTTTAATAACAATATGACTTGGCAACTCAGGATCCTAAGAATTTGCAACACCCAAAATGTGGTTTTCCTAATATCTTGCCCATGCAACCTACATTATGTAGGCATGACCACAAAGAAGATTAAAACAAGGATGTGCGAACACTGCAGCAATTTGCGTTGCGGATGCTCAACAACAAAGATGTTGTCACACTACATTGAATTGAAACACAGTACCTGATTACCAGTGGCTGATTTTGGAACAAATAAAGTACGCTACAAATTCAGAGAGAAAACTCCTGGAAAAGGGAACAAAGTTGAGTGTTGAAGCTCAAGATATACACCAGGGGTCTCAATGACAATATCCCGTGGGGCAGTTTAATTTGAAACAACCAAGGTGTTTTGCCATGATCAGCTGATCTCTAGCATAGTCACACCCCCAAACAATTTTTGCTTTCCAAATCCGCAATTTTTGCTTTCCTGATCCGCATCACTGCTTCAAACTCTCCCTTTTCTGATTTCTCATTTTTCTTGTAAATACAAAATTACAGTTTTTGTTTTTGTTCCAATAGCAAATGTACTGCCTTGATTCGTAAAAAAAGAAAGAAATACAACAATGGACCCGACCTTGAGCCGAAATCAACGGATACTCCACTCGGAGCGGTCAAGTTGTTTTACGTACGCAAGTAAGTGAGGACGTAGTGCCTGCACATCCACACTTGCTTCATAACACCCGGGAATACTCACACCGGTAAGATGTGGTTCTCCGGGGCAAAGTCCACAATAGGTGTTACGGAGAGAGTTCGCCTTGATGCGATGAGTTTTTTCTGAGGAAATGAGACACAGCTCAATTGATGGACCAGTTTTAATCAAACTGGCATCAGATTAACAAAACAAGATATGGCAGTTCTAGTTTGATGCATACAACCAACCTGGCATCAGACTTAGAACGAGACATGGTTGATCTTTTTATATATATTTATTGGATTCGGATCTCTCCCACCTCTGGGCACCTCCAAAAAATACACATAGACCGATTTACAATGCAATTGACAAAACCGGCATGAGTCTTACAAAAACGAGACATGTCTCATCAATTTTCCTGCACCACACCGACCTCTGGGTATCATACAAAATTTTGATACAGTGCACAAGGTATGCGACCCATTGGGACATGTGTGTGTTTATTCTGAAAACCAAGAACCTATGAACAACAAGAGAGCACATGGCCTAAACTATTATGCCTTCTTCTTTATTTTTTCCCTCCCCCCACGCATAGTGTGACAACAGGCCACCCTCCCCACGGAGGAACCATGATGCACTATTAAGGTATCATAGAAGTATGTGACTGTCCGAATGATTATTTCTTATAAATTTTATTTGACCACAGTTTTGTAATGTTACCAGTTTGCAAAGCATGGTGTATTGACACTGTCTGTTATAGCTTTCACTTTCCAATACCACCTAGAAGTGCTAACTTATTACTTTATTACACTGAACACATTTGCCCACACACGGGTGCAGCGAAGTATGTAGAACTGATACATACTTAATTTTTCTCTCTCTCTTATATCTCTGCAGAAACAAAGAACACCAAATAGGTGGTATATGTATGTATTTTCACTAAGTGGCATAGCATGCAGCTAGCGTGTTTTATGTGATTAAGCATAAAGGAGTTGTACCAAGGAACTAGGTTCCCATGGTCCTGAAGAAGAGTCATAGGGGCACGGCTCGAAACATGTTGACCCATAACCAACCGTGCATTTCGTAATCACCCCTAATTTTTAATCATACCGACTAGAGGCAGGAAAAAATAGATATACCTACTAGCTAGGTATTTTTTTAACTTTCTCCACTCCCTCCCCTTCTAGATATATACATCTCCTTTATCATTATATAAAGCTCAACAAGCGCCCCCACATAGTTCGTTGGTCACAGCACGCCCCGATCCGCAGCGGATCGGGATGGACCCGATGATGAAGCATGCCCCTAAGGGGTAACCTTGGTGGGTGAGGGTTTTACAAAAAAACAGTTTTTTTCTGACACAAGAGGGACATTAATGTATATGTATATACTGGATTCTCTGTTTAGATTTAATACGTTTAACTAAGGAGGATGAACCCGGCAAAAACCTCTTTCTACCCCCTTTTTCTGAGATTCTCTGATTATTGACAACATACCAAATTTTTCATGGGTCAACTTTTCTATGTAATGTTGCATATATGACAATCTGGGAATGGGGATGTTTTGTTTTGTTTTTCACCTCAGCCTTGAGAAAGCCCAAGCTTGCGGGCCGCAGGGGGCAAAACACGTGTTGGCTGTGCCTCACATGAATATTTGCTTTTCAGGATTATCTATGATCACAAATAAATTTGGAGAAGCTACGAGTTTACAACTTCATTCTTGCCAGTCCTAAAATAAAACTAGACACTGAATTTGGACCTTGAATTCTCATAAATACCACTACTTGTCCTGGTAACTTTTCGAGTGCCAGTCAGAGCCCAGAACAATCAATGTATGAAAGGCACGTGGTAGTTTCTTGAAAAAGTTATGACATTCCTTCAGATCTGGGTTGGATACTTATTTTTACATTAGCGGCAAATAACCAAATTATATGGAGTACCTGTAACACCAGTGAATCGCTGTGGGTCTCAAGCCGTCCCTACAACCAAATTAAAAACGAGACAGTTGTAGGTAAATGATGTCTCATATCTAACTGGAAGGTGAATAAAAAGGAAAAACAGGGGCAGAGTGGGTTTACATCATCATAGCAGTCCAACGCTCGTCTAAGAGTCAAGACGGCTTGGTCATGATTGGATGATTTAAAAAAACAGATGTGATCTTGTTGGAATGCGTG
Organism: Calotriton arnoldi; assembly: GCA_963921515.1. NCBI lineage: Eukaryota > Metazoa > Chordata > Amphibia > Caudata > Salamandridae > Calotriton > Calotriton arnoldi. Next base: position 53,439 of record CAWUFW010016087.1, read on the forward strand.
CGAAAATGTGCACGTTGTTGCAATCGCGTGCTCTGATGTAACCGCATACTTCCAGGATGGCCGCTTCCCACACTAGTTATTTTTGGTAAACTTATAAAAGCAGCAGATGGAGATGAATAACCAGAGCTTATGCATGCAGCTCAAGGTGTGAATTTGGAAAAGGACAGAATGTATAGAAGATACACATCATGATTTACAGTGCTCTACATTCAATGTTATTTTTAGACAGACTGGAGGGGAAACTTCATTCTCTATAATTAAACAAACCCAACAAAGGATAAAACATACATCTATCAATCAATCAATCAATCAGGGAATTGTAAAGCGCGCTACTCACCGTGAGGGTCTCAAGGCGCTGGGGGGGGGAGTAAGCATCTCCGTTCGGTCGAAGCGCCAGGTCTTGAGAGTCTTCCTGAAGATGTTCAGAGAGGGGGCGCGTCTGATGACGATAGGGAGCTCGTTCCAGGTCTTGGCCGCGATGTAGAAGAACGCTCTTCTGCCCGTTCTGGCTCTGCGGATGCGCGGGGTTTGCGCGAGGGCGAGGTCGGCGGATCGGAGGTTTCTCTTGGGTACATGGAAGGAGATTCTCTCGTTGAGGTATTGGAGTCCGGTGTTGTGGAGGCATTTGAAGGTGTGGGTGAGTATCTTGAATGTTACTCTCGTCTCAACGGGGAGCCAGTGGAGGTCTTGCAGGTGTTGGGTGATGTGTTCTTTTTGAGGGATGCCGAGGACGAGTCTAGCTGCGGTGTTCTGTATGGTCTGGAGCTTGCGGAGCAGAGACTTGTTGATTCTGGCATAGAGGGCGTTTCCGTAGTTCAGTCTGCTGGCTATGAGTGCGTGGGTGATGGTTTTTCTTGATTCGGAGGGATCCATTTGAAGGTCTTGCGAAGGATGCGGATGGTGTTGAAGCAGGTGGAGGTGACAGCATTGACCTGTCGGGTCATGGAGAGTGAGGAGTCGAGTACGATGCCGAGGTTATTCGCCTGGTCTGTGGGGTGGGTGGGTTGCCGAGGGCGGTGGGCCACCAGGTGTTGTCCCAAGCAGTGGGGGAGGGTCCGAGGATGAGGACCTCTGTCTTCTCCGAGTTAAGCTTCAGGCAGCTGCTGCTCATCCAGGATGTGACGTCCTTCATTCCTTCCTGGAAGCTGAGTCTGATGGTGACGGTGAGGGAGAGGATGAGCTGGGTGTCGTCGGGGTAGGAGACTATGTTGAGTCCGTGTTGTCTGACGATGGCGGCGAGGGGGGCCATGTAGATGTTGAAGAGCGTAGGTCTGAGTGACGACCCTTGAGGTACTCCGCAGTTGATCTCTGTGGGTTTGGAGATGAAGGGTGGCAGTCTGATTCCTTGGGTCCTGCCGGTGAGGAAGGAGCAGAGCCATTCGAGGGCGCTTCCCTGTATGCCCGCGTTGTGGAGTCTGGCGGCAAGTGTGCGGTGGGAGACGGTGTCGAAGGCTGCGGAGTGGTGAAGTCGGATCAGGGCCGCGGTGTGGCCTTGGTCGAGGAGGGTACGGATGTCATCTGTAGCGGTGAGTAGGGTGGTCTCAGTGCTGTAGTTGCTGCAGAATCTGCATTGGGAGGGATTGAGGATGGAGTTCTCTTAATTGAATTTTGTTAGTTGTGCGTTGACTGTCTTCTCTGTGACTTTGGCTGCGAAAGGGAGGAGGGAGATGGGTCAGTAGTTTTTGAGGTCCGAAGGGTCTGACAAGGGCATCTTGAGCAGCGGTTTGACTTCTGCGCATTTCCAGTCATCAGGGAAGGTGCCGGTTTCGAAGGTGGTGTTGATGGTGCATCGTAGTTCAGGTGTGATGGCGGCGGCTCTGTGGAAGATGTGTGGTAGGCAGGGGTCTGTGGGTGCTCCTGAGTGGATGCCTTTCATGGTCGATTCGGTGTCTTTGGTGGTGGCTGGGGTCCAGGCGGAGATGGTGGGTTGGCTGGCGTTGTTGGGGGGGATGAGTGGTTTCGGAGTCCAGTGTCTGTTCTTTGAAGTTGTCGTAGAGGGACTTGATTTTTAGATGGAAGTTGGAGCTTCAGCTTGATGCAGAGGTCCTGGGAAGGGGTGATGCCTGTGGCCTCGCTGGGGGGTTTGGTGAATTCCTGGATGATGCTGAAGAGTTCCTTCGAGTTGCTGGTGTTGGTGGTGATCTTGTTCTGGAAGAAGGTTTGTTTGGTTGATCTGATGAGATGGTGGTGTTCTGTCATGGCATTCTTGTATGTGGTGCGGTCTTCTGATGTTTTGCTGTTTCGCCACTTCTTCTTAAGACGTCTGCAGGTGCGCTGGATTCTTGGAGATCGGCGGTGAACCAGGTGGCTCTGTCGGGGTTGCGAAGGGGTGCGAGTTCATCAGCGCAGTTGGAGATCCATCTGTGTAGTTCTTTGGCTGCGAGGTTTGCGTCGGTCAACATGGAGGGGGTATCGCAGTTGAGGGTGGAGTTGAGGTGCTCCTCGGTGACCTTGCTCCAGTTCCTTCACGGTGGGCATAGTGCAGGTTTGGGGGCAGTGGGTTTGTTGACATGGAAGTTGTACACAGTTGTGGTCCGTCCAGAGGAGTTGCGTGCTGTGGCTGAAGTGGATGTTGTTGCCTCCTGCGAAGATGGGGTCGAGGGTGTGTCCTGCCTTGTGGGTGGGGGTGGTGATGAGCTGTTTTAGTCCAAGGTTGGCGAGGTTGTCCAGGAGGGTAGAGGAGTTGGGGTCGTTGAGGTTGTCGAGGTGGAAGTTGAGGTCTCCGATAAGGATGTAGACCGTGGAGGCGATGTTGTGTGGTGCGACGAGGTCGGCGATGGTAGTGGTGAATGCAGTTCAAGGTCCCGGGGGTCTGTAGGCGAGCGTGCCACGTAGGGTGGATCTGGGGCTGGTCTGTACCTGGAAATGGAGGTGCTTGGTGGTGGACGGGGAGTCGCTCGTGGTGGAGGTGCTGAGTGGGAGGGAGCTCCCTGTGTGGTCAGGGCAGTTTTTCCTCTGGATCTTGTTTCCGTCTGGGATGGCAGTGGTGATGTCGGGGCGAAGGTGGAGTTGATCCATTTTTCTGTGAAGAAGGTGACGTCAGGCGAGGTGGTGTCGAGGAGGTCCCAGATCTCTACGGCGTGTCTGTGCAGGGAGCGCACGTTGAGGAGGATGCACCTCAGGGCTTCAGGGTGCTGGTGTTCGGCGTGGTGGCGTTGGTTGTGGGGGTGTAGAGGGTGGTAAAGGTTCGGCGGCAGTGTCCGCAGGAGGACTGGCAGTGGGTGGATTTCAGTGTAGACAGATGGCAGTTGTCATTTCTTCCGGGGTTGAGTGCGAAGAGGGTGGTAGAATCGTAGCGGTGGGTGGTCGGAGATCCAGGGTGTCTGGCGCTGGTTGCCGTCGGGTCGTGGACGGGCACAGAGGGGCTTGCCTTTGGCGTGCCAGCGGCATGCCCGCTGAGCACGGCTGCCATTAAATAGGGGAGGGGGAGGGAAGCTCAGCTGGGAGGCAGGAGCGGGAACAGCAGGGGGGAGGAGCCGTGGGGGAGCAGGAAAAGGGCAGCGAGAAAACGGGCATGGAGTAGAAAAACAAGGGCACAGGCTCAAAATGAAGAAGGGCAGAAAACAGTCACAGACAGACAGGCACCAAAATTACCATAAAAATACACTGAAGACAGACAAAAGTCACTAAGACAAAATGGGCACAACAAGGCAGACAGGCAACAGTGGAACAGCAGAAGAGCAAGGCTCTCCCACTGGACCACCAGGGATGAGGCGCAGGCAGGAGCCTGTGGGTGGAGGAGGGCCTCGAACACCTGCCAGACACCTCTCAGCAGCAGCGGCACAACAGCCGAGCTGCTGGGGGAGAAAGCAGTTCTCTGACCAGAATACAAAAATTGCAACATGAAAAAAACCAATATGACAATCTTAAACAGAAAAATAAAGCGGTGTTATTATATGGCATTACTCTCTTGTTATAAAGAGAAGAAAGTTTGTTTATATTAAAGATATTTGCACGTCCCTACATCTGTGGAACTAAATTGTCAGGACATATACATTCATTCAGCCAGTGCTGAGAGCTGCTACCTGCCTTGAGATTTTCTCATACTCATTCAAACCTCGCGTCACTGTGTCCAAATCGTGAATCCATTTACATTCACGTAGGTTTAAGGTGTTGGTGAGATTGCTGCCCCTGGTATTGGCTTGGATCTTTTCTATAACCAGCCATCTTAAGGTCTCTGCCTGACGTCCAAAAGTGTTGATGTGCTCCACAAGCGGCGCACCTTGAACCTTACAACGGATGCGACTGCAATGCTGTAGTATTTGTGTTTTGACTTTTTGCCTAGTTTTTCCCACATATAAAAATTCACAGGGGCACTAAATTATATAAACCACATCCGTTCTATTAGAATTAGTTTGATCCTGTAGTGCATAAGAGTAATCCCTGCATGTGAAAGCCTTAGTCTCTATAGTCAGTGAACAGACTTTACAGTGTCCACATTTAGAATGTTCTTTGATTTTGGGCAAGTTCCAATGCGTCAAAAGATCAGACTTGGTGGGACCTATCAAGAGGGATCTGACAATATGGTCCCTTACACTTTTCCCTCTTTTGAAAGCATGCATGGGCAGTGATGGAGTGTCTATTTCATCTGCTACTAGAGCCCAATGCCAATTTATAATTTTCTTAACTGCATTACTGCGTGTGCAGAATGTGATTACACAAATCATGTGGTCATGCGAGGTGTCTGCACATTCTTTTGGTTCCAGCAGTGACACTCTAGGGGAAAACCATGCTCTCTTTCTGGCTTTTTGTAGTAGACTCCTAGGGTATCCTCTTTCCGTTAGACGGCTAAGTATATCAGACTCATTGAAATAGTCTTGCTTCTTCGAGTAATTTTCCTAACCCTGAGAAATTGTCCGAAAGGTAAAATATCTCTCAAAGTCCTGGGGTAGTGGCTGGAATAGAGGAATAGTGTGTTCCTTTCACTTTTTTTCTATACAGTGTTGAGTGTAATTAACCTTGATGGTAATGTCCTCAGACCTCCCATTGAGCCATCCATGGAAGGTGCGTAAGTCTTGTTCATTGCCTGTCCAGATCAATATTGCATCATCGATGTATCATTTCCATAACTTGATCCTACTGGTGTATGGGTTGTTTTCATTAAAAATATGGCTTCCTTCATAATGATCCATATACAATATAGCGAAATCTGGGGAAAATCCTGCCCCCATGGCCACCCCCTTGGATTGGAGATAGTAGTCCCCCTGGAAAAAGAAAACGCTTTTCGTCATTGCAATTTCCAGAAGGTCTAGAATAAAGTCTGTAGGGACCTGCACTGGTTGGGCCTAGCGTCTAGGACTTCTCTTATTACCTCCAGTGCAGACCTCTGGGATTGTTAGTGTAAAGTGACCTTATATCCATAGTCACTAGTAGTTGATCTTCTGGGTTAAATGCCATACTGTCTACTGACTTAATGGTTGTCATGGTGTCCTTTAGATAAGCTGCTGTGGATTCTACCCTGGGTTTCAGAAATATATCAATATACTTACATGGGGGTTCTAGTATGGACCCACAACCTGAGACAATCGGTCTCCGCTGTGGTTTTTCCATCCTTTTGTGAATTTTTGGTAGCGTATAGATAGTGGGCATTCTGGGTTGCTTCTTGTTAAGGAAATCATGTTCTAACTTGGTGAGAAAACCAGTCTCGAGACCCTGATCAGTCACTCTCTTAATGAGAGCTGGGATCTCCTTAGTGGGATCATTTCTCAACTTTTCATAATTAGTCTTTATGCCTAGTTGTGTGAAAATCTCAGCTTTATAGTCAGTGGTGTTCTGGATAACTACTGCTCCTCCCTTATCCGCTGACTTTATCACTATATCTTTGTTATTTTTAGTGATTCCAAGGCTTCCCGTTCCAATTTGGTGATATTGTATTTTACATAATCTTTCTTGGAAAGGTGATTCATGACATCTCTAAGTACCACTTGCTCAAAGGCAAGAACATTGTGGGAAATGAGATGCGATGGTGGAGTAAAAATAGATGGTGGCCTCAGACCAGTGTTAGAGAATATGGGCTTAGAAGGAACTTTATTGAAGTAGTGTCTCAACCGTTCCGCTCCCCTTAGTGCAGGCATGTAGAAGAAAGTGCCTTGGCCGCTATGCAGGCAGATGGGGCAGCTCCAGTCCTCCAGAGATTGGCACTTGACAAGTGGCGGCAAAGAGAACACCAGCTGCAGAACGCCCCCCCCCCAAACCAGAGTCAATCTTCACACCGGGAGCATGGAGTTACTCTCCAAGATCCACCCACAGAAGCTATAAGATCTAAGGGATAAGTGTGTACCCGAGTGGGTCTTCTTGGGGAAGAGCAGCTAGTTGAACTTTCAGTTCCCACCCCTGATAAAGCTGTAGTAAACCTCCCCTGAGCTGTGTGTCCCTATGTAGCGGTGCTTAAGGGGGCTCTTCCTATGCGGGGGACAGGTAGAATTCTATGAGAAGCTGTTTAACAAGACCCTGGATTGGTTAGGGTGGCACAAGGGATTCTCAATTTTTCACACCGAAGACATTCCTGCACAGGGTGTCCCTTCCTCCACATAAACAATCAATAATGGCGATTCTGCAGCACATATAGAAGTAGCAAACAGTCATTGTTTAATGATTGTTTATGTGCAGGAAGGGACAACTTCCTGCATATACACAATGATTAATGGTGGTTTGCTCTTTCGCTATTGAGCTATTCTAATGCCTGCTATTGCATGGCATTAGTTTTTGGCGCTGCCTTAGATTTACAGATTCTTGTAAATCAGGGGCAGTGTCAAAAAGTAATGGGTGTTGCGGTTGAACCCCCACAGCAACACCCATTGCATGCCCCTTTCATGCAGATACCTGCATTACAGTGTCCCATATTTACAAAGTGCCGTTAAGCCACAAAAAGTGGATTAACGCCATTTTGTAAATATGGTGCAGGGCATTGCAGCACTGGATCGTCTGTAAATGTGACAATGCAGTGGCACAGTCCCCTTGTAAATATTCCCATATATATGCTGCTCTTTCCTCTTAGTGTTTTATTTGTTATTTAATCAGGTATATCAGAGTTTGACTTGAAATACTCTTTGCATACCCCTTTCCACTTACTGTGCACTTTATATGATTACTGCTATTTGCTGGGAATCTAATTCAGACCATTTACCACATCATTACTGTTGCTGCCTAATACGATGCATCATGCTATGTATGCTTTTATTCTTTTTTATTATGACAGTTTTTATTCTTGCTCATGATTGTACTGTGTATTTTAACCACTTCTGTTTTATCTTTTATGGCCCTGATTGGCCGAATAAAGATTCTTTGGACTTGACTTGACTTAAAATGAGAAACTGGGGTTCTACTATATAGTATGTTTAGAAGAGAAATATTTGTTAGATATAGACCTTTCCTTATTGGAAAAACTGCAAGCTGGAGCTTGCTAAGTTAGAGCAGAAGCAGACACTTATCCAACTGGAGAAAGAGCAGGCTCTGACTGAGAAAAGGCAAGCTTTGGAAGAGAAGAGGCTGGCAATGGAGGAAAGGAAGATGGCTAATGAGCTGAGACTCAGAGAGCTGGTCATTAGAGTCCTACAAGTGGAGCCCAGCAGCAGTAATGATGGCAGCATACCTGCAGTTTCCACTAGTGAGACAAGGAGGATGCATATATCCAAAGACTTAGTGCCCAGCTATGTGGTGCAGGATGACATAGATAAGGGGTTTCCAGCCTATAAAGTGGCTCTAAGAGCCCGAAAGGTCCCAGAGGAGTCTTGGGGTGGTAATTTATGGAGGTACATGCCCACTGTGGGGAGGGACACACTCCTTATACTGGAGGTGGGGGACCAGACATGCTACACTGCAATGAAGGCCATCTTAGTCAGTAAGTTTGGATTGACCCCTGAGGGGTATAGGCAACGGTTCAGAGACATCCACAAGGTCTCATCACAGATATGGATGGATTTCTTGGATTATGCTAGCAAGGCACTGAAGGGCTGGTTGAAGGGCAGCAAGGTAGATGATTATTCAGGGCTGTACAACTTGATTTCGAAGGACCACATGCTTGATATTTTTTTTACAGAGCTATAACCAACACCTAGTTGATAGTAAGCTTTCTGGCTCCAGGAAGCTGGCTGAGGAGGCGGACATCTGGGGCAGCACCAGAGTGTCCAGGAAGGTATCTGGGAGGGACTCGCAAAAGGGTGGGCAGGGTTCCGATCAGAAGAAAGAGGGGGAGATAAAAAGAAGGAGTTCTCTCAAGGTCCCTAAAACAAATCACAGGGGAAAGGGTCCCATTCCCAATCTGGCCACCAGAAGAAAAACTACCCTGACAAAAGACAGCAGCCGAAAACTCCCAAGTGCTAAGAGTGTTTTGAGTATGGACACTACAAGGGGGATCCCAAGTGTCCAAAAGAGCACAGCCTCCCATTGGAGGAAAGGTTCCAGGGTCCAGGGGTGGCGAGTATAATGCTGGGGAGCAGTTTGTCCCAGTTAATGGGAGGCAGTTTAGTGGGGTCACCCTAGTGTCCCTGGGTGACAGTGAGATGGTTCATAAGATCCATGTGCCCTCTACAAAGTATAGGCAATGGGTCACCATCAATGGGCAAAGTATTGAGGCTCACAGGTGCCAGCATGACTATCGTAAGGAGTCAGCTGGTACCCTCAGAGCAGGTGATACCGAATGCATTCCACCAGGTTGTGGTGGCTGACAAGAGGGTCACTATCCAGTGGTCCTTGTTCTATTTGAGTGGGGGGGGTTGAGGTCTTCTGAAAGTTGCAGTGAGCCCTGCCATGCCTGCCTGTGGACTGTTTGTTGGGTAATGACCTTGAGTACATTGCCTGGTAGGAAGTGGAGCTCAAGGCTCATATGGGGACCTTGGGGTTTCCTGATTGGATCTGTGCATCCACAAGGTCTGTAGCTGCCCAGGATGGGAGTCAAAAAGGGCTGTAGCCTGGAAAAATGGCCTATGGCCCGGCTAGCTGCTAACATGAGGAAAGGCAGAGGGCATGGGAAACCAGCCCTGAATGTCTTCACAGTGTTCCCCTTGGTGACCGGCCAGAGCTTGCTGGATGGCATGTGGAAGGAGGACCCACCAAGGAGGAATTCTGCAGGGCACAGAGGGAGTGCCCAACCCTTGATGGCATGAGGCAATAGGCTAAAGCCCAAGCAGCAGGTGATGCATCTGGAATTCATCACATTTACTGGGAGGACAACCTCCTCCCAGTCTAAGGCTTCTGTGCATGGGGCATCAAGGGCCCTGTTGGTCCCCCAATGAAACAGGGTGTTCCTACTGGATGTGGCTCACGAAAATCCCCTGACAGGACACCGAGCCAAGACAAGACCTTTGCAAGGCTTGCTCCCCACTTCTATTGGCCTAGGATCAAGACTTTCTCAGATGCATAGTGTAGGACTTGGGTGACCTGCCAGGCCTGTGAGAAGACAGGGAAGTGGCTAAAAGCCGCTCTTAATCCCTTGCTGGTCCTTGGCACACCTGTTGAGAGGGTGGGCATCAACATTGTTGGACCTATTAATCCCCAGACTGCTTCAGGCAACAGGTTTATCCTGGTTCTTGTGGATCATGCCACTAAGTACCCAGAGGCCATCCCTCTGAGGACCATCACCGCACATGCAGTGACAAAGACCCTGATGGGGATTTTTACTCAAGTGGGTTTCCCCAAAGAAGTGGTGTCTGACAGGGGCACCAACTTTATGTCTGCTTACATGCAGTCAATGAGGAAAACATGTGGGGTAACCTACAAGTTCTCCACCCCTTACCATCCACAAACCAATGGGCTTGTTGAGAAGTTTAACAAGACCCTGAAGATCATGATTAAAGGACTGCCTGAGGCCTTGAGGTATATGAGGTATGTTCCCTTGCCATGCCTTCTCTTTGCCACAGGGAGATACCACAGGAGGGAGTGGCCTTTAGCCCCTTTGAGCTTCTGTACGGGTACCCTATCAGAGGACCACTGAGTTTGGTTAAAGAAGGGTGGGAGCAAGCTCCCAGGAATATTCCCCAGGATGTAGTGAGCTACATGCTGGCCTTCAGAAGCCAAATGGCTAAGTTGTGGAGGCAACCTTCAGACAACTTAGAAGCCAGTCAGGAAGTGATGAAGGAGTGTTACAACCAGAATTCTACCACACTGGAATTGCAACCTGCGCGGAATGTGTGGGCAATGAAACCTGTGGAGACCAGGGCACCTTAGGACTCCTAGTCTGGGCCCTATGAGATAGTTGAAAGGAAGGGTGAGGTCACCTACCTGATGAACTTCAAGACCCATGGCACCCACACACAATGCTCTATGGAAACTGCCTCAAACCCCACTTTGAGAGGTCTGAGCTCACCGTGTTGTTGGTGATAGATGGAGAAGAGGAAGAGGAGAGTGAACCTCTCCCTGACCTCTTAGCCCCCAAGAAGAAAAATGGGTCTCTGGTTCCTTCCCCCAAGTCTGACTCCTGAACAGCAGAGGGACTGCCGCAAAATGTTGGGGCAGTACACCTCTCTGTTTTCCCTCATCCCTGGGACTATCCACCTGTGTACCCATGATGTGGATACAGAAGAAAACCTTCCTATCAAGAACAAATGTTACAGGTTGTCTGACACGGTGAGGGCCAGCATTAAGGAAGAGGTTTCCAAAATGCCTGAGTTGGGGGTGCTAGAACACTCCAGTAGCCCCTGTTCCAGTCCTGCGGTTCTGGTACCAAAAGCTGCCCCACCAGACACCTGAACTCAGGTTCTTTGTGGATTATAGAGGACTCAACTCAGTCACAAAGACAGATGCTCATCCCATCCCCCAGGCTGATGAGCTTATTGACAGGTTAGGGGTTGCCTAGTACTTAAGTACCTTTGATCTTACATCAGGGTACTGGCAGATTTCCCTAACAGAAAGAGCAACAAAGAAGACAGCCTTCTCCGTACCAGAGGTCCACTATCAGTCTAGAGTGATGCCCTTTGGACTCAAAAATACCCCAGCCACCTTCCATAGGTTGGTGAACCAGGCTCTTGCTGGTATGGAGGCCTTCAGTGCTGGCTAGCTGGGTGACATAGCTGTCTTCAGTAGCAACTGGAAGGACTACCATTTTAAACCTCCAGGAAGTGACTCAGGCTCTGTTACAGGCAGGCCTTACTATCAAGGCCAGTAAGTGCCAGATACAGCAGGGGTCTGTGGTATACGTGGGACACCTGGTTGGCAGGGGGAGGGTGCTGTCCCTCCAGGCCAAGATAGAAGCTATCATGGCCTGGGAGCCCCCAATACCTAGACTGAGGTCAGAGCATTCTTGGGCCTCACTGGGTACAATAGGAGGTTTGTCAAGGGATATGGCACCATTGTTGCTCCCTTGACAGAGCTGACTTATAAGAAGCAGCCCAGAAATGTGATTTGGACAGAGGCATGCCAAAAAGCATTTGACTCCCTAAGCAGGCCATGTGCATAGCCACTGTGCTTAAGGCCCCTGACTTCTCCAAAGAGCTTATCATTCAGACAGATGCCTCAGAGCATGGCATGGGGCAGTACCATCCCAGCTTAATGAAGCAGGCCTAGACCAACCTGTAGCCTTCATCTCCAGGAAGTTACTCCCCAGGGAACAAAGAGGGAATGCTATAGAAAGAGAAGCTTTGCTGTTGTCTGGGCACTGAAGAAGTTGAAACCATACCTGTTTGGTACTCACTTCCTGATTCAGACTGACCACAGGCCCCTCAGGTGGCTCACGCAAATGAGGGGTGAGAATCCAAAATTGTTGAAGTGGTCCATTTCTTTACAGGGTATGGACTTCAGGGTGGGAAACAGGGTGGAACACAGACCAGGGGTAGACCTCCCCAGTGCTGATGGTCTAGCCCAGATTTTCAGCCTTAGTGATGAGAACTCCCCAGAGGTTGGGTAGATCTCCCCACTTTAAGCTGGGGCGGCATGTGTTAGACCTGTCAGTCTTAGGGTGGTCTTCCCCCCAAACCATTGCCTGCTTACCTCTTCTTTTTGCTGAACTGTTTTCTTAGTCTGAGTCTTAGGATGGGGTCCCCAGGGCCATAATTGGCCTCAGGAGGGGGGCCACGCAGACCCCCTGCCAATTTTTTTTTTAAAGTAAAGGCTGGCCAGGCCTTAGGGGATGCGGTCCCTGGGGCCAGAAGTGGCCCAAGGAAGGGGGGCCACGCGGCCCCCTCCCATAAAAAAAAAGAAGAAACCGGCAACTCGCCGGAGGCCCCGCCCCCTCCCTGCATGACTCTGCAAACGTGCCTTCTGGTGCACTCTGCGTTGGGGGATTAAGTCCCTGTTGCTAGTGAGGGTCCCTGTGGGCCAACTAGGCCACCAGGAACCTCCAGTAAGCCCCACACAGTGGGATTGCTGAAAGGTGGTCCGAGGCCACGCCCCTTTTTACACCACTCTGCAAACGCGCATCTTGGCGCACTGCAGGTGGGGCAATGAGGTCCTCTTGTGTCCTGAGGACCTCAGGACACAAGTGGTGTATTTTAGAGTGGGTGAATCAAAGGTTATATTAGGGTGAGAGGAGGTGCATCAGATTATCACGTGGATGATGTCATCAGTGATGCCATTTGAGATGTCATTTGAGATGTCATCAGTGATGTCACTGACCATGTCATGAGTGATGTAATATGTGACATCATCAGCAGTGCATTGCGGGGCGCGAGTTATAGTTACCTCAACTAACTATAACGGCCGAATTGCTCTGGTTTTGTACGAGTGAAATGTCCAACTAACTATAACGTCCCTGAAACCTGTGGTTCTTTCAGTGAATTTCTAAGGTTTTTTAAATGCTAATTTCTAACTATAACGTCCCTGAAACCTATGTTTTTTTCAGTGAATATATATATATATATATATATTATCTACTGGCGGTCGCCAGTAGATAGTTATAGTTAGGACCTATTTTCCATAGGAAATCCGTAACATTCTATTTGAAATAACTCTTGCGTCGGTTGACGAATCTTCGCGAAATTTTCAAACTTTATGGCCCGCTCCGGTCCGCTCCTACCCTGAAAGTTTCGGGATGATTCGTCAAGCGGGGGCCGAGAAAAAAGGGGGGTCCCAAAACATGTTTTCCCCATTCATTTTCCCATAGGAAACTTTAGCCACGGCTACAGCCCGAACTGCTGAACGGAATTACACAAAATTTGGCAAAGAGGTAGTTCTTGGTTCAGAAAGAACCCTTTTTATTAAATGGTGTAAATACGTTCAGTAGTTGCGGAGAAATTAAAAAATAAGAGTCAAAAAATCAATTTCCCATAGGAAACTCTATGCAAGGCTACAGCCCGAACTGCTGAACGGAATTACACCAAATTTGGCAAAGAGGTAGTTCTTGGTTCAGAAAGAACCCTTTTGTTAAATGGTGTAAATCCGTTCAGTGAGTTGCTGAGAAAATCAAAAGTAAAAACACATATATATCTGGCCGGAGCCTAACCACACATGTCATCGTGAGATCTGATTGGCTGTCAGCACTTCATCCTGGAATTGCTGGCAGCCATCTTGGGACCAATATAAATGATAGTACCCCATTGAAATGCATTGTAGTGAATCGAAGATTTTGAGGGTTACCAAAAGGAGAACTATAAAGGGTGATAACAGACTTTAGTTACATTAGAATTCATTTGTTGATGGTACCATACTAATTTCAGGAATTGTGGTGTGTTCTAAGGTGATTTTACCCTGTGAAAAACCTTCTGCTGGGATATCATGAATCATGTTTGAGAGAAAACTATTTTCACATGCTTGTCCCATACAGTTTTGGAAGGTGCTCCAGAAGCTAAAATGAGAGCATATTTTCTGTAAATTCACATTATCTTTCTCAGTCATGTGAGAATGAAGTCTGACATTCTCAGTAAAACATGTACATCCAACAATGGCAGAGACTGTCAGTTGATTCCTTTGTGTTCTACTGCAGCTTCCCAGAGTGTTCTAAAGAGCAACTAGAGTGCTAACAGCCTTACTTATGACAAAAGTATGGCACACCTGAAGCCATCTTGATTGGAATAAACTGGTAACACTTAAAACATTTAATTTAAAAAGGAACAAAATGAGGGGGTTCATTTTGTCATAGAAATTATGGTTAGTGCTGTAGAAAGAAAAATTAGGACATGTTTTAAGTGAGATCTCAAATATCTTCCTGTTATATTTCAACAGGAGCAGCCTGTCAGTTGATGCCTTTGTGTTCTACTGCAGCTTCCCAGAGTGTTCTAAAGAACAACTAGAGCGCTAACAGTCTTACTTATGACAAAAGTATGGCACACCTGAAGCCATCTTGATTGGAATAAACTGGTAAAACTTAAAACATTTAATTTAAAAAGGAACAAAATGAGGGGGTTCATTTTGCCATAGAAATATGGTTAGTGCTGCAAAAAGAAAATTTAGGGCATGTTTTAAGTGAGATCTCAAATCCTCTTCTATTTCATTAGAAAATTCTGACATGCAGACTGAAACAATCACTTTCAATACCAGCAGTAGAATTCCAGTTAACTCCTTGGTGAGCAGTAGCTTTACTACAGTGATCTAATGATCAACTAGAGTGCTAACATTCTGAATTTATGGCAAATGTGTGACACATCTGAATGTCTTCTTGATGCAATCAAAGTAAAAACTGAAAGCATTTCCTACTGAGGAGACTGTAGTAAATGAGGAAATTAGGAAACTTCATAACAAATAAGTCTCCCAAGATGGCCACCAGAGAAAAAAGAGCCCAAATGTAGCACAAATATCACCCAGAGGTAGCCCACGTATAGCCCAATGACAGAAGTGTGCAAAACACTTTTTATTTTTTGTTTTTTGCAGTTTTATATAGTGCAGACTGGTCAGGTATTGGAGTGCTTTACATGAGCATTGGTTACATCACACAAGGACAAATTCATGTTGGTTGACCCCTACACTACCCAAACACCACTGCACTACCCTAAACCCTAAAACACTACCCCCAGCACGACCCCTTCACTACCCAAACACAACTGTACTACCCTAAACTCAAAAACACTACCCCCAGCACAACCCCCTACACTACCCAAACACCACTGCACTACCCTAAACCCTAAATCTACCCCCTACACTACACAAATACCACTGCACTACCCTAAACCCTAAAACACTAGAACCCAGCATGACCCCCTACAGTACACAAACACCACTGCACTACCCTAAACCCTAAAACACTACCCCTACACTACACAAACACCATTGCACTACCCTAAACCCTAAAACACTACCCCCAGCATGACCCCCTACACTACACAAACACCACTGCACTACCCTAAACCCTAAAACACTACCCCAGCATGACCCCCTACACTACCCAAACACCACTGCACTACCCTAAACCCTAAAACACTACCCCCAGCACGACTCCCTACACTACACAAACACCACTGGACTACCCTAAACCCTAAAACACTACCCCCAGCACGACTCCCTATACTACCTAAACACCTCTGCACTACACTAAACCCTAAATCTACCCCCAGCATGACCTCCCACACTACACAAACACCACTGCACTTCCCTAAACCCTAAAACACTACCCCCAGCATGACCCCCTACACTACCCAAACACCACTGCACTACCCTAAACCCTAAAACACTAACCCCAGCATGACCCCTACACTACCCAAACACCACTGCACTACCCTATACCCTAAAACACGACCCCGTACACTACACAAACACAACTGCACTACCCTAAACCCTAAAACACTACACACAGCATGACCCCCTACACTACACAAACACCACTGCACTACCCTAAACCCTAAAACACTACCCCCTACACTACACAAACACCACTGCCCTACCCTAAACCCTAAAACACAACCCCCAGCATGACCCCCTACACTACACAAACACCACTGCACTACCCTAAACCCCCTACACTATACAAACACCACTGCATTACTCTAAACCCTAAAACACTACACCCAGCATGACCCCCTCACAACACAAACACCACTGCACTACCCTAAACCCTAAATCGACCCCCAGCATGACCCCCTACACTACCCAAACACCACTGCCATACCCTAAACCCTAAAACACTACCCCCAGCACTACCCCCTACACTACACAAACACCACTGCACTATCCTAAACCCTAAAACACTACCCCAGCACTACCCCCTACACTACCCAAACACCACTGCACTAACATAAACCCTAAAACACTACCCCCAGCACAACCCCCTACACTACACAAACACCACTGCACTACCCTAAACCCTAAAACACTACCCCCAGCACGACTCCCTACACTACCCAAACACCACTGCACTATCCTAAACCCTAAATCTACCCCCAGCACAACCCCCTACACTACCCAAACACCACTGCACTACCCTAAACCATAAAACACTACCCCCAGCATGACCCCTACACTACACAAACACCACTGCACTACCCTAAACCCTAAAACACTACCACCAGCATGACCCCCTACACTACTCAAACACCACTGCACTACCCTAAACCCTAAAACACTAACCCAGCATGACCCCCTACACTACCCATACACCACTGCACTACCCTAAAGCCTAAAACACTACCCCCAGCACGACCCCCTACACTACTGCACTACCCTAAACCCTAAAACACTACCCCCAGCACGACCCCCTACACTACCCAAACACCACTGCACTACCCTAAACCCTAGAACACTACTCCCAGCGCAACCGCCTACACCACCCAAACACCACTGCACTACCCTAAACCCTAGAAAAGAAACCCCCACCCCATGCCCAATCCCCCTTACCTCTCACTCCTCGTGGTTCCTCTCTCCTCGTGGTTCCTGCTTCACGTTGTCTCTGAGGGGCGGTGCACGTCGTTGTGAGGAAACGGAACAGCCTCTGTTTCCTTACAACAACATGGATCGTCTACATGTTTTTAGAACGCATGGTCATTTACCATACATACCTTTACAACAAAATTCGTTGTAAAGGCATGCGTGGTAATTGACCATGCATTCTAAAAAATGGGGGTAATGACTTTGTGATGTACAACGCATGCGTGGTAATGCATGCGTTGTAATGGTATTGCAAAGTAAAAAAGTCGTTGAAACGGCTGTTTACCGATCGAAGCTGGCCCCTGTTCTTCAGTGAGACGTTTATTTGATTAATTAGGAGGAAGGAATGTGTTTTTTTAACCGAAAAGTGCATTCCCGGCTGTTGTATTGTGAAAGTGTCCGCGTGGCCTGGTTTCACTTCCGGTGAGAGAGTGGAAGAGTCTGTTTGGATCTAAAGGAGTTCTGTTGTTGGACGGGGCCGGCGCGACATGTCATCAGAAAACATAGCTAATGGAAAGCGTCCTCCCTGAAGTGTGGAGCAGTGCCATGAGAGGTCAACGAGTGTGCGTCCCACCGCAGTATGACCGTACCGCGTGACCCATGTGCCACCTCCAGGGTACGGGAGGCAGAAGCGGCATCGCAGGTCCTCTTGAAGACAGTTGTAGCACTAATTCTACATTTTGGTACTAGGGCATTTTAACTTCGTTGTTCCTGCCAGATACAAAGAGAAGATCCTGTGTTATTCAGTGCCCTCGTTACCTTTTTTGTGGGTTGTGGTGCTTGTCACTTCGCTGCCCCGCCGGTGCACACGACTGGGCACCCCACCTCGTGTGCCATCTGCAGGGCCTCTGCCCTCGGATCACTGGTTTCGGTTTCTGGAGTGGCAACATAAACAGTTGCTCCCAAAGGACTAGCCTGAACACTTAGGTGAATATCCCTGCACCAGCATTCCACGGAAATTCTTTCCTAGCTCTCCCACGTCAACGAGGACGTCTTAATAGCACGGCTCCGCTCGCGACACCGTATGACGTCATCGGAGCCATAAGAGAACCTCGTCGTCGTGCTGACGTCAGTTCCACCCATTTTTTCCGTGCCACAGAGGCAAACAGGGGACCGAGACATTTTCACATGTATACATAGTATAATAAATATATATATATTCACTGAAAAAACCATAGGTTTCAGGCACGTTATAGTTAGAAATTAGCATTTAAAAAACCTTAGAAATTCACTGAAAAAACCATAGGTTTCAGGCACGTTATAGTTAGAAATTAGCATTTAAAAACCTTAGAAATTCACTGAAAAAACCATAGGTTTCAGGGGCGTTATAGTTAGTTGGACATTTCACTCGTACAAAACCATAGAAATTCCCTCGTTATAGTTAGTTCAGCTAACTATAACTCGTGCGCCCGCAATGCACTGCTGATGACGTCACATATTACATCACTCATGACATGGTCAGTGACATCACTCATGACATCACTGATGACATCTCAAATGACATCACTGATGACATCATCCAGTGAATGTGTGTTTTTCTGAAAATTAAATATGTTTTATATATGTATATCTCAAGGTCGATGGAAGAATAAATGGGTATATAAGTGTCTAAATGGATGATTTTGTTTTGTAAAATTGATTGTATAACTGACTAAGTGTATCTTAGTGAATACATGGGTTAGTGAGTAATGTTTAAATATGAAAATATCTGTATCAGTCTCTCACTTTGTGTATAAGTGGCTGCATGGGTTGGTGAGTAGCTACATGAGTGTCTATATGGGTTATTAGTTGGTTTTTTGAGTATCAGTATGAGTGTCTGAGTGTCTGTATGGTTCGGTGGGGGTATTACTTAGTGCATAGATGCATGAATGAGTGACTCACTGTTTGTATGTGTTGAAGACAGCATGTGTGCAGGACTGTATAGGTGGATGAGTATGTGTATGGGTGTGTTAGTGAGTGAATGACTGTCTCAATAGTGTCTTTATGAGTAACTACATATGTTTTAAACTAGTATATGTGAGTATTGGTGTATATAAGTGAGTATATGTGAGAGTGAGAGATTGGAAGAGTTCCTGTACAAATAAGTAGGTGTTTCTATAAGTGATTGTTTAAGAGAGTAAGTATGTGTAAGTTTCTGTAGAAGTAAGTGTGGTAGTGTGTGTATAACTGTATATGCAAGTAAATGGATGTTTGATACTTTGTTTGCATGTGTGACTATGTGTGTGAGTAACTCTATGGATGAGTGGCGGTGTGTAACAGGATGTATAGGTGTATGAGTACATATGATGAGTGAGTACATGTATGAGTGACTGTATAGGGACTGTTGGTGAATGAGTGGATGTGTGTGTAGATCTTGGAATTACTGAATAGGTGTGTTGTAACTGGTATTGGTATGTCCATTGTTTTGAAAATGTTAGTTTGTATTTTTGAGTGTGTGTATCAAAGGTTATATTAGGGTGAGAGGAGGTCTGCCACTCTATCACAAGGATGATGTCATCAGTGATGTCATCAGTGATGTCATTTGAGATGTCATCAGTGATGTCATGAGTGATGTCACTGACCATGTCATGAGTGATGTAATATGTGACGTCATCAGCAGTGCATTGCGATGCGTAGCGAGTTATAGTTAGCTGAACTAACTATAACGGGGGAATTTCTATGGTTTTGTACGAGTGAAATGTCCAACTAACTATAACGCCCCTGAAACCTATGGTTTTTTCAGTGAATATATATATATATATATATATATATTTATATTAATTTCAATTCACGCAATCTCAAGATGAATTGATGTGAATATTTCCAGGCACTAGACCTGGATAAAAGGTTAAAAGCAGAACACGCAGAACACACAGACATAGGGGTTGTCTTTAGATGGATACTACGACAGAACCCTCCCTGAATAAGAGTCCATTGTGATTAAGGGATGCTCTACATTTGAGAAATAGATGGTGTTTGTTCTATCAAGGGCATTGTTGTATTTGGCTAGGCTCTTCTTGTGAAGAGAGACTTGTTGCCAACTGAGAAGTGCTAGCACCAGATCTTCATAATTTATTTCTTCCTCCCCGTGGACTGTTGCAATTTAAAATCTCTATTCTTTGCCTAGTTGAAACCGACTCTACCAGTGAAACAGGGGAGATGTGATGTTTGACTCCCTCTTTCCACGTACACTTATATTACTTATTCTTCACCCCTTCCCCCATCAGATTCTCCTTCCTCCCCTGCATCTCCCTCATTTTGCTTAAAAAAATAAAATTAAAATAAACAGCTATGGTGCGGGCAATGATGTTTTTTAAGTGCTAAGAAGGTGAAGTCCTGTAACAGCACGTTTTTTTTTTTACCAAGGGGCTTGTAATTGGTAGATTACAAATACGAATCCCCGTGCAGCTGTCCCCTCAACACTCAGAATATTTTCAGTGATGGTTAATAAAACTTCGTTTTTGGGTAGCGCAACACGAATCACCTTTGGCACTCTCACACTGAAGTAGGAAGAGTAGAGTTTTGAGGCATGAGGAGTCAAAGTAGTTTGCAAAAATCACATATTATGTTCAACAAGGGAGGGCCTGCTGTACTTCTCATGCCAATTGCAGAAGACCACATTTCATCCATAGTTGTTTTAAAAGTGCTACGAAGATGAATTACTGTGGTATGTTGGTAAAAGCCAGAGGCAATATGAAGGGGGACCCCGTCTGCTCACTCCTGACCACAGAAGCTTTCACTCTATGCTAAACTGCACATGCACTCTCCGGTTTGCAGTTTAGATTGATCACACCTTCCTTTCTATTCATCACTTACAAGAAATAACATTTCAACTCTTATCATTCTGAATCCATTGATATCCTGCCCACTTCATATACTTAGTATAGTAGCGCTAGCCTTTGTATACACGTGCCGTAACTTTAACATTCATACCTGACATCTCTTTGATGTACACATTCCTTTGTACTACTGTGTTCATTACTTTTGTAAATATTCAAAAGAATATTGCATAAATACTAAAATATTTATGTTGCTGCTTACAAAAATGCATGCCTTTGTAAAAGTAGGGACCAAGCACTGATTGATTCAACTTGATGCTCCCTACATAATTGAGGTACTATTTTGTTCATGCAAACACAAGGCATGTGATTGGCAAAAAGGCGCCCAGCAAGACAAAAAAAATTGCAAAGATTTATTTTCTATAGTTAACTTTGATTTATTTTGCCAAGTCTTCTTTTCTCACTTTGCACTCATGTTTTCTTTTTTTCTTGCTTGTGGGCGCTGTCACACTAATATTAACACTTACACACTAACATTAACACACTAACACTGTCACAATAACATCAGTTAGGCAACGAAATACAGCGAAAAGACATTCATATTAACAACGCCTGTTATGATATGTGTGTTATACCTGATAGGGACACACAGACACACACATACATTTTTTTGATTTAGTCTGGGTGTTGGTTCCTCTGGTTTTAAAGGAAAGTCGCCAATGATGAGAAAGTGAGCAATTTGGTGAGAAACAGCCAATAAGTTCTTGGTTGGTTGCTTACGTGAGGCATATATATAGATTCTTTTTTTTTTTTTTTTTCTCACATAATCTCAAGGTGGATTGATGTGAATATCTCCAGGCACTAGACCTGGTTAAAAGCAGAACACACAGACATAGGGGTTGTCTTTAAATGGGTACTAGGACAGAACCCTCCCTGAATAAGAGTCCATTGTGATTAAGAGAAGCTCTACAATTGAGAAATAGAGTGTGTTTGTTCTATCAAGGGCATTGTTGAAATTCACTGGAAGTGGACCCAGATACTTGCACCAGAGAAATTGACACATCTCCAGTCTGCCTGTAGCAGAATTACCGCATAGACCCTGTTGCTGTAGTAGAATCGGTGCATCACTCTCGGAACCAACACATCACCTTGAGAGCTCGAAGCGTTGGAACTGTGCATCGCCGCCACAGCAGTATGGAGAGATCGACACATCCTCTAGTCTGCGTGGAGAAACCAGGCACATCGCACTTCAAAAACAATGCTTTTCAGCTCGGCGCTTAGTCTTCTGAGCCAACGCATTAAAACGGCTACGTGGAGAAGATTGAGGAATCACCTCGACTGCAGGCTCAACATCGATGCATCACTTATCTACACCCGCATCTCGCTGCTGCAACCAGGATTAAGGTACTCTGTTCACCGGGCATTCATGGCTCTTGTCCCTGGCCTGTGCTCCTTTGCGGTCGACCTGAACGGTTGACTTTGCGCCCATCCAGCACAACCAGATAGCCCTCATTGGCTCTTACTGCTTCTAAGCACTAGAACTCTTTTTATTCTTTAACAATTCATAGCTCAGCTTCTATTTTTTAAATTTTTGTCGTTTTGGTCTTGATTTTTAAATAAAAATATTGTCTATTTTTCTAACCTGGTTTGGGGTCTTTTTGTGGTGTTTTTATTATGTTACTGTGTGTGTGTGTGTTGTGTGTGTGTGTGTGTGTGTGCATGTGTGTTGCACAAATACTTTACACATTGCCTCTTTAGATAAGCCTGACTGCTCTGTACCAAGCTACCAGAGGGTGAGCACAGGTTATATTTTAGTATGTATCTAGCATACCCTGACTAGGATTGTGGTTCCTGCTTGGACAGGGTGCAAAACTCTGCCAAACAGAAACCCAATTATTGACATTGAGGTAAACTCTCAAGTGTCACATTTTGTCTATTGCACTACAAGTCCCAGAATCCTTTGTGATGGAAATGGTACCTTCCAATTTCTCATTCACAAACAGTGGCCCATCACTACTGGTGATTTCATTTTACCCTGGTAAAATGGCACTAGACTATGCGCCTGATTTAGTAACGATCACTGTTGTCTTGTAAATGCAATTGAGTAAATATGTGAAAAGTTGCACATAATCAACATTTTTTAGTATTGTCTGTTGACTTCTTATTTTTATTGCCACACAGCCAAAGTAGATTCACCAACTGGAGCAGAGGTTCCTGCACTTGCAGGGAGGCAACATCATGGGGCACATCATCCTATGCCACCAGCACAAGCTAGTACATAAATATGGCCAGAAGAGTGTCACATTTACCACATTGCGATCAGACATCCCATAGATATTTTTCATAGAATCCATCAATAATCTCAAACATGTGAACTGCACTAGGAAATGTTGTTCATCACACGTGTCAACTAGATTGTAAACTAAATACACTCATATCATTTTAGACCCTGTGACGTTGGCCAGTAAAACACAGACTACAGCGATCTCTGCTCCACATACGGATGTGACATATGGTCAGGCACCACATCCTAGGTGGATGGTAGACCCTGGTAAGTACACTTAATAATAACTTGATAAAAGGCTCATAGTCTTAAATACTGGATGATATGTCAGTAGTATGTGATGTGTGTCTAATATCCCTGTTGTCACTTATATCCATATGCCCAGATATGGCTCGTAAGAGTATACTACTTCATAACATATTGGCTAATGAAAGGATGACTCTACGTTTATGTTAAATGAATATAGTATGGACCTAATTGCTTCTATTGTCTCATCTAATGAGGAGTAGCCACAACTGGGTTGAAAATCTATACCTATGACATTTACATGTAAAATGATTCCCATCATCCTTTGTATTGAAATATGGATAAGTATGTCACATTACAGCTGCTGTCAGGGCTTCCTCAGTGATGCAAATTACACCATCCAGGGAGTTGGGAGACATTCTGGTTGCAGCAGTCAGACTCACTACTATCCGTCCAACAGGTAAGTCTGCCATAAAGTGTTGTAAACTATTGATTACTTAATAGTGCACAGTAACCAAATTCTTGTGAAAGGATATTAACAGATATTGCCACCTTTTTGTAGCATCTGAAGTTGGTGTGGGATATGTTCCCAACATAATCAGTTATGTTTGTGTTAATTTTGCATATGTTCACATATAGTTCTTGCTCAACATTAATTACGGTGTCACTTTCTTCTGAAGCTGCTGGATCAAGGACCACATCTTCCTCCACAAATTCAAGGAGCCAGGTTCAGCAGCAGACATCACGGGGAATCTCAATACCATGCAGAGCTGTGGCTGGAGCTGGTGAGTTTGACTTTGCATTGCACATCTGCATTGAACACCTCAATGCTACAGTGTGAGCTGTCACAAGTAGGTTTACACAAGCCAGGTCACATGTGGAACAGCAGATAGATGCAAAGATTTTTTGACCAAACCCTTGGTTTGTGGTGGCGGGCAATCGGAGGAGAGAACCCAATCCTCCTTCAAGCGACAATGTCAGCTGCCAGCACCACTCAAGAAGAGGAAGATGAGAAGAAAGAAGATGAAGATGAAGACGATGCTCAGGTGCTGGTCGTGGAGGAGAACCTGGAGGATCTGGAGTGCATTGTTAGTGCCACTGGGTAAAACACTGAAGCCTACACCAGGTCTGGCCATCTTTGTGCCTCCCACTTCACTTGTGAGGATTGCCCATTCACAGCAGTCAGCCAACCAGCCACAACATTCACCTTCCACAACACAACCATTAACTACTCACAGCCCTCACGTCCAAGGTAGACGTATTGCTTCTCCTACACACTCCCCCCATGACAATGCATCCCAGGCCTTACCTCAAGCATCTGAGGGACCTAACAGCCATGGTGAGGAGCAGGTATCCCCTGTGCACCAATCTCCTCCCTACAGCCTCTCACATGCCATCCCTCCCCATGCTGGTGGACCCGACGGACTTATCAAAGGCTATCCCATTCGGAGGGGACTGGCAGATGGTCTTGGTGGCCAGTGGGAGGATGAATCTTTCCAACAACAGGTTGATGTGAGACAGGACATTCGTGCCATAGGGGCTACTCCAGCTGACATTTCAGACTTACTACAGGGAATACAACAAATGCCACAGATGATTGACAGACAGACCCGTGACTTGGACAGGATTGATAAATCTTGCCAAGACATGGCAAGGATGCAAATGACAAATGCAAAAACAACAATTGATGGACAGAATGCAGAACAATGTCATACATTCACCCCAGTACAGAGATCTGGGCCTAAATCCATCGTTTTTTTGCTCACCATGCCATTCTAGTTTGAACCCAGCCATATGCAAATCAGTCTTGACCCTGTGCCCAATGGGAACAGTCCAGCCCAAACTGCCAGGCCAGGAGGTCCTCCCTGGACTAGGAACAAGCATCCTAGGACCGGTTTCGGGGTTTCACCCCTCTTCA
Organism: Calotriton arnoldi; assembly: GCA_963921515.1. Taxonomy (NCBI): domain Eukaryota; kingdom Metazoa; phylum Chordata; class Amphibia; order Caudata; family Salamandridae; genus Calotriton; species Calotriton arnoldi. Next base: position 78,367 of record CAWUFW010016087.1, read on the forward strand.
GCCAGGATAGCTTGATTCCAGCCCACCATTTGTACAGGCAGATGCAACACACCCACCCACACATCAGTACCAATACAGTAAATACACCTACTCACAGAGATCCTCACCACAATTGCAAAGTCACAAGAGAGATCCCCCATGATCACTGTAAAATATGAATATTCCCAATATATTTAAATAAAAATATATTTTTCACAAGTCAATACTGAGTTGCGTAATACTTACTGATGGTCAATTGGTTATTCTGGTTGTAGGCCATATACGTGACGATAAATGTGTGAGTAAGACATGTTGATTCGTAGGACCAACTGTGTAACAAGATATCATATTGAGAGCATAGCTAAAAACCTCACGATGCTGACTTCCATACTTTGAATCCAGCATATATAATGAACACTCTTCGAGCAGAAATTCCTCACCCGGGGCGGACACTCCACACCCTGGGCGGAAATTGTGCAGTCGAGCCGGAAAACAAAGAATTTATACAGAAAATGACAAACAGGAAAAACAAAAGCAGGAAGCTCAATACAGGAAGTTGCAGGCAGCCATTTTATGGTCATTCGGAGCCATCCTCACCTCCAAGCAAGATCCTCTACCATCCTGCTGCTCTGTTTAACTAACCTGCACCCAACATGGCTGAGGGGACTTGAGGACAAGGTACCCCCATTTAGTGAAACTGATTTGAACATACAAACTGATGGGGTGCTTGATAAGTATGCTCAGCTATATGGAGGACCAGAGGAACAGCTATGTTATGCAGCAAACACAAGGAGATGATGGTCAGAGCGCTGAAACTTTTCAGACACTCACCCCCAGTCACAGATCTGGGTTGAATCCATCATCGTTCTTTAGCTCACTTCGTCACCCCAGTTCAGACCCAGCTGTATGCAAATCAGTCTTGACCCTGTGCCTCATGGGAACAGTCCAGCCCGAACTGCCAAGCCAGGTCTTCCCTGGACTGGAAACAAGCATCCTGGGACCGGTTTCGGGGTAATACCCCTCATCAGCTAGGCTAGCTTGAATCCAGTGGCAAAGTGAGCAAGGGACCCACGTCTGGGCATACCCTGCCAACTTAGGGCAAAGAAAGCAAACACAAGGAGATGATGGACGGAGTGTTGAAACCTTTCATACACTCACCCCTAGTCACAGATCTGGGTTGAATCAATTATCGTTCTTTAGCTCACTTCGCCACCCCAGTTCAGACCCAGCTATATGCAAATCAGTCTTGACCCTGTTCCTCATGGGAACAGTCCAGCCCGAACTGCCAAGCAAGGTCTTCCCTGGACCGAAAACAAGTATCCTGGGACTCGTTTTGGGGTAACACTCCTCATCAGCCATTCATCGTTCTTTAGCTCACTTCGCCACCCCAGTTCAGACCCAGTTATGCAGCACACAAACAGATCTGGAGAGTTCTTGCTGCATTCTGCAGTGCAGTGTTTGTGTACCTGTGGTGGCCCAACATGTGCCGTGGGCACTGGGAGGATGTGTTAGTACAACATTAACAACTCAGACAGTGTCAGTCCCTCCTTGACAAATATCTCACATGGTACCTGAAAATTTTCATGAGACAGTGACATATGATAATAGGTGGACATTAGACCTTCGTGTGTGATGCATTCAGCATTGCACACAATACAAAATAACTAGCCTTTTTAGTTTGGGCCTTTAGTTATTAGCTGGATGCATGAAGGAGTCTGTTTCTGAGCATACAACTCTGCCAAGTTTCCCAGGTCCATGTGTGATGTGCTGCTACAGTCCAGGTTTTTTCTTTGAATTTTGGAACTTGTAGTCTGGTTTATTCCATAGTAAAATAGGACTACAAGTCCCAGAATCCAAAGAAAAAAATAACTGGTCTGGAGTGGCACTACATGCATGGACCTGCAAAACATTGCAGCTATGAGCGTAGACAATCCATGTCGTTACACAGGTTGACTTGAACCATGGTGTATGTATGACAGACATATGCCACACTGTCACATGAGGTGCAGCACAGACAACTACAAGAAGCCTGATTCACAAAAGGCCTCTGCACTCGTGGTGAAGGCCCCACAGTTATGGGGGAGATTCTGCATTAAATTCCTATTGTAATACTGTCTAGGGAGGTCTCACACATGCAGTAACATTTAATCCCCTAAGGCAATGGGGTCCATTGAGACGTTGTCCACACTAATCACTGACGTGCATAAAATGTGTTGCATGGCCTCTCTTTTGATTCTTGGCAATAGCTGTTGTTTACATACATTATGTTTGGCTCACAGAGTAGTCTCAGGATGACATCTATGAACAGATTGTTAAATGTCCACCAATCATCATTGACCACAGACTGTGAAACCACAACTGGTCGCTCAAGAGAAAAAGGTGTCAACCAACTTGTCATGCATGTGCATACCCTGCATTCTGTTTTGTACAATGGCCCACTTTCCCGTATTCAGACTTAGGTGAGGGTCCAGAGGTATATGTAAGCCATGATTTACTGCAATGTTGTGCAAGACACGAAAGACTATTATTATTTTGCCCACAACTTCAGGTGAGTACAGAAGCAACCCCCCGTATGGTCAAGAAATCTGAATCGCGACTTTAGAAGACCATCAGTGCGCTCTATGATTGTACATGTATGTATGTGTGCCCAATTGTACAAACGCAGATGTACAGTGTTTGCATATCTGTACAGTGTGAAAAGATGAGGGGAGAGTGCATGTGCAGCATTGCCTGAGGAGGAAAATAAGGAAATATTTGTACATGGCCCTCTTGCATCTGTAAAGTTCATAATGTATGAAACTGTAAATGCAGTGTCTGTTGGGGTCATGTATGTGTCAAAAGGATTGGTGATTTATAATGGTTTTGTATATTAAAACAATTAAACATATCAGACTTGTCTGGTGCTTGAATACTTACCCAGAAGCCACATGTTGCCAAATTCTCCCGCTGCCAGCCACCGGGCAAAAGGTGACCTGTGGAATATGTAGCTGTCATGTGTATTGCCTGGGAACACTGCATGCACATCTGTAAAGCAGCCACTGGCATCACACAAAGCCTGCAAATTGATGGAGTGCCAGAGGTGTCTGTTGCAGAAGATGTGTGTATTGTGGTGAGGTGGGTGAAGAGCCACATGGGTGCAATCAATTGCACCTATCACATGTGGGAAGCAGGAATAGTGGAAGAAATACCTAGCAATCTTTTGCCTTTCTGTCAATGTATGAGGCATGCATATGTGGAGATGCACTCTATTGATACAACTCAGTGCCTGACACAAGCATCGGGGCTGGCTTGCCTGAGAGATGCCCACAATGTCACTGGACACCCTCTGGAAAGACCCAGTAGCAAAGAAATGGAGAGCTGCTAGGATCTTGACATAGGCTGGGATGGCATGGGAGCGGCATGTCTCAGAGTCAAGATCCTGCTCCCACGCACAAGCCATCTCCAAGATGACATCAGGGGTAGAAAGGTATCTGGACCTGACATCTTGGCTGGAAATTCAAAAGAGGTTGATCCTTTGTCTAAAGATCCTCTCTGATGTCCTCCTCCTCCTTCTCCTCAAATCATTATGTTGCATGACAAGGGGCAAACCGACAAACACATTCAGTGATGTGTTGAAAGGTCTGGAAGGGTTGGTGTGGCAGCTCAGGGTTTATGTATGCAGCCAGTCTAGAATTGGCTGTTGGGCTAACGACTTTCAGCTGGAGCTAGATGGGGGGAAGGCAGGCACTGACTCAGGTGTGTCAGGATGAAAGTGAACTTACTCCACCCCAAGGGCGGAGATTCGGCCCCGACGGCGGAGATACCACCCCGACTGCAGAGATTTCATCCCAAGTGTGGAAACTCCGCTCCGTCATAAAGATACTACTCATAAGTCTCTTTGTGAAAACCTAAAGTCCTAAAGTTAGACTTTTGGTCTAATATTACCTTTGTGAATCGGGCCCTTAGTTCTGAGCTTTGCATAGGGGATCAATTTTATGCATAGGTGGTTATGCCTGGAATTAGCTGAAGTGTGCAGTGGTGGACTGGCCTGTTGATGGATAGCTTTGTTTAGGTAGGGAGACAGCTGTGTGTAGAAGTGGCTTCTCTTGTCACTACATGGTGTGGGTGTTAGTGGCCTGGACTCTTCATGCTGAGGTTAGGTCACCAAGAAACTTGTATATTAAAGAGGCTCGAGCCTTTAAACTAAGGTGTGGGTGGAGTTCGCGGAGTTGCACTACGTAGAATTCCAGGAGTTGCATAAAAACTCTGTGGAATTCCATGGAGTTCCGCTCCGCCCTAAGATTCGGCTCTCAAACATGCTGCATACACTACAACTGTGACTTATTCCAGCCTCACACGTCTGCTGCACTCACACCTGTATGTACCTGAACACTCCTCGGGGTTCTCTTCAGTGTGACCGCTCGCCAGCATGATCTCTGTGCCTCAGGCAGAACGTGTCACACTACACTACCCTATCGGAGAGGTAGTGTCTGTTAGTGTTAAGTCCTCCGCCATGTCTTGATCAGTTCAGACATGCCATGCGACGCGGGGGCACTCTAGCTGGAATGTTGCTGGCTCGCTGACTTCTCCAGCAGAGGATGAAACGGAGGCACTTCCCAGGGAAGAAGATTCCCGGGGGCACCGGCGGCTTGTGACCCGCCCGGGAGAGCGGGTAAGGTTTATGTGGAAGCCTTGTACAGGGCTTCAGAAAGATAACACCTGCCTCCTAGCTCAAGTGTCAGAAAAAAAGCCAGCTGGAGCAGATAGCGTGCACACGCCTTGTTTAACCACGCGTCCTCCTCCGGTATTTAATCAGCTGCTCGCGCTGCCCCAGATTAGTCTAAATAGTCCCTGTACAGCACATCCAATGAAGCGGGGGATTGCACAATTCTGCCAGTTCATTGGCTCCCAGGAACCAGGCCGCTCTGTAGGCGAGCGGCCAGGAGCTGGAGTTAGTGTTATGTTAGAGAGTACACACTTGGTTCTGAGTTTTCCGTATGGGGACACCTGTATGTAGAAGTAGCTAGGCCTAGTATTAGGTGATGTGTGGATAGAGGGACTGGCCTTTGGATGCAAAACATTGTTTAAAGTGAGAGGTTTGTGTAGAAGTGGCTTCACCTACCAATACATGGTAAGTATGAGCTGCAATTAAACGATGAATCCTCAGTTCTGTTCCAAGTTGACAGAGAACAGTGAATATATGTAATGAGAAATAACCTATGATTATCCAAACAAACTTTAACTATTTGTTTCATCATCTACATAGTTTATCATAAAAACTGTAGTCCCCCCACAAGACATTCCACCCACCCTCTTCCACACACAGAAGTTACCCGGAACATAGCTTATCATGAAGCAATGTATACAACAGCAGAATTGTTTTTCCAAAGTTCTATTACATAAAGCTTTTCCCCAGAACACTCCTTTTTAAAAATATCATAGTACAACCCCAATTGATTTACCTGGTAAATGACCAACCCACTCCTACATTTCATTACAGTAATTTCTTTACAGAGATTAAAACATATTATAATTTCATCCTTCAAAGGGAAAAGTTGTACTCCCTCCTCTGTCCAGATTTTCACATAATATTCCTACAAATAATAACTTTCAATTATCCAGTATTGGATCTTTCATAGATTCACATGCTTGAATCATCCCCGGGGATGAGGTCAGAATTTCACAGTAATTTTCATAATAGCATAAAGTAACATCATCATAGGCTATCAAGCACTGAGCAGTCACTGCGTTAGCCCATCCATATACTTTTGTAAAGGAACCAAAGTTAAAATACAACCAATCAGACGTTAGCACTCTCTAGAACACTCCCAAGAGAGGCAAGACCCTCAGATTTCCTACCACACATCGTTGTGCTCAGTTTTTCTTCACATTTTGGATATTTTGTCTTTCAACATATCTGATTCTTCAAAGAAAGGACTCTTCATGCCTTGTGGGTCATGTGGTAAGAAAAGGCTGAATGCTGAAGATTCCTACAAGGATTGTATATACTGTTTATACCCTCTTCATAAAGTCAATCAATCCAGAATCTTTATTCGGCTATTTAAAACAAACAGCCATAAAAGCACACACAATACAATACAATAAATGTTTGCCCATATTAAAAGATGCCATCATTAAGATCATTCATTTCTGAATTATAACACAATGCTTTTCCTTGCGTTAATCGATTTTAAAATGAACAGAGCAGTATTATAACACGTCAATGGGTCCTCTAAAGTTACAAGAAATTTCCTTGCTGTTTTATGAGACCTAATTCCATGATTAACAAACAGGGGCTTCAGATAAAAACATCTAAAATTACAATAAAATTTACAGAATAGTAAAAAGTGCAACGTCCTTTGATTACTCTTGTTGTCACACGAGCAAAATGTCGTGTCTGGGGGGGCGTGTCTTCATTTTTGGGAAAGCAACACAGTAATGTACAATACCGCATCTCAGCTTCAGTAAAGCAAATCGGTGCTGTGCGTGAGTCACATGCAGCAAATAACTATTAACTCCCTCTTCTAACATGAAAGATTTATATAACACCACAGTCGGTTTACTCAGGTCTGATTTTGCTCTGAGATTCTGTCTTAATGTCAGAAAGGAGTCCTTTATCTCTTTCTTTGTGATAGTTAATATTTTCCTAGGGTCCAACCGTACAGACATATTAAACAGATTCCCCAATGTAGTATTAATATAAGACAGCCAAGGGATTTTCAGAGCATCATCCAAGTTCAAACAGTCTGAGATAATAGACCTGGTGAAGACAGTCTCTTCACGTCTCCATATTGATGCCCACAGTAATAATGGACCAGCCCCCAAGATGTCCCCCAAAAATTGCAACCCCACCTCATGATGTACAATGGTATTCGATACTGATGATGGTAAAGACAACAAGCGTTTTAAGAAGCAATTTTCTTCAGTTTGCAGGGCCACACTATTTGTGTTGCCCCAAAGTCCTGACCCGTATGTGGCAGTACTTACTCCTTTAGCTTTATAGATGGTTACCATCTCCTTAATTGGTCGGTTACCCAGTTTGGCTGCAAATTTAAAAATCCCTTGGTTAACCCTGCTCATTTTAGCTCTTGTATTTATAATGTGTTTAGACCAGGTACCATTACCTGAGAATAGTATACCAAGGCAGGAAAAATAATTTACTGTACATATTGGGGTACTATCTATAAAAAAGGTTTTACAAAATTTCTTTTTAGGCCCACATACCATGGTAAATGTTTTCAGTTTGTTAATTACCATCCTCCGTTGTTTCATAAAGTCAGAAAAACCATCCATCAGTCTTTGGAGGCCTACTGGGGTCCGGGCCAGTAGTACTGCGTCGTTCGCATAAAGTAGTGCAGGTATCGGGCGACCATCCACCCTTGGTGCAACAGCCTGGATTTTTTGTAAATGAGTATCAACCTCATTAATAAAAAGGGAGAATAAAATTGGGGCTAACACGCATCCTTGACGCATACCCCGTCCCACTTTAAATTTAGTAGTACATTCGGCCTGGGGGCCAAAGTGGACCGCACTAGTTAGTTTTTCATACAGACGGGAAAGAAAACTGATGATCGCCCAGGGAGCTCCCAAGTCGATCAGAGTTTGCCACAGTAAATTATGGTCAACTAAATCAAAAGCACTACTCAAATCGGCAAAACATAGATATAAGGTACCCGTCTTTGCCCTAGTGTATTTGCCGATGAGTAGCTCCAAGTTAAGACATTGTTCCACTGTCCCCAGGTGTTTCCTGAACCCGTACTGTACAGGCGATAAAATGTGGTACTCCTCAGTCCATTCCTCCAGCCTTTTAAGTAGGACCTGACTCATAACTTTTAAGGAGGTATCTAAGAGGGAGATCGGGCGGTAATTTTTAGGGTCAGTTTTGTCCCCCTTTTTATAAATTGGGACAATAATAGACTCGCCCCATGTTTGTGAAGTTTTATCTGTTGCAGCTGAATTAAACACTCTTGTTAAAATAGGTCCCCATAGTTCTGGTTCGGATTTATAAACGTCAACTGGAACTCCATCGGGACCTGGTGCCCGCCCACCAGCACTCTCCTGGATTACCTGGAGGACTTCATCACATGTGATATCTAAGGGGCAGGGCCTCTCTTGGTGGGGTTCCTGGTCTAATCCTCCCACCATCTCCTCATTATTAAAAATTCTAAATAAGTGTGCCACATTTATCTGCCGGGATAAATGAACCAAACTCTGGTAAATCATCATGCTTTAAAAATGGGGCATTTACTGTGTCCCAAAAGAGTTTGTTGTTCCCGGTTTCTGTGGAAATAGTCACGTTTTCCCACGCTTCTACTTGTAATACCTTTTTCCGGGCCGCTAGAGCTATTTTATACTCTTGTCGTAGGAACTTAATCGCCAGTGCGTCTCGCGGTGTTTTAGACAGTGCACATTTGAGCCCCTGGAGTACTTTAGTGCAAGTACTGTCGAACCACCCCTTTTTATTTTTGGGTATTTTATCAGTCTGCCTGGTTAAAAGTGTTTTAATAAACGTGGTAATACAATTAAAATTTCTAATTAGTATGATTGGGAATATCTCATCTTGAAGACAATAGGCCATTTCGCACTGGTTATGTGTTATTATTTGCTTTAGTGTCCTACTTGGATCAAGGCCTGCCCATTTTATTCTAATTCCATTTTTCCTAGAGGGGGTAATATGGTCAGCTAAAGTAAAGACTTCTCCCTTAAGGCCCCAAAAAAACAGAGATATAGCCAGTAAATTGTGGTCGCTCAAAATGGAAGGAACGACGGTGGGGTTGCCATACCTTAATATGTCCGAAGTGGACACTAATATGTGGTCAATAGCCTAATACATATTTCTCCCTATAAAGGTTGGGAATATGACCCCGTTTTGGTCATGGCCTACTCTAAGTAGGAGGAGATCATATTTAGATATCATCTGGTTTAGAGCTTCCCCATACTCAGTGTGGCAAAAGTGGTCAGTTCCGTCCCCGTCACCAAGGCTAGGGCTGCATGCCTGAGGATTGGGCATATCACATGCCTGTATATTGAAATCTCCTGCCCACAGTAGGACATAAGCTGTACTGATGAGAGTTAAAAAAGTTTCTAGTTGTTGGTCAAGAGCAATTACCACATTCATACGGCTCGAGTCAAAATGTTATTGTAGAAATGTACTAAGATAAGATCTTTCCCTCCCTTCTTACTTAGCCATAAGATCTGAGCATGGGGTCCCACTGTTACGACTTTTTTGGCCCTTGCAGGGATTTTAGTAGAGATGAGAATCTGTAGGCCCCCCTTTGCTCGACCTGATTGTGAACCAGTTGCTGAAAGGAAATGGGAAGAGAATCCATCAATATGTACCGGGTTTGTGCACCATGTTTCCTGGAAACATATAATATCATAACAGGAAATAAAATTAACCCAGTCAGTATTCTCAACCTTGTTCGACAACCCATTCACATTCCAGGTTGCGAAAGTAAACCCTTCCCCACAATGTTGTACAGTTTGCTCGATATATGTTGCTCTAATTCTAAGGTGATCACATTCTGAATCCTCGTATGCCTCCCCTGCATTAGTTACCGTAGTTACAGCCTGCCCATCCGTACGTGAGATCTTTGTTGTATGTGGGCCATCCATGAGCCCTGGTCTCTTTATCTGGCTACCAAAAAGGGACAAAGTTGACGACCCTTGCTGCTCTAAATTTAGCGATGGTTCCACTCAATCGCATTGTTCCAAATCGCTGAGGGGGCAAATCTATTATAGAGGGCTAACTCACTATTTCAACCATCCATTGTGACTACTGGTCTCATTTGTCGTTACCCCCCCCCAAGTGATCTACATTCATTTACTGGTAATGAACAGTATTTAGGAAAGAAAAACCCATAGGGTAAGACTTTTATCTGTGTGTCCCTTGGGGGGTCTCCCCACAAGTGGTCCAGAAGGGCTCTAGGGCTGTAATAATTATTAAAGTTCAGGATAACACAATCCCCATCCATTGTTTTATTTGTCGAGCCCAGCCACTCCACCCTTCTTGCCATGATAATTTGTTTTGCGAGTGGGACAACCCCGGTAACCCCTCTAGGAACCTGGCGGGATAACCAGTGCAGAGATTTATTTAGCAGTTGGATAGTACTTTCCGGCTGGTCATTCCTTAATATCGGAACATTCGTCAAAATCAGGACAAAAGGGTCTGAGGCCCGAGGGAGGTGCAAAGAGTGGTTAGTTTTAACAGATGGCCCCCTAAGCACACTGTGTTTATTGGAATGAGGGGCCCTCCCCTCCTGTTCCTGTGAAGTTGGTCCGATGTTATTGCCTAGATCGTTAATGGCAGTGGCAGTGGCAGATTGCAGTGAGGGGATCTCATCTCTCTGGTGGGGGGGATGTTGGTGTGCAAGATGTGACGTTTGTACTTAGGGCTCGACTTGGGGAGCAGTTGACAGACTACTTATAATGGGGGGTCTGTTTGTATTCCCCTCTACTGTATTGGGGGTCTCAAACCCTCCCTCTCCCCCTGGATAGGTTGATCCCCCTGTGCAATACCCCTGCTTGTATGCGGCAGAGGCCTAGTATGTTGATTCTGGTGCCCCATGGGTTGGTGAGAAAGCCCAGTGGGACGTTGACAAAATGAAGTAACCAAACCCTCAAAATGCGACAATCGCTCCTCAATTCTATTTAGTTGTGTTTGCAACATGTTCAACAATACAGTGATTAGTTTCTCAATCCTCTTCCACGTATCATCACCCTTTATTAGTGGGGATGAAACAGAGTCCTTCGTTATCACTGGAGACAGAGTGGGATTTGGACCAGGGTCAGTTCTTTCAGTTCTTTCAGTTCCTTCCTTCCCTCTGCATCTTTTAGGTTGGGATTTCTTCTTCGCCGGCTGTTTTGCCGGTCCACCCCCCCTTCTACGTTTCTCTTGAGCCTCACTATTCTTGTCAGACCCCACTATTGGGCCCCGGCTCACTATTGGTGACTTAGATCTAGTAGTAGGTTCATCAATAGGCTCATCAAAAAGGTGGGAGCCCACTAGAACAGGTATGTGTACGGGGGATGCCAGTGGGGCACATGGAATTGAGGGTGCGGCTAATAGGGGGGCTAACAAAGTAGTAGTAGTTGTCATTGTACCAAGTGAAGAACGCTTCTGGGCAGTCAAAGAATCCAGGGAGAGGCGTCTCTCAGTTAGGGCAATCTCGTGAGTCAATACCGATTCTGCCCTTGTTAGAGAGGCATCCAATGTTCCTGCCACAAACCCCACCGCCTGGTCCGCACGGGTCCTCCTTTTAGCCATCCGTTAAATCTAGTTAAAGCTAAGTATAAGTATAAACAAAATAAAGAAAAGACCACACAATCTTAGTTGGCTACAATAAGCTGGTTCATGTAGCAGTACCTTGTCCGGTGTATTGTGGGGTCCCAAATCATCGATGACAGAGAGGGAGCCCAGTCCAGTCTCTTCCGGGCTCTGACGGGCGCAGACGGGCCCGCCCTTGGCTCGGGCATTGCCCGGGCACGGCACGGGCTCGCCCGCGCTGCGGGTGCCTGCTGATGAATTTAACGCGCCTCCTGGCGCAGAATGCAGGCGTCGGTGGTGGCGTCAGAGGCCACAAGAGAGCCTGGGGCTTGAAGTCTTGGCTCCGCTCCCCCTCCTCGTCCAGAAAACAGTGGCTGCAGTAACGGGCTTCATAAAGTCAAAGACTGTAGAATTTGCAGAACTTTCTCTACTAAGACTTTAAAAGTTAGAGAGGGCAGGCTGCCTATTTGATTGGAGAGACTTAAAACTAAGTCTTCTGTGCTCTCTGATTGGGAAGGCAGTATCAGTTCCCAGAAATCCTTTGAACATTCAAATTAGAGGGATAGATCTCTGGAATCCCCTGAGGGACATAAAAAAGCGTTAAAAAAGACCCAGCATGAGTCTGCACATACTACCTCAAAAAATGGGAAGCGTCCAATCCCATCCGAGGAAAAATCTGCCTCGAAAACTGCTATTAAGCATATAAAAATCCTCTCAGAAGAGGTTTTGAAGCCATCGTAGTTGTCAAAAAAGACCTCGTCAACACTTAAAACGCCATTAGAATTCATTCCCCTTCAGTCGTCGGCGAAGCTTTCAACATCGACAGATGCTTCATCGACTAAAAATAGGCCGATGGAGGCTTTATCGTTGTTGACCTCATCTAATCCACTGTTTGTGCCCATCTCTTCGTCGACGCCTCCACAGTCGTTGTTGCTTCCACTGTTGTCGATGCCTCCATCATCGTCGGCGCCTCCATCGTTGATGGCGCCTCCACCATCGACTGCACCTCCGCCATCGACAACGACAGCTTCGTCAACGATGACAACTCCGTCGACTGCACCGATGATGACAACACTATCGCTGACCACTGTCTTCTCTACAATGACGGGACCTTCATCACCGTCGGTGAAGGCTTCATCAACGCTTCAATTAAAGAGACCGTCTACCCTGCAAATAACGCCTGTTTTATCGTCGACGTTCTCGCTGACGGTACCGTTAATGAGAAGTTTTGTTCAGGATCCCTCTCACATTTCTCCTTTGCCTTCCAGTCAGTTTTTAGAGGAATCTTATGATGAGGGAATGTTCAGTCCGGCTCACAGTCGTTCGCAACTCCATGTCAAGTTTCAGAAAGAGGAGGACGATGATGAATATTATGGCCTTAATGCCGCCAATGTATGGAAAAAACACAATTTATGATGCCACACCAAGAACCAATGATACAGCTACCTGTTGCATTGGTGCAAGATTTGACAGCTATGTTGCATGACAACCATACCCGTTTCCCTGTAGCAGCGGGATCAGCGCAAGTGACTGTAGTAGCCTGTGCTTGTTTGGATTCCTGTGCGGAACCTCACTGTGTGGGTGTTCTGTACCAGGAGATTCTAAAGAGATCAGTTGGTGATGGCTTGGGTTGCTGCCGCTGTCTGCCTGGCAGCTCTTCAACAATAAATACATGAAGAGATTACCTTTCCTCTCTTTATTCAATACTACATCCTTTTTGGCGACGAGCTGAAGAGCTGCCCAACAACGGACCCACTACTATTTCGGAAAAGCCATGTCCGCAACAAGTCACCGAAAACTGTCGACAGCACGGACTGCTGTCTGAGATTGCCGCGGTGATCGCCTACGCTTCGGAGGAGAAAAGCAAACCAGGACGCCACGTAAAAGAAAGGCAGGAGAAATACTGGCAGATTAAGGCAGTGCGGTGAGGCAACAGTTCGTAAAACGCAAGACGGAGCCTGCGTTCCACAAAGGAGGCGTGAGTGACGCAACGTGAATGTCGTGTTGATGTCTCCCCTGACAACGTGTCTGCGGGTCAATGCTGAACCGCACAGCTTCTTCCTTGTGGTTCAACGCTGAATCATACAGCTGGTTGGTATTGTGACGTCACAATGCTCTTTGAGGAGAGGGAGCAAAGAATGATATAACGAGTGTTCTTGCTCTCGGCGAGTTACCAGCTGACTCTATCCGACGCAACAATAGATTAAGCTTGAGTATGGTCAAGAATCGGAGTAAAAAAAAAAAAAAACTTTATGTACAAGAGCCTGTAAAAAAAAAAAAAGGGGGAGGCTGTTAAATAAAGCAGGACAAAATCTTATTAAGGGCACTGAATTCGGAAACTAGGAGACTAAACTCAGTGAAGGACAACATAGTGTAAAAGTTGGAAATTTCATCATCATTAAAAGATGCAAGCAGTTTCGCCTCCTCCACTTTTTTTGGAGACACCTGGAGAACCACCAATAAAATGGAAACAATGGTTCGACGGATTTGAAACCTACCTGGGTGCGATTGGTGCTAACAGATATAGAGTAGGAAGAAAAAAAATTCTATTATTGCACTCGTTAGATTATGAAGGAAGAGAAATATTAAAACATCTTCCTCCTCCTCCGGTTGTTGATGGTGCAGAGGAACTTGATGAATTTCAGGACACTATAAAAAAACTTAAAACAAGATTTGATGCGCAACCAAGCATAGTTGTTCTTCGCCACAAATTTTTTGTAAGAATACAAAATACAGGAGAAGATGTAGATAATTATATCACAGCCTTGAGAAGACGGGTAGCGGAGTGTCAATTTAAAAATTTTGCAGATCAGTTGGTTCGTGATCAGTTTATTTGTCATTGCAATGACAAATCCATCAAACAGAAGTTGTTATCTATGGGGAATCCTACTCTTGAAGAGACGATTAAGATAGCAAAAAGTATAGAGACGTCGCAACTATCAGCCAAGGAACTGGAGAGTAAAGTCAGTGAATCTGTTTTGGCTGTACATACTAAGGAACACAAAGATAAAGACGGAAGAGCCACAGACAGACCTCGTCAAGGTTTTCAAGAACGTCAAAACTCATTCTTTACACAAACTAGTGTTTGTTTCAGATGTGGTTACAAAGCTCACTTGGGGGTAGCAAGTGTCCGGCGAGGTTTGTTACTTGCAGGTTGTGCAACAGAACCGGTCATTTTGCAAAAGTTTGCCAGACAAGCAAGAACAAATCTTATAATCAGCCTACATCTGTAAAGTGTGTGGTAGATAGAGGTGTGCATAACGAAGATGAAGACTTGATTGCTAAAGATCTCAGGAATATGGTTGTTGCAGTTCAAGATGAGGGAATTATTAGTGGTGATCCAGATCTGTGTGTCGATCCTTTTGTTGAGATATTGGTCGGTGATCAAGTATTAAATCTATTGGTTGATTCTGGCGCACGTATTTCGATGATCACATTAAGCCTCTACAACACCACCTGGCCGAATAGACCCCTCATACCTCCTGATCGCAAGGCAGTCTCAGTATGAGGGACGTGAAATCAGTTTATCTGGTTACATTGAGGATGTGATTGAATTCAAGGGAGGAGGATTGCTGGTAAACTGTATGTTGCACACAGAGGGTTAAACATCTTGGGTTGGTTCCACCAAGGACTATTTGGAATGGTGCTAAGACCTGGAACCAAGGAACAGGTCCTCGTTGTTAGAGACAACCCTGATCTTGAAGTTCTCATCAGTGAGTTTCCTCATGTGTTTTCAGGGAAGTTAGGGAAGATTAAGGACTTCCAGCATAAAATTGTAGTGAAGGATGGTGCTTGCCCTGTTAGACATAAATTGAGGAATGTCCCTTTCAGTATTAGACTTGATCTAGAAAAAGAGCTTAAATCTTTGTGTGAAAAAGGGATAATCGAACCAATTGAGTCGTCCTTATGGTTATCTCCGTTGGTTGTCGCACGGAAGCAGAATGGGGAACTTAGGGTATGTGTTGACCTCAGGTGTTTGAATCAAGAAATCTGGGTAGATTCACACCCACTACCCAATATAAATGAGTTGTTGGCGAGCTTGAAGGAAGCAAAAGTCTTTACTAAATTAGATTTGGCATCCGCCTACCATCAGGTGGAACTAGCTCTTGAGTCTAAGCACCTCACGGCCTTTGTATCCCCCTTTGGTTCTTTTCAGTATGTTCGCATGCCTTTTGGGCTTGCATCTTCTGCTTCAGTTTTTCAGCGGCTCATGTTCAATATGTTGAAGGGCAGTGAGGGAATATCTGTTTTCCAAGATGATATTCTCATCTTTGCACCTGATGAGGTTACACATGACATAATCTTGAAGGAAGTCTTGTCAAGATTTCAAACCAATGGTGTAGTTTTATGAAGAGATAAGTGTGCTTTTAAGACTAAGGAAGTTGAGTACTTAGGGCATTTAGTTAACGAACATGGCATCCATCCTAAATCTAGCTTGGTTGAATCAATTGTGAAGTCCAAACCACCCACTGACAAGACCAGTCTCAAATCTTTTTTGGGACTGTGTGAATTTTACTCACGGTTCATTCAGGATTTTGCAAGCAAGTTGAGACCATTGTCACGAATGATGATGAGAGGTGTTGCGTTTGAATGGTGTGGTATGTGTCAGGATGTCTTTGAGTGGGTAAAACACGAGCTAACCTCATCCAAAGTGTTAAAGCACTATGATCCCTCACTTGTGTGCACTCTTACTGTTGACGTGAGCAACGTTGGTGTAGGAGCTGTATTGACTCAAAAAAAGAAGGGGATATCAGAACCATTGGGTATGCTTCGAGAGTTTTGTCTGATTCTGAAAAAGATATTCAGTTATAGAAAAGGAGTTGTTGGCGTGTTGGTGGGGGGTGATGAAATTTAGGAACTTCATTTGGGGGAGAAAATTTTGTATCCGTACGGATCACAAACCCTTAGTTTTCATTCTCAGTGGGAAGAATGTTCGGACTTTTACTCCTAGGATTGCACGCTTGTCCTCCAAACTACTTCAGTTCGATTTTAAAGTTGAGTACATCCCAGGAAATAAAAATGGTTGTGCGGATTTCTTGTCACGATCTTCTGACATTGAGGAAAAGGAATTTGAATTGGGGAGGAGGACAAAGAGAGTTTATTGTAGCTGCTGTGGATCTTCCAAAGCTGTGTGCCATATCAGAAAGTGAATGGCGCCAAGCTCTTAGTTCTGATGTTTCTTTGAAATTGGTTATGGAGTATGTTGAGAAAGGATGGCCTAGAGAAAGGAATTTAAACTTTGAATTTAAGACTATCTTACAAATTGCTGATGAACTCTCGATTGATGATGGGTTGTTGTTGAGAGGAGACAAGCTTGTTTCCCCTCTCACCTTGAGAGCAAAACTAGTCAAGCAGGCACATGAGGGGCACTTAGGTGCAACCTTAATGAAAAAAAGACTACGTGATTCCTTTTGGTGGCCTTACATGGACAGAGAGGTAGATGAACATGTTAAGTCTTGTGTGATTTGCTCCAGTTGTGACAAAACTGCCAAGTTGCGGACTCCTCCTTTGACACCCATTGAATTACCATCTGCTCCATGGGTGAAACTTGGCATGGACATTGTAGGTCCGTTCCACGCTTTAGATTCGTCATCTAAGTTTGCATTAGTTCTTATGGACTATTACTCAAAGTGGCCAGAGGTGAAATTTGTGAGGGAGGTCAGTTCGAGAACGGTGGTTGAATTTTTAAACGAAGTATTTATGAAGGAAGGTTTTCCGGAGTCTATATTGACAGACAATGGAACTCAGTTTGTTGCTCGTGAAGTTGAAGAGTTCTTGTGTGCTTCAGGTATTAAACATCTCAAGAGTTCTTTGTTCCACCCACAGACCAATGGTCTTGTTGAATGGATGAATAGGGTACTAGGTGAATGCATACAATGGGCTTTGATGAACAAATGTATTGTGTCCAATTCTGTTAGGAGCATGCTGTGGTTTTACCGTACCACCCCTCATTCGACCACTGGGTTTTCACCTTTCGAACTTTTACGTGGTCGGAAGGCTTCCACTGTGTTTTGTCCAAGTTGGATGAGCAGGTGAGTTAAAGGGAAACGATGGACTGATGAAAGTGTCAGGAGTCGTGTGGTGAGTTCTCAGAGCAAGCAAAAAGCGTACTTTGATTCAAGGAAATGTGCCAGAAACACAGAGATCAGTGTGGGAGATTTTGTATCTGTCAAGAGACCTGTCCATGTGAGAAAGGGTTCTTCTAAGTTTAGTTCACCCATCAAGGTCGTTGAAGTGAAGGAGAGTTCTGTTAAACTTGTCAATGGTCAGTGGTGGAACAAGTGCTTGCTTGTGAAGAGTGATTCAAGTGGTAGGCATGTTGTTGACAAAGTTAGGGAGGAGACTTTAGATTGTACGGGACCGAATGTCCTGAGGCGTAGTTTTCGTAAAAGGCAAATTCCTTTTCGTTACAGAGTTTAAGCTGTATTAAGGCAAATTCCTTCTTGTTACAGATTTTAAGCTGTATTGATTGTAATGACCTTTTCTTTACTTTTCAGGAATCGTTTTGTTATTATTTTATTGCTCCTTTTCTCGTTTGCTTTCTTTTTGCTGTTTTCTATTCTTTGTTGCTTTGTTGTCCTCTTGGATGCTGTTATTGTTTTAATTTTAAGAAAGGACCCATGTAGTAGCCTGTGCTTGTTTGGATTCCTGTGCGGAACCTCACTGTGTGGGTGTTCTGTACCAGGAGATTCTAAAGAGATCAGTTGGTGATGGCTTGGGTTGCTGCCGCTGTCTGCCTGGCAGCTCTTCAACAATAAATACATGAAGAGATTACCTTTCCTCTCTTTATTCAATACTACAGTGACTTCTCCCCCTCCTGCTGCAGCTTCTCGATCATTGGTAACGCCTCCTCCGGAATCACAGTTTTCTATACCTATTCAACAAGACCCAATTCTTCCAGATGATGAGTGGATGAAATTCAAAGTGCTCCACCCGTTATTGAAAAGAGGGATGATTATTTAATTCCTACGCCTTCTCCTCCAGCCCCTTAGACAATTGACTCTCCGCCTGAGGATATTGGTGGTTTCCAAGCCTTGATGGAAATATCAGCAAATTGTTTCCAACTGCCTATGCCTGTCAAACAATCTGACTGTTTTTTATATGATTTTAAAGATCAGTCCAAGAAAACAGTACGAGCACTTCCCATTATTGACCACATTTGGGAGGAGGGAATTAAAATTATGAAAACACTGTATTCAGTTCCAGCAGTCCTTCCCAGGATTGATAAAAAAATAAGACCGGATTCAGTAATTGCTCAGGCTGCACATCGCAGGTCACAAAGCCCTTCAGTGCCTATCACTGCTCCTCCTGATAAAGATGAGTGACGCCTGGACAATATTGGGAAAAGGTTTATCACCATTGCAGGTCCGGCGGTACGCGCTGCTAATTGCCTAGCAACTTTAGGATGATATGACCACCAGATGTGGCACCATATCTTGACTATTTACCAGATGACAGAAAGCAAAAGGTACGAAAGATTCTTCTGATCCAGCGGGTTAATAGCAATGAGCATTCATACACCAAATACTCACTTGGGCCCATACATTCATACTACGCTAGCAATTTCCGCTGGTGGGTCAGTTGTACTCTTTATCAAAAATCCCTGCTACCAATTACTTTTCTGATTGAAGAGTAATGACTTACCGATGGACCCTTTACTAATTGGGAAGTTTAAAATGAGTGACATTCATTACAATTCATAATCTTGAAATAATCACTGAGTCAGGAAGTTTTAAAATGTTTATCTAAAGATTTAGCAGAGTAAATTACAGAACCACATGATACTTAATCGTATATCAAGGATGAAGCATAATAATCAATTATCGATCAATGACGGTCCCTCAGAAAGAAGAAGATAGAGACAGCAGCGCAACTAAGGATTGCATTTATATTTACCTAAAAGTGCGAGAACCAAACCCCTTGGCCAAGGAGTTGGAAAGATAGGACCCAGGAAGGATGAAGAGCAAAGACCTCCTCCAGGTTCAGGACAGGACCGGTGACCTCTCTATCAATGACGCCTGCGTCATTCCCCTCTCTGATACTCGCTTCTCCTCGATTTCTCCCGTGTCTTCCTTCTAATGGACTCCGCCGCCCCCACCTCAGGACCTCTCTGGACAGCGGTTCAGTCTGCAATCAATCAGCTTGTATGTCTGCTGGAGCTTGTGCTAACTAATTAGCTAATTCTATATCTATTATACCCTTCTACGCCCATGTACCTCCCATTAGTGTTGCAAAAAATATGGGCCCACTACTTCTGATTGGATGGGGACAGGGGGTTGATCCTCACACCATATCAATTTAGTTCAATTTCTTAAAGCCCATTGTTTTAAAATACCGCCCATCACAATTAATACATTTGCTTTATTTCCCACCCGTCTCACGACAAAGTTTATACAATGTTTACATAAATTGTTTCTTTCAGTAGGGACATCGTGGGCACAATAGTGTTGGCCATCAGGTCATGGCCTTGGACGACGTCCAGGTTGACTTCATCCTCTCCTCTGGGCAGCCTCGCAGGGCGCATGCGCAGAACCATTATCTCTCGAGTTTCAGTTCAACCAAACCCAGGCCCATTTACGAACTAATAAAAGTCAAAGAAGAAAATATTAAAATCACAAATAAATTGTTTCACTGTATACCCACTCTTTCTATTCTATTCCCATTTAATTAAAAATTCTATCCCGCATTAATAGCGTTAGAATACCACAGTTTAATTGCAACATGTGAGCAAGCTGTAGCACGTGAAAACATTTAAGCAGTCATTTTAATACACACTGCGCAGAAGCAAGGATTTCCCTCCAAGCAAAGAAAAGACGTCACACCACGTGATATGGTTGACACATGCGCAATACGTTTCCCGCGCTTTAGCGGCCATTTTGGATTTAGACAAGCGTTATTTGTTAGTTTAAACACATAGGCAAGCTTCCTTCTACTTGTATTCGTGTGTGCGTTTATTAGTACGAACATTACAAAGTTTAATAAATTAATACTGTGAGAGGATTGCTTCCGAGCAAGTCTCATTGTGAGTTCTTGCTCCATCAATCCCCTCTCTGATGGCGTTTCTGAGCCATCAAAATACTACCCACAACCAGATGCCAACTTTTTAACATAAAACTGTCTCAGCTTCATTCTTACACTTTCTGTTTTTCACATCTCCTTTCAGTTTCTTATATAATTCACTTCTTAAATCTTCTAGTTCAATTTCGTCAAACTTTCGCTTCTTTCCTTTTCCTGTCACATTATACGATTCATTCTTTCTACAACATTTGCACCATATTATTATTGACATTACTATTATTGCTATCCCTGCTAAGGGTACTAATATTTGACCTATAAGTTCTTTCCCTACATTAGCAAACCAGGTACCAATTGACGTAATACTGTTTGTCAATCTTTCCCATACACTATCAACTTCCAGTGGTTTTAGTTCCTTCTCAAGTTTTGTTATATTCTGGATATACGTTCCAATTTCTGCACTTTTGTCAGGTATGTAAGTGCAACAGTGTTTCGACTTCAATAATTTACAGACTCCGCCCTCTTTTGCTAATATTATATCAAGAGCAAGTCGATTTTGCATAACCATAGATCTAATCGCAACCATCTCCGCATTAATCATTAGAAATCCTCCAGCAGTGTCAGTTGATAAACGATCAACCACTGTAGATAATTTACATATTTTCCTTGAGTTCAGAATTATTCCCACTGAAGGTATCAATGCACCAAATATATCACCTACAATTTCTGAAAAACTAGCTCTTTTACTACGTGTTAATTCACTATTATTTTCATTGCTCCCAGTGTTTCTTTTTACGTGGTATATCTTTGGAAATACTATTCCAAAATAACAACTTCCATACAACCGTGCAGGAAGCCTAAAGTAAGCCTTATTCCCACACACATAATAGATTCCAGGAAAAACTGAATCTGTTCCTCCTTTGAGTCCCCAATCTCCAAGAATTAAGAAATTGTGTTCAGAATCACTGGTACCGATGAAAACATTGTTATAATCAGTCTTTAACCTATGTAGACAAATTTTCCCTGTCTTTACAAAATCCAGAGCCATAGCAGCTTGAGCCTTGCCAGGTGTGTAACTACCCTCTTTCTCAGCCCAAGGTGGCAGATGAGCCTTATGCTCCGATGCTTTCTTTTGGAAATCTTGTCTTCTATTTTCTACTAAATTCAAAAATATCTTTTCTTCTTCATGTAACGAACATGTTAGATTGCTTCTATGTGCATGTGTTATATCTATCGATTTCATTGTTAGGAAAAATTCTCCCATAAACTGTGCATCTTGACTACTAAGCACTGGATTCATATTCTTTCGAATTGGAACCTCAGAAAATATCACATCTATGTTTGAATAATAATAGTGAAGTCTCCCTGTTCTATAAAATAAACTAGCTAATACACTACATGATATGCCATAAGTTAATGGCAAGTGATGATATGTTAACCCTTCTGCTACTGATTCTGATAACTTCATACAGACATAACAATTACTAACTTCCATAGTATCTACATATTGAAAAAATAATTTCGTGAAAACATTCAAACTAGTGTCGTTATCTGTTACTTCATGATAAAACTCCGGTTCATCTTCTGCCTTTAGTTCTACTCTATTACTTTTCAAGTTCTCTGTCCTTCCCTTCGTTTTGTTTTTAATCTTTTTATCCATAATCAGAAGGTAAGGAATTGCTACGATCACAACTAACCATACTATAAGCACCACTACCAGACTACATATGCATATAGCACAGCATCTTTTACAACATTTCTGTTTTGGTCTCCCAGCAACTCTATCGTCAGGCATTTTCGACAAGGAAGATTTCTCTTCTTATCTTTATTTCAAGTCTCTTTACGTTATCAAGGTGGGTTTATTTCTTTTTCATAAGTCAGTTCCGCACTGATTCCTTCGTCACCACTTTCACTTGATTCTGAGCTGTCGTAATCTTCAAGGATGATATAAGTCCAATCAGGGCCTTTAAATTTGTTGTTCACAAGTTTCAGTCTTTTGCTTTTTCGTCTTTCAATTCCACTTGTTTGTCCCGTTTGGCTTGTCACTTCATTTACTTGTTCTGGATCTTCACTTCTTGTTGTTATGTGGTATTTTACTCTTTTAATGACACTAGGCCAATGATCTCCTTTTCTGGTTTTCTTTGTTTGCACTGTCTCTTTACTTTTTATTTCTTCTTCAGAAGTTCTTTTATCTTCAGGTTGTGGCACAGTTTGGTTTTCTACAATTTCAGTTTCTTCTATTTGTTCTTTCTCAGGTCTTATTGGTTTCTTTTCAGCTGCTCCACTGTGAGTTTCCAATAACTGACCTTGTCCAGGATCTACGTCTTCATGCTCGTCATTCTCGAGATCTTCTGTTTGAATATATTTTCCTAGATCTAACTGATTCTGATCAGGGCTTATTGCACTTTGTACTTCTGCAGCCTGACCGCGTTCTTCTAGACCTGTCTGTCCCTGCTCAAATTTTGTTGGTTCGTTGTTGATTTGAGCCCAATTTCCTTTCCCTATCTGATCCCGCTCAGGTTCTCTTATTGTTTCTTCTTCCTCTTCCTGAGCTGCTTCTTCTTCACCTATCTGATCTTCTTCAATTTCTTCCAAATTTGCTTGACTTCTTGCTCTGTTGTAGACTTCAGGTATTTCCACCACCGGTATCCAGTCCTGACTTGTGCTCGGTTGTTCTTCTTCAGCTTCCCTCGAATCTCGGATCTGAGATTCTTCAGCTGGGCAACCTTCAGCTTCCTCAGTTATCGATGCTGTTTGAGGACTTTTTTCTTCAGGATCTGGTACCCTTTTGGTGTGGCTTACATGAACCCAATTAGGAAATCCTGCACATTTCACTGCTGTGTTCGTAACCAGTATGACCTGACAAGGTTCGCCCCACCTGGGTGATAGACACGTTTCTCTGGTGTGATGCTTCACAACCACCCAGTCTCCGGGATTCAGATCATGCTCTTGTTCAGGCTGCCTGGAAACTGCGTCTTCCCCAACCTGGTGAGAGACAGAACGCACTAGGTCAGCCAATCCTTTGCAATAATCCAGAACCATATCATCAGTTATATTCAGCAGTTTATTTGTAGGAACATGTGCTTGTCTCATTGCTCTTCCCATGATTATTTCGTGCGGACTCAATCCGGTATTTCTATCAGGAATTCTTCTGAGTCCCATCAAAACAAGTGGCAATGCATCCGGCCAATCTAACGATGTTGATGCACACATTTTTGCCAGTCTGTATTTTATTGTGCCATTCATTTGTTCAACCACTCCAGAAGCCTCTGGTCGATATGCACAGTGCAATTTTTGCTCAATTTGAAATGCTTCACAGATTATTCTAATCACATCATTGTTGAAGTGCCCTCCTCTATCTGATTCCAAAGTTACTGGGAAACCAAATCTAGGAATGAGCTCTCGTAGCAATAACTTTGTGACTGTAATACTGTCATTCCTCCTGGTAGGGTAAGCCTCCACCCACTTTAAAAACAGACACACTATGACAAGTACATATTTCAGTCCTCTGCATGGTGGTAACTGAATGAAATCAAGCTGCAA
The DNA here is from genome assembly GCA_963921515.1 of Calotriton arnoldi. Classification (NCBI taxonomy): domain Eukaryota; kingdom Metazoa; phylum Chordata; class Amphibia; order Caudata; family Salamandridae; genus Calotriton; species Calotriton arnoldi. Next base: position 102,149 of record CAWUFW010016087.1, read on the forward strand.
TCTCACAAATGGACCCTCTGCCTTTCCGATTTTTCCAAACCAAATTATTGTTTTTCTTCCTGAATTATGCATTTGGCAAGTTAGACATCTCTGGCATAGACTCTCTGCTACAGCCCTAAACCTTGGATTGTACCAATTTTGTCTGAAGAGTCTAATCATTGCATATCTCCCTACATGTGTGTCTCCATGATACATTCTGGCCATTTGTGAAATCAGACAGTCGGGCATGACTGGTCTGCCATCGGCACAAATCCATACATCGTCGTCTGACCTTTGAGAACATCCCATTTTAATCCATGCATTTCTTTCACTCTCATCAGCATCATCTTGTAGTCGTTTCACATCATTCCATGCTTCAGGAGGTGCATACAGCATAAGTTGGCAGCTGATTCCCATTCTTTCAACCCTTTTATTAACTGACAACCTGTTTTTGGCACAGTGTTGAGCCACCAAATCTGCATATCTGTTACCGACTACCACCCAGTCATCTCCTGACTGGTGTGCGGCACATTTCACCGCAGCCAATTCTTTTGGTGATTGTATTGCTTCCAATAGTTCCTTTACGAACTGTCCATTTTTAATGGAGAATCCTGAAGAAGTCATGAAATCCCTCTGCATCCATAATTGGCCAAAATCATGCACAACCCCGTAACCATATTGGCTATATGTAAATATAGTTACTTTCTGGTTCTTCCCAATTTTGCAAGCTTTTATTAAAGAAATTAATTCAGCTACTTGTGCAGATTTTACTCTTGGTAAATAGGATGCTTCGACTATTCCAGTTAATTCACATACTGCATATGCTGCAGTTAGTTTACCATCTTCATGCCTTTGGCACGAACCATCAACAAACAGCTCCCTGTCTGGCTCCCTGAGGGGTAGTTCTTGTATGTCAGGACGTGGTTTTGTGCACAATTCTATGACTTGTAAACAATCATGTTCCTCTTCATCATCTTTAACTTCCTCATGATATGGGTCTGGTAGTAAGGTAGCAGGATTTACTATTGTGCACCTTACAATAGTCACATTTTCAGCACCTAGTATTACTCTTTCATATTTAGTCAGCCGACTAGGAGTAAGATGCTGTGTTCTGGTTCTTGTCAACAGAATCACAACTGAGTGAGGAACAAACACCTTTACAGGATGTCCCATTACAATTGATTCACTTTGTTCAATGCACAAACAGGTAGCAGCCACTGCTTTTAAGCAGCCTGGCAACGCGGCTGCCACTGGGTCCAATGTAGCAGAAAAATATGCTATAGGACGTCTGTCCAAACCATGTCTCTGGGTTAGGACTGAAAGTGCACAATTTTCTCTCTCATGACAGAATAATGCGAATCTTCTTTTATAATCAGGCATGCCTAGGGCAGGTGCTGCACACAAAGCATTTCTCAATTTTACAAAAGCTCCTACGCTCTCATCATCCCACTCAACTGGGTCCTTTGCCTTCTTTTTCGTCATTTGAATTAATGGCTTTGCTAGCAGAGAAAACCCTAGTATCCATTGTCGACAATAACCCACTATGCCAAGGAACATTCTCACTTCTCATTGGGAGACAGGAATTTGCATTTTCTTGATTAGTTTTACTCTTTCAGAGGTTATCCTTCTTTTTCCCCTCTCAATTTGGTGTCCTAGATACTTAACTGCTGTTGTACAAAACTGCAACTTTTCAGGTGAAACTTTATGCCCTTCTTCAGCTAAATGGTTTAATAATGCAATTGAGTCAACAACACAGTCCTCTCTGGTGTTAGATGCCACCAGTAAATCATCTATATATTGTACTAAGACTGAGCTTCCTGGCATCACTAGTTTCTCTAGACACTTTTTCAATATCTGATTAAAGATAGAAGGACTTTCCGTGTACCCCTGAGGAACACGATTCCATACATAGACTTTGTTTTCAAATTTGAATGAAAAAATATACTGGCTATCCGGGTGCAATGGTATTGAAAAGAATGCTTGACATAAGTCAATCACAGTAAACCATCCTGCACTCCAAGGAATCTGGTATAGGATTACTGCAGGATTTGGCACTATAGGACAACAAGGTTCAACAATCTTATTTATTTTGCGTAAATCTTGAACAATCCTATACTTTCCACTAGGTTTCTTTAAACCCATGATTGGTGAGTTACAAGGGTTACTCATTACTTCTTTTAGTATGCCTTGTTTTACCATTCTGTTAATTTCTTCAATGACTCCTGTCTTTACTTCTGCACTCATTTTGTACTGTCTGGTATTTGGGAAAATTGCACCTTCTTTTACAGTGATTTTAACTGGGTCTATTTTGGCCATCAGTCCTACTTCCTTTCCCGTGAAATCCCATACCATGGAATTTACTGTAGTTTTTGATTCTTCTGGCAACTCGTCTTTTGTTATCAAAGAGAACATCTCATCTACTTCTGTACCTTGCTTTGCGATCATAAATTTATATACATGGTCTTCATCCGGGGTCTGAACTGCCACACCATCCGGCGTGCAGAAAATTGTGCAGTTCATTTTACACAACAAATCTCGGCCCAATAAATTTTCTGGACTGGAATCACACACTACAAATTGATGCATTTCTCTAAAACTTCCAATTTTTACTTCCATTGGTTCGGTAAGAGGTGTTCTAATCTTTTGATTAGCTACACCCACAACTTGGATAGCTTCTCCAGAGAGAGGAAGGTCTGGGATGTCTGCTGTTCTTACAGTAGACCTGGTAGCACCAGTGTCCAAAAGGAAAGTAATATCATTACCTTTCACATTCCCTTCAACATATGGACCTGACTGATCTACCGGTAAGGATGCGCCAAGTACGCACTCCTTCTCCCCCTCTCCTAGGCACCGTCATTGACTGTATGGACAAAAGTCGTCCTGTAAAAGAAATTGTGAGGTTACATAATCATTCTTACCACTTCCTCCTTGATATCCGACGTCTGTACCGTGCTTTGCTCTGCTTACATTACCCTGTATAGGAGCAGGTGGCAACTGACTCTGAGGATTTACACCCTGCTGTGAGTCATTCTGCGTCTGTGGATTTAAATTTTGATTTGGGCCATTATTATTCCGCATCTTTTTACATTCATCCTTCCAATGCCCCAATTTTCTGCATCCATGACAAGGAAATTTCTTTTTAGCCTCTTCTCTGCTCATTCGTCCTCTCATCTTTCCACCATTCCCAGTGTCACCATTCGTTCCAGAATCTTTTCCCTGATTATCACTTGGATTATCCAAATTAATTCCCTGTCGCTCAGCCATTTTTACCTGAGCCCACATCACTTTCTCTTGCAGTTTCTTGTGCCTATCCTCAATGTCATCTCCACAATATTTTGCATATTTCAAAATTTCATCTATGGGTTTCCCTTGCACAACATGTGCTGCTTAATCATCTGACAAATCTCTGGCTTTAAACCATAAACAAATCGGTAGACAAACTGACTCATGTTTTTATCTCCAATGTCCTCAAATCCACTATACTGTTTGAATACCTGCAATAAACGTTCGTAATAGGCATGTACCGATTCGCTGGCTTCTTGGGTAGTTCCGTCTATTTTCACCCAATCTGTTTCTTTTGGTGGTATTTTCCCTTTCAGGTAAGTTATTACCTGCTGATACTTTTTCATTACATCACTTGACGGGGCACCTGTCTTTGGATCTCTAGGATACTCTTCACTTGGCCAATCTACTGTGATTTTACAATCTGTCCATAAATCAGGCAGGTACCACTATGTCGAACAGACCATCCAAATCTTTCAATAATACCTTTGACACTTTCACAAACCTCTCAACCTGCTTGTACCATTCAATTGGCTTTTCTCTCAACTTTGGAAAATTATTCGTAAATGACAAAATATCCTGTCTGCTCCATGGGACATGTACATATCCTCCTCCTGGAACTTCTCGCATCGAGTACATCTGATCTGCTTTCCCTGTTTCCTTCATTAAATATTCAGAAGTGGTTCTACAGTACCGTGCTTCCTCCTTTTTCTTTGTCCATCTAATTTTCCATTTATCTAGGTCTCCCCATTTCTGTAAAACTGTCATTAATTCCTTTACTTGTAATTTTCGACCAGAGGCATTCATGTTTTCTAAATCTTTGTCAGAAAAATCTGCTCTATAGGGTTTCTGTAACACTTTTGACTTCCCTATTTCTATTCCCATCTGCAAAGCCAAATCTGATAATTTTTCATGAAATATTTTTACATTTCTAGTGATGCTTCTGCATACAAATAACAGCTCTTCTTCATCGTAAGTATTTAGACGATCTACTCCTACGTTTCCTGCTATCATTTCTTCTAACTCAACCTTTAATTTGTAAATGTCCATGATCTTTGGAGGTGAACTCTGTTTGTCTGATCCTTGTGCCCACCTATCTAAGTCTTCTGGTGTAACTACTGTGGCACTTTTGGTTCCTGATGAGGTTACTATATTTACATCTTTGGAGCAACCAGGTGTTACTCGTCTAGGAGTGGTATTTACAGAACCTCGAATAGGTAAATCCATTAAGGATATCATGCTTTCACAATCACTGAATTGATCCTCAATTATTACAGGGTCTGGTTTTGGGATTTCTACAGGTGTGGGCATCGCTAATGGTTTCGGATAACTTACTTTGTCACCATATAAGGCATGGGTACTCACAAACTTTCTCTCGGGGGCCAAATTTACAGTGTGGTTTGTGGCCGAGGGCCGCACCGGTGGGGGCGGGGTCAGTGGGGGAGGGGGGCGGGGCTAGAGCAAAAAACTATGACCATGAGGTTGAACACAGGCCCCTGCAGCGGACGCCTTCGTCCACTGAGCCACCAGACCCGGCATACACACATCTCTCTCTCTCTATCTATCTCTCTCTCTCTCTCTCTCTCTCTCACTCTGTCTCCCTCTCTCGCTCTGTCTCCCTCCCTCTCTCTATCTCTCCCTCCCTCTCACTCTCTCCATCTCCCTCCCTCTCTCTATCTCTCTCTCTCTCCCTCTCCCTCTCTCTCTCCCCCTCTCTCTCTCCCTCCCTCTCTCCCTCTCTCTCTCTCTGTCTCCCTCTGTCTCACTCACTCTGTCTCCCTCTCTCTCTCTCTCTGTCTCCCTCCCTCTCTCTGTCTCCCTCCCTCTCTCTCTCTGTCTCCCTCCCTCTCTTTCTCTGTCTCCCTCCCTCTCTCTCTCTGTCTCCCTCCCTCTCTCTCCCTCCCTCTCTCTCCCTCCCTCTCTCTCCCTCTGTCTGTCTCCCTCTGTCTGTCTCCCTCCCTGTCTCCCTCTATCTGTCTCCCTCCCTCTGTCTGTCGCCCTCCTCCCTCTGTCTGTCTCCCTCTGTCTGTCGCCCTCCTCCCTCTCTCTGTCTCCCTCTCTCTGTCTCCCTCTCTCTGTCTCCCTCTCTCTGTCTACCTCCCTCTGTCTCCCTCCCTCTGTCTCCCTCCCTCTCTCTCTCCCCCTCCCTCTGTCTGTCTCCCTCCCTCTGTCTGTCTCCCTCCTTCTCTGTCTCCCTCCCTCTCTCTGTCTCCCTCCCTCTCTCTCTGTATCCCTCCCTCTCTCTGTCTCCCTCCCTCCCTCTCTCTCTGTCTCCCTCTGTCTCCCTCCCTCTGTCTCCCTCCCTCTGTCTCCCTCTCTCTCCCTCTGTCTGTCTCCCTCTGTCTGTCTCCCTCCCTCTGTCTCCCTCCCTCTGTCTCCCTCCCTCTGTCTGTCTCCCTCCCTCTCTCTCTGTCTCCCTCCCTCCCTCTCTCTCTGTCTCCCTCCCTCTCCCTCCCTCTGTCTGTCTCCCTCCTTCTGTCTCCCTCCTTCTGTCTCCCTCTTTCTCCCTCTGTCTCCCTCTGTCTGTCTCCCTCTCTGTCTGTCTCCCTCTGTCTCTCCCTCTGTCTCTGTCTCCCTCTTTCTTTCTCCCTCCCTCTGTCTCTCCCTCTCTCTCTCTGTCTCCCTCTCTCTGTCTCCCTCTCTGTGTCTCCCTCTCTCTGTCTCCCTCTGTCTCCCTCTCTCTCTGTCTCCCTCCCTCTCTCCCTCCCTCTCTCTTCTCCCTCCCTCTGTCTGTCTCCCTCGCTCTGTCACCCTCTGAAACCTCACCCCGCATGTGTGTCAGCCCGGGCTGAGACAGCTTCCCGGGCACACACACAGCCGCACCCGAGTACTTCACAGGTCTTTAAAGACCATTCACTTATTAATGAGGCTTTGTTGATGTCACCTCTTCTGCGCCCCTGCATCTCCACTCAGAGTGGAGATGCAGGGGCGCTAAGAAGAGGTGAAATACAACAAAGCCTCATTAACAAGTGAATGGTTTTTTAAAGAATCGCCCGCCCCCCATAGAGCGCTGCTGCAACCGGCGGTGTTTGTTGCTTACACTTAAAAAAAAACAACAAAAAAAACACAGGTAGGATATCTGCAAGGTCCGCGAGCCGCCAAGGAAGGCTTGCCGGGCCGCTGGCGGCCCGCGGGCCGTACTATGAGTACCAGTAGCAGCATCCCCCCCCTTCCCTCTCCCCAGCGCCTTGAGACCCTCGCGGGTAAGTAGTGCGCTCTACAAATTCTGTGATTGATTGATTGATTACCCGTGATATAAGGGAACCACTGGACCAATTGTTACAGGTATGGTCAGTGAATCAGGATGTACATTCAACTGTGTTATTTTCTGTATCAATTCTGCTCTGTTTTTATCTATTGCTTCCTTTTCTTTATCATGAAGTACCCTACTAACGGGGGGATTATGCAATACTTGCGTTACTATTGGTGTCTTTAACAGTGGTGCACTTGGGGTGCATCCACTTGTCCCTTCCTGATATGGTGGCGGGTTCTTTAATATTGCTTCCATAAATTCATCTTCAGAATCTCCAAATCTAGTCAAGTATTTTGTCTTTTCAGTGCATTTATTCCCTGACGAATCTTCTGCCATTAATATTGGATATAAACCCTCTGTAAGCATTGCTCTTCTCCACTGTTTCATCTGACCGTCCCTTGACTCATTTTGGTATCTAGGGAAAAATCCCCTATAACTCCTATTACTCCTGGATCGGTCGCGTTCGAATGCCTCGGTTTCCCACTCTTCTAAGGCTTCGTATTGAGTTAATCTTGATCTGGGTTCTAAGTCATTCATCCTTAATCTCAAATTTTGAAGAATTCTCCCATTGAAAGTACCATTCTCAGGGAATGCTAATATTCCATCATTTTTGGTATATTCCATCCAATTTTCTATCCATACACAAGTATGATAACCTCTCTCCATCATCATGAATGAAGCGGGTGTTTTAGCTGGTGGAATGATAATTCCTTCTCTAGTTTTGATTGGTTTATCCTTTTTAAAATAATTCTTAATCTTTTGTAGGAATGACATTTTCCTCTTTTCTCCGTACATTTTTGGCAAATCTCTGTGTATAAATTTATATTCTGCAAAGCCTAGGAATCTCCTATCCGGACGAATTCCTATTAAAGTTGGATCACGTTTTAACATACAATCTCCACTATCCACTAGGATTTCGGCTTCTATGGTAACAACCAATTAAATTCCAGCTAACTTTTTGTCTCTGAACCAATCCTAGCGCGGCCTTTTTGTGACGTTTTTTCTGCCAACCCCTCCTTCACAATCTGCGCTTTTCTGTCCCTCGCTGTTTCGACCAATCCCAGCGCGGTACCTGTGACGTCAGTACTACTCCTGACTACTGACCCCTCCTTTACAAGAGTCGTTCCACGCCCGTTGTTTCAACCAATCCCAGCGCGGCTTTTTGTGACGTCAGTTCCCTCTCCGGCAACTGACCCTCCCTTTACAAAATCGTACGCAAAACTTTAATTTCTCTATTCTTCTTATTAAATTCAGTAACAACGTAAAACATTCGCTATCGTGCCAGTTTCTCTAAATTGGAAAAGATAGTTTCATTCACACTTAGTAAAACCTTTCCGCTTACTAAACATACACTACGAGTAAAACCCTTCCGTTTACTCTTTATGTAAGCTTCAGAAATACCTGTTACTTCTTCAATGTTACCCTTTCTAGGTGATATAACATCAAATTTTCACCAGCATATTCCTTTTCCTATAACTCACATGCATAAAGTCCCTAACAAGTACTGATAGTCCTACTTAACTTTTCAGTACTATTTCTGCCTGACAGATAACCTCACTGCAGTATGGCTTCCACTTACCACCTGCTATTCTTCCCCGGGATTTTCTGGACAACATAAAACAAGTTTTTAAACAATAACAGATGTTAGTTCATAAAAGTACAATTCTCATTACCCAATTAATAAAGTACAACAAAAAACCATCCCCTGATAGCCAGAAAACTGATCCAGCGGGTTACTAGCAATGAGCATTCATACACCAAATACTCACTTGGGCCCATACATTCATACTACGCTAGCAATTTCCGCTGGTGGGTCAGTTGTACTCTTTATCAAAAATCCCTGCTACCAATTACTTTTCTGATTGAAGAGTAATGACTTTCCGATGGACCCTTTACTAATTGGGAAGTTTAAAATGAGTGACATTCATTACAATTCATAATCTTGAAATAATCATTGAGTCAGGAAGTTTTAAAATGTTTATTTAAAGATTTAGCAGAGTAAATTACAGAACCACATGATACTTAATCGTATATCAAGGATGAAGCATAATAATCAATTATCGATCAATGACGGTCCCTCAGAAAGAAGAAGATAGAGACAGCAGCGCAACTAAAGATTGAATTTATATTTACCTAAAAGTGCGAGAACCAAACCCCTTGGCCAGGGAGTTGGAAAGATAGGACCCAGGAAGGATGAAGAGCAAAGACCTCCTCCAGGTTCAGGACAGGACCGGTGACCTCTCTATCAACGACGCCTGCGTCGTTCCCCTCTCTGATACTCGCTTCTCCTCGATTTCTCCTGTGTCTTCCTTCTAATGGACTCTGCCGCCTCCACCTCAGGACCTCTCTGGACAGCGGTTCAGTCTGCAATCGATCAGCTTGTATGTCTGCTGGAGCTTGTGCTAACTAATTAGCTAATTCTATATCTATTATACCCTTCTACGCCCATGTGCCTCCCATTAGTGTTGCAAAAAATATGGGCCCACTGCTGCTGATTGGACGGGGACAGGGGGTTGATCCTCACACCATATCAATTTAGTTCAATTTCTTAAAGCCCATTGTTTTAAAATACCGCCCATCACAATTAATACATTTGCTTTATTTCCCACCCGTCTCACGACAAAGTTTATACAATGTTTACATAAATTGTTTTCTTTCAGTAGGGTCATCGTGGGTACAATAGTGTTGGCCATCAGGTCATGGCCTTGGACGACGTCCAGGTTGACTTCATCCTCTCCTCTGGGCAGCCTCGCAGGGCGCATGTGCAGAACCATTATCTCTCGAGTTTCAGTTCAACCAAACCCAGGCCCATTTACGAACTAATAAAAGTCAAAGAAGAAAATATTAAAATCACAAATAAATTGTTTCACTGTATAGCCACTCTTTCTATTCTATTCCCATTTAATTAAAAATTCTATCCCGCATTAATAGCGTTAGAATACCACAGTTTAATTGCAACATGTGAGCAAGCTGTAGCACGTGAAAACATTTAAGCAGCCATTTTAATACACACTGCGCAGAAGCAAGGATTTCCCTCCAAGCAAAGAAAAGACGTCACACCACGTGATATGGTTGACACATGCGCAATAGGTTTCCCGCGCTTAAGCGGCCATTTTGGATTTAGACAGGCATTATTTGTTAGTTTAAACACATAGGCAAGCTTCCTTCTACTTGTATTCGTGTGTGCGGTTGTTAGTACGAACATTACAAAGTTTAATAAATTAATACTGTGAGAGGATTGCTTCCGAGAAAGTCTCATTGTGAGTTCTTGCTCCATCACTTCTAGAGGGTGAAAGATCAGCCTCTGAGATTATTGATGCATCCATGGACATGGCTTCTCTTGCTTTTAGATAGTTGGCTGGGGCGTCGGTCCTCCATCGTCAGGGTTGGCTAAAAGCTACCACTTTCCGCCCTGAGGTGCAGAGCCAGATTTCGAACATGCCGTTCGATGGCGATGTTCTTTTTGGAAAGCACATTGATGAGGCCTTACATGCTATTAAAGCAGATACTGATACCGCTAAATCTTTAGGGACGCTCCAATACAGAAAAATACCCTTTCGTGGAGCACGTGGGAGAGGATATCACTCCTTTCGGGGAAATTACCAAAAATACCAACCACAATCATATCAATCTTACCGCTATGGGTACCAACAGCAGCAGTCATATCGGGCGCCAACATCAGCTGCATATTCCAGCAACAGCCCAGGAGAAAACAGTCTACCTAATCCAGAGACAATGCTAGGAAACAGTGACAACACCCTGTCACCTGCTACAACTCCATCCATGCCAAGAATCAATCCAACGCGTGTTTCTCTACATTTCGACCAGTGGAGTCAAATTACAATGGACAAATGGGTCCTGGACATTATAAAGTATGGCCATACTCTAGAGTTTGTGACAGTTCCACCTACTCATCTACCTCTAAGATGGTTTCCATCTCATTTCCAGCTATTAAAGAAGGAAGCATGCATTATGCTTTAAAAAGGGGCCATAGAAAAAGTTCCTCGTTCTCAGAGGGGAAGAGGTTTTTATTCTTGCTCTTTCTAATAAAGAAAAAGTGGGAGAATGAAGCCTCATTCGGGATCTCAGAAATCTCAACAAGTATCTGCAGAAAAAATCATCCCGCATGGTCACTCTTCAGGAGATATTACAGCTCCCCAATCAAGTGGATTTCATGACAACCCTAGAATTATAAGATGCATATTTCCATTTCCCGATGCATCCCAAGCATCGAAAATTGCTTTGTTTCACTGTTGCAGGTGCTCACTATCAATTCAAAGTCCTCCCTTTTGGTCTCTCTGCTCAGCCCCACAACTGTTCTCCAAGTGTCTGGCTCCAGTTGCTGCTCGCCTCAGACTTCAAGGTCCTCAACTGTTCCCTTATCTCGAAGACTGGCTAGTAAAGGCATCATCTTATTAGCAGGCCTCAGAGGCAACTTCGATCTGCTTACGGATGTTTTGCTCCCTGGGGCTGAGGCTCAATTATCAAAAGTCTGTTCTAGTGCCATCTCAAAAGATTACTTTTCTCGGAGCAACTCTGAATATCATGCAAGACAAGGCATTCTTGTCTGCAGAACGACAAGCAAATCCCATCTAATTTGCAAGCAATCTGGCTGAAAAAAAGTTTGTTTCTGTATGCCTAGAGAAATCTCTACTCAGCATGATGTCTTCAGTGATTCTGATGGTGCCTTACGTATGTCTCAAAATGAGACCCTTTCAGCAACAGCAAGACAAGCAATGGCTCCAAGTAACAGGCTCATTCAACGACCTGGTCCGTATAACCCCAACCATGAAAAAAGCCCTTCCTTGGTGGCAATCCTCCAAGAACCACTCAACAGGGGAGACTTTCCATCCTCCGCTACCAGATTTCATCCTTACCACAGACGCTTCTCTAGAGGGCTGGGGGGCCCATCTTCAGGATCTTCAGATAAGAGGCAAGTAGTCCAAATCGCTAGCCAAGATGCACATCAACTTTGTGGAGTCGCAGGCCATTTTCCTAGCCTTACAGGCTTTCCTCTCAAGGATAAAGGGTTTGTCAGTTCTCATACGAACAGACAATACTACATGCATGCATTACCTCAACAAACAGGGAGGTGCACGTTCCCAAATTCTGTCTCTTGAAGTGCAAGAAATCTGGAAATGGATTCTCTTGCACCGCATCTCCATAACAGTGGAACATCTCCCAGGTATGAGCAACAGTCTAGCAGATGCTCTAAACAGAACTCCTGCTACGAGTGGGAACTAAACCAGATAATTCTCAACTTCCTCTTCCAGAAGTGGGGCAAACCCAACTTGGATCTCTTTGCCTCCAGAATAAACCAAAAATGCTGTCTCAATGATTTTAATTCTTGCTAGGCAGCCTGTCTGTGTCTCCATTATTCGGGCTTTTCCACTTTAATACTTTTATCGCCCGCTGGCATTTTAAATTCAAACGTGGATGGGGATAGAACCAATAGCACCTGTATTGGGGCTATAAGGCCACCCAGGGTCAGTGACTTGGTTATACATACCTCTGATAGATTTGAGGTTCTGGGGATGAATGCACTCAACTGACTGCAAGGTTTTAACCTTGAGATGCCCCCCACCTCGAAGAGCTCTTGGATTGGTGTTATTAGGGTGTTGGCCCAGATAGCTGAACAAGGGGCCTCGCAGAGTGAAGTACATTGTGATCCAGATAAGTGTGGCCCTAATATTCTGATTAATAATGACTCTGGTGATCTCCTCAACAAAGGGGATGGTCTTGCTGGCCAGACAGTAAGTTGCATCAGCAGGGGGCTTGTGCGGGGGTACCTGCTGCTCGGAATGTTAGGATGCTAGATGCTAGGTGGAGCCCATAAAATGGTGTAAATCTCACCACAGTAGGGAATTATTGCTGTAGGACTATTTTTATCCCAGAAATTTCCACAACTAAGGCAGACACCACTGTTAGCCTCCTCAGGTTACCCTTCTGGAATGTGGCAGGCATAACTAGCAAAAGAAATGACCCTGATTGGTTGGCATTTATTAGCTCATTCACCATAGTATGTCTACAGGAGACGTGGGATGTGGAGGGCTCCTTTTTTCTGGAGGGCTATAAATAATATTTCAGTTTTGCCCTACCTTCACTAAGGTGACACCCAAAGGGGGTTTGTTGACTTTGGTCTCTCTTCCCCTAAATTGTAGGATCAAGCACATGGCAATTAGTTCAGCCAATTTGCAACTATTCGTGCTAACCTCCCCTGCGGTGGATGACCTTGCTTTGCTAAACTTTTATAATGAAACTACTGGTCCCTCCTTTTGCAACACCCTCTCCACTCTTTGGGATCAATTGTTTAACATGGATACATGTAGCAATGTAAAAGCAGGATTTATTTTAGTGGGAGATTTTAATTCTCACCCCTGCCCTCATTTCTTTGCCCCATGTAATCAAGTGCATAATGAGTATTTCTTGCACCTGGAACACAGTCAAGCGGGCAACTTCTGAACTGATTAATTTTTTAATTTAACTTACAATGTGCCATGACCAAAACATTCCAAAGCACAGATGGTAGTTTTGCCCCTACTTTTAGTGGACAAGGCTTGTACTCGACAATAGATTTTATTCTTACTACTCTGTCTTTGTGGGATTCTTTAGATCATTTTGACATAAGAGTCTCTGGTTTTAGTGATCACTATTGTATCTCTGTTAGTGTTACCAACTTGTATTTGAGCCTCGGTTCAGGGCTTTTTTAACCATTCTGAGGGCTTAGCCACTGATCAGGTATGAAGACTGAGGTGGCCGAAGATTGTTCCAGGGGAGTTTTTTTAAAGGCCTTGTGAATGCTAAGCGAAGAGAATTTGATCTGTGTTTGGGGGACTTATGTGAAGATAGCGTTTTTTCTGAATCCTTATTCAGTGATTGGGGCAGAGGTTAAAGCCAGGCTATCACTCCGCTTAAACCAGTAGCAAATAGTAATCCCAGTTGGTTTGACAAAGATTGCTCACAAGCTCATAAATTATTGCCAGCACTCAAAGCTCAGCCCAAAGACAGGTGTCAAATAGCCAGTAGATGCATTGCCTACAAGAAGGTGCTAGACTTGAGGAAGCGATCAATTAAAGAGGAACCTTGGGCTGCTCTCATGGAGGCCTCTCTTAGGGCCAATAGAAGTAAATTCTGGGAGGTTGTTAATCATCCTTTATTTAATGATAACGGGGCACTCACCACTTCCTCACATATACTTTCGGAGAAGTGGATTGAGCATTTTGAGGTTATCCATAACTCTCTGGACAGTGGTGAAGATGAGCCATCTTTGTTAACTAGGCATCAATGCAATATTACATTTAATGTTGATGAGGTCATGCTCGTCATAGGACGCATAACTGGTCATAAGGCTCCATGACTGGATTGGATCCCTGCTGACTTGTTTTAGATGTCACCTGAGCTCTGGGCCCTGATGATTCTAACCCATATGTTTAAATTGGCAGTACGTAGAGGGCTCCCACATTCATTATCCGCGTGCGTCATTATCCCAGTATACACAAAGGTCTCCAGAGACAAGTTTAGCTGTTAACGCCCCATTTCTCTGATTGATTCAGTAGTCAAGGTGATGAGCAGGGTTATTTTGGAGAGGGTGATGTCATGGGCAGTGGACAGCTCCATTCTTTCAGATCTACAGTTTGAGGTGATGTGTGACCAATGCCTAAACATTTTTCTATTAATCAACAAGTATACTGTGTCGAAACAGGGGTCACTATTTATTTCATTTATAGATCTGTCCTCTGCCTATGACAGAGTAAACAGATCCAAGTTATGGCCCATTTTACTGGACATGGTATTGGACATAGATGTTGAGTATTTCCTCAGCGAGCTGCACAGGGATATGACGTCAGTTGTCCGATATAACTCAATTGGGGCCTGTACTAGTTCCTTCCACGTAAAGAGTGGGGTTAGACAGGGATGTAATTGGCCCCTTTTTTGTTCACCATGTGTGTGAATGACTTTAGGGCCAGGCTGTTAGACAGGCAGGTGGATTGTCCTCGAGCAGGTGTCCATCAGATCCCCGCGCTGTTAAGTGCGGACAACACTGTTTTGCTGCTCTGGGTCTTCAGACATTGCTTGATGGTTTTGTCACACATATGAACAGCCTCGACCTCCACACAATTATAGAAAATCTCAGATGATGGTTGTGGGCCCTAGGGGAACGGAGTTGTGATGCTTTCATGCTCAGGGCAACAAGCTGACAAGGGTTCAGACTTACACATACTTAGGCGTGGTTTTTGATGAACGATTCACCTGGGCCCCTTTGATAAGATCTAAATGATTATCCTAGTCCCACTCTATACAGTGTTTTTCTCCTTCTCCTCCAGAATTGGTAGCAAGCCTCTACGTGCTTTAATTAAAATTTACCAGGCTAAATCGGTATCTGGGGCCACATTTGGCAGTGACATCTGTGGATATATAGACCCAATGGAGCTCCAAGTGGAGAAGAAGGGATTCTGTAGAAGTCTTTTGGCAGTGCCAATATTTATTCCTACCATTCTAGTTCATGGGGAGTTAGGGCAGCCCTTCTCACTGGATCTTATTGCTCTGCGCCCCCTGCTTAAGTGGCTCACCATATGGGTGACACCTGCAAATCACTTTAACAAGGAGATACTCATGGATTGTATGCAGCTTCAAGGGTGGAGATCAATTAAATGGCTGGCATACATACGGGACACCTTTGCTAAGCTAGGCAGACAAGCTTTGTTTGACTCACCACTTAATATTCTGAAGGCAGATATTCTTTGGACACAGAATAGTTTTCTATTATGGCGAAGAACTGAGAGAGAGGGTGCAAAACTCGGGGAAGCCTTCAGTGCAAGGACACACACAGATTCTAACTGAACCAGCTGTTGAAACCTATCTGCTTAATGTGTCCAATAGTCACCATCGGTTTCTTCTTACCAGATTCCGATTTAATCAATTTCACTGGTTACTGGGTTTTCCTAAACCTGACACCTGGAACATGACATTGGGGCCTTGCACATGAGATAATTTTTCTGTCCAGGACCTTATGCATTTTATGTTTTTCTGTGTTTTTTATGATGTCCCTCATAGAACTATTTTATTACCTCTGCTGAAATCTGAATTTGTCCAGGTAAAGCCCCCTCTAAAGCACCTTCAGTTACTAACGGATGTTTAAACAACCTATGTTGTTGCATGTTTTCTGGCTGCATCATTGAGTTTGCGGAAGACACTTGATAGGAGTTTAGGGCTGGCCTGATCCGCTATGCAGAATGCACTTCATTACTCCTTGGTAATTTTTATCTCTATCTTTTGCCTGTTGGGCTAGTTGGTTCTGAATGCACTTTATTGTGATTTGTTGCTTTCATGTTAGTATTTTGGGTCTCTACTAAGTTTGTGCTGTGTTGGACAGAAATGTCTGGGTGGCTTACATTTTTGGCAAACTTTTTTTTTTATCATGTCCATTTTATTTGTTTATGTTTAGTCCAGGATGGAACTGGTGAAGTTTTACCTGATGCATTAACCTGTATGCATTCTTTTTTTATTGATTTTATCTTAATAATGTTGATGCATTCTGTTTTAATTGACTGATTGATGTACGTAATGATGTTATGATTCACTTTTATGGTCTAATTCAGACCGAATAAAGTTACTTTGATGATGACAGCTGGTTAAACCAAACTGAAACTATGTTGCGAATTTAAATCCACTTTGCCTATGGTCTTTATTCCATTTTAGCATGAGGGAATTCTAGAATTCTAGCCCCTTGCTCCATACATTTTAATAATATTAGTATCTTTCTTCACCAGACATAAGTCACAGTCGCAACTCAAATTCACCTGAAAAATCAAATTTCGCAACAATACACACTTTTGACAAAACCTATTTCTCCTGCAATGTGCAGGATGAATTCAGACTGGTTTTATGCTGGGCAATGAAAATTAGGCTGCCAGAGTTATGGCATTGGGTGTACTTCGTAGAGTGACGAATAAGGGGAAACATGGTTTTTACTTTTCAAAGTCATTTCTGCCTTTTCGAAATCTTTTCTACCTTAGAAACCCTTGAACGTAATATCTTGCTGAACTTTGTTGGCTTTATATGAATATAGGCTTAAGATGGATACCTCCTTAAAAGATTGAACACATTCTAACTGCCTTGTATCTCTGTTTTTATTAGTGTTGTCCCACAGTTTCCCCCCTTCTGTCCAACTGGTTCAGTTAAATATGTACATGGCCTTCCTTGCTACTTTTCATGACTACCTTTCAAATAAACTGTTATTCAAGTCAAGTCAAGAATAACTTTCTTTCGGTTCAAAGAACCAGAAAAGTTCAACAATTTCAAAAAAATGTACAATTCATAAAACATCCACAAAGGAAAAGTAAAAAAAAAAATCTAGGATTTCAGCAAGAGCAGTTTAAAAAGAAAAAAAACACATCATATTATTTCCTTAAAAGAAACACTTTAAGCAGCAAAATGGTACCCTTGTATTCCAGTACAAAAGTTTACTCGTAACACTTTCTAATCGCGATAGAGCCCCTTATATAGTTAGCTACTGCGATACAGATGTCAAGGGAAGCCAATGTATGCAAAAAATCAAAACCATCAATATATGAACTGTTATTAATTTGTCATCAATGCATATGTTTATTTACTTGACTCAGTCACGCCTTCCCAGGTATTATAATCAATGCTTTTTTGTGAACTGTAATTGATGACAAATGAACTCATGGAAAAGCAATGTAATACTGTTTTCATACTGAACTATTAACAGACTAACAGTCTAGCCTTTCCCTTTTGATTGTGGGAGAGGAGGTAACTCTTCAGAAAAAAGTAGTCTTTCCAGCTCTTGATCCAGGTAGGGTAATGTCTTTGACCAATAATAATTGGTTTCGTGGCGAATCTTATTCCAGCAAATGTGCCGACTCTAGCATGGCTGTCCTGATGTCTGATTATGATTACAGGCCTATTATGGTAGGTACAGACATTTGCACCTTAATTACATTTATGTCCTTTTATTTATTTATTTTTATATTATTATTATTATTATTTTTTACCCAAGAGAATACAGAGACGGAAAAATGAAAGAGAAGAAAAGATTTTAGTACAAGATCACTTCCATGTTCATAGATAAATTCATGCATTATATATAATTAAGGCTCCCTGTTTTCCGTTTTTACGGATTTTTACAGATATACAGACAGAAAACAATGTGTTTTCTGTCTGCATTTATTTTTAAAAGTGGATAAATACAGAAAATTGTGCTTCTTCTAAGTGACTCTCCGTGCTGTCTTTCATGAATTATAGAACAGCAGCTTAACAGATGGACAGCATGGGAAATTAAAGAACAGGATGAAATTTCTTTAAATAACAGCATATGTCAACATACATTTATGGTATAATGCTAGTATTTCCCAGTGGATGTATTGTTATGTAAAATTTGGCAGCTTAAATAGCTAAAACACAACAGACATCAAAGTATGAGTGCGCGTTTATCAGTGAAATAGATATGGAAATGTACACTTTTACAACTTCATTTATACGCCAAACACAAAATAAATATGGATAAATACAGATAAAATTGCCAAAAAAGAAATATGGATAAATACAGACGGAAATGGCCAAAAAATAAATCCATAAAACCGGGATCCCTAATTATAACTTTGTACATCCATAATCACCTACCATAATCATTATTGATGATTTGGAATGGAGGGGTATTAGTAAATAATAAGACATGGGGGTGCTGGAGAGCCAGCAAGCAAGATGACTGCACTCTCATGAGGCTTCTGTGGTCCAGGCCTTTATCCAACATCATCCTGCCCTATATGGCCCCATTGCACAATAAAAATTTACTATCTGGCTACTAGATGAAGCCGGGGACACCTGGCATTGATTCTGTACACCACAGTGCTGCCTCTATTCCATAGCTACGCAGAGGAACGGCGCGCCCGCTCTGGGGCTGGATGGCGGTATGGGGACTATAAGAGCCCCGGCGCCTAAGACGAGGCGAGGATGCCACGGTGAAGTACGGAGCGGAGCATTGGCAGGGGTCCCAAAAGGTATATACTGACAACCCCAGTTGGGGGGGAGACTAACACTCAAGCAGCAACGACGGAGCTCTCCCTCCCTTGTGGAGACGGGCTGAGGAGGAACTTTATAGGACCCGGTCTGTGCTCCACGTGGCCTGCCGCTGCGGGGGCTGCCTAATCTGGATGCCAAGGGAGATCTGTGATAGCTCTGTGCCCCATACCAGGCTGTGGCAGCCCCCACCCTCCAGAATGCCTCTTGGATTCCCTGCATACCTGGACAATCTGGGCCAAGATGAGAAATTGAGCTTCAGCAGTTGCAGCGCCCACTATAGACACCGGTGGAGAGAGCCTTGATCCGGCAGCTGTGCACCATAGGCCCTGTCTTGTGACTGCACTGCATGGGGCTTTGGAGAGCGTTTCATCACTCCTGGGCCCTTTACGACCCCTTGTGGACCCCGTAGCCCCAAGACAGTGCTGTGCACCCCCATCCTTTATGTTTCAGACCTGGTTGATGGAGGAGCAGTGAAAAGTGTGGGTGCGTGCTACCAACTAGGCTGTTGACCCCCCATTACACCTGCAGCAAGAGAAGGCACACCCACATCATTGGCATCAGGATCTGCACTTTCTCTAGAGGCATCTGCCCCATATATTGCACTCCAGTGTGTTGGATGACATCAGGGACAGTCGCACCCTTACATGGGCGTACTCTCCACACCTTCATTGTGCAGCTTGCAGGGGTGAACCTATCGCCATTGTTTACCTAACATGGCCTTGGCTGTGCTGGACATGCTCAAGTCTGCTCGTGCTCCGCCGGCCGCTAAGCAGAGGTGAGGCGGGACTGGGTGTCTGCAGCAGCCCATCCTTGTAGTTAGGAAAGACTGTAAATGTAAAAATGTTCTGGGGACGATGAGAGGGACTCTTCTCCCCTGCCTGTGTATGCCCTGACACACCAAGTACAATAGAGGGGCCCTCTCACTGGGACATGTCTCCGTCACACTGCCTAGCTTAAATAAGGGCAAGACAGATGGACGGCAAACTAAAATACAATTTGAATCGCGTAGATCCAGCCATACATCAAGTAGCAGCATGGATCAAATGAGCGAGGACGAACAACCCATGGATGATTCAAATGTAACAGCAGATATGAAGACTATGCTCGTCACCATGCAGCAAAGCCTTACCTCCATGAATCAAAAATGGACACAAGGTGCACCAGAATGGACTCCATTACACACAAACTAGAGAAACAGGATGCCCGCATAAATGAAACAGAAAACAGAATCTCTGCAGTTGAAGATGCCGTCTCCAATGGCAGAGAAAAGAGGCTTAACATGAAAAATATACTAAAAATAATCTCTGCCAAGAATGAAGATTTAGAGGCATGATCAAACAATTTTCAGATATTGGGTATCCTGCAATCCGCAAACACGGGCAGAATGGAAGATTTTGTTGAGAGCTTGTTGACCACACGATTCGGTACGGAGTCTTACTCTAAAGTACTAATTGTAGAACGTGCACACCACGCATTGGTGAGCCACCCACTGCCTGGTACTCCCTCGAGGCCTATCATCACTAGAATGCTGAACTACAGTGACTGGGACATGGCACTCTGCCTTGCACGGGAAAAAGCACATTACAATTCGAGGGCAAAGGGGTGGTCCTCTACCCGGAAATCACCATTGCAGTTCAGGAGAGTTGGAGGAAATTTACGCCCATCAAACAGAAACGTGCTAATATTCTGTATGTGATGCTCTACCCTGCCCGTCTTCACATTTCATATTAGGACAAGGACCTCATCTTCGCTACTCCACAACAGGCCAGTGAATTCATTCACCACAACACAGCACGTGCCTTCCTGATGAGGCACCCATCTTCAATGTACAGGCCATCATCGCCACTGTCAGATCCCGACTAACTATCCACTTGGTGGAGGTCCTTGGCCCGAGCGAGAAATTCCCATCCTGAACTGTGCCGCCTAGCACACCATGGGATACTGGAAATAGAGGATGTCATTGCAACAAAACTTGATGACAGGACTTAACAAGTCAAACACAAGGAGATGATGGACGGAGTGCTGAAACTTTTCAGACACTCACCCCCAGTCGCAGATCTGGGTTGAATCCATCATCATTCTTTAGCTCACTTCGCCACCTCAGTTCAGACCCAGCTATATGCAAATCAGTCTTGACCCTGTGCCTCATGGGAACAGTCCAGCCTGAACTGCCAAGCCAGGTCTTCCCTGAACCGGAAACAAGCATCCTGGGACCGGTTTCTGGGTAACATCCTTCATCATAGCAAAACCAAAGGGGATGATGGACGGAGTGTTGAACATTGCAAGCACTCACCCCCAGTCAACTGATCTGGGTTTAATCCATCATCATTCTTTAGCTCACTCCGCCACCCCAGTTCAGACATGGCCATATGCAAATCAGTCTGACCCTGTGCCTCATGGGAACAGTCCAGCTCGAACTGCCAAGCCATGTCTTCCCTGGACCGGAAACAAGCATCCTGGGACCGGTTTCTGGCTTACAGCCGTCATCAGCCAGGCTATCTTGAATCCAGTGGCAAAGTGAGCAAGGGACCCACGTCTGGGCATACCCTGCCAACTTAGGGCGAACATAGCAAAACCAAAGGGGATGATGGACGGAGTGTTGAACATTGCAAGCACTCACCCCCAGTCAACTGATCTGGGTTTAATCCATCATCATTCTTTAGCTCACTCCGCCACCCCAGTTCAGACATGGCCATATGCAAATCAGTCTGACCCTGTGCCTCATGGGAACAGTCCAGCCCGAACTGCCAAGCCATGTCTTCCCTGGACCGGAAACAAGCATCCTGGGACCGGTTTCTGGCTTACAGCCGTCATCAGCCAGGCTATCTTGAATCCAGTGGCAAAGTGAGCAAGGGACCCACGTCTGGGCATACCCTGCCAACTTAGGGCGAACATAGCAAACACAAAGGGGATGATGGACGGAGTGTTGAACATTGCAAGCACTCACCCCCAGTCAACTGATCTGGGTTTAATCCATCATCATTCTTTAGCTGGATCAGTTGACTGGGGGTGAGTGTTTGATTAGCTCAAGCGCTCCGTCCATCATCCCCTTTGGTATCGCTTTGTTCGCCCTAAGTTGGCAGGGTATGCCCAGACGTGGGTCCCTTGCTCACTTTGCCACTGGATTCAAGCTAGCCTGGCTGATGATGGCTGAATAGCCAGAAACCGGTCCCAGGATGCTTGTTTCCGGTCCAGGGAAGACATGGCTTGGCAGTTCGGGCTGGACTGTTCCCATGAGGCACAGGGTCAGACTGATTTGCACATGGCCATGTCTGAACTGGGGTGGTGGAGTGAGCTAAAGAATGATGATGGATTAAACCCAGATCAGTTGACTGGGGGTGAGTGTTTGATTAGCTCAAGCGCTCCGTCCATCATCCCCTTTGGTAACATCCTTCATCAGCCAGGCTAGCTTGAATCCAGTAGCAACCAGTCCCGGGATGCTTGTTTCCGGTCAAAGGGAAGACATGGCTTGGCAGTTTGGGCTGGACTGTTCCCATGAGTCACAGGGTCAAGACTGATTTGCATATAGCTGTGTCTGAACTGGGGTGGCGAAGTGAGCTAAAGAACGATGATGGATTCAACCCAGATCTGTGACTGGGGGTGAGTGTCTGAAAAGTTTCAGCGCTCCATCCATCATCTCCTTGTGTTTGCTTTGTTCACCCTTAGTTGGCAGGGTATGCCCAGACGTGAGTCCCTTGCTCACTTTGCCACTGGATTCATGCTAGCCTGGCTGATGAGGGCTGTTAGCCCGAAACCGGTCCCGGGAGGCTTGTTTCCGGTCCAGGGAAGACATGGCTTGGCAGTTCGGGCTGGACTGTTCCCATGAGGCACAGGGTCAAGTCTGATTTGCATATAGCTGTGTCTGAACTGGGGTGGCGAAGTGAGCTAAAGAACAATGATGGATTCAACCCAGATCTGTGACTGGGGGTGAGTGTCTGAAAAGTTTCAGCGCTCCATCCATCATCTCATTGTGTTTGCTTAGGACTTAACAAATAACACACATTCCATATGCTATCTGTCCCCCTCCAAACCTCTGTCTTGCTCGGCACTCTCTGGGCCTCATTTACAATATTTCGACACACGGCAGTGCAGCAAGTCTTCCTGCGGCACAGCCATGCGTCAAAATAAAAGGACAGGAATGCAATGTATCGACAAGATACGGTGCATTCCTGTCCTTCTCCCCTGCAGCACGCATAGAAAGAGGAAAAACGAGGAGAAATGAAAGTATTTCTCCTCGATGCGCCACCTTACACCTCACCTGGGGATGCGTAGGTTCTGACTCATTCCCATGTGTACAAAATGTTGTAAATATGGGAATACGTCAAGTTCCATGGATGTTTCGTGGGAACACCCACAGCAACACCCATGGAGTGCCCCTTTTACCCAGAGTTATGTGTGAAAGGGAAACATATTTACAAGGCCATGAAAAGTCACACAGGATGACTTTACATGGCCTTGTAAATATGGGGAAGACCATTGCGCTGTCAGTGCATCAATAAAAGTGACACACCGGTGGCGCTATGGGCTTGTAAATAAGTCACTCTGTTTTTACTGTAATGGGTGCCCGTGGCTCCTCACTCATCTCCCTTGTTTGCTCTCAAGTTTACCTCCTACAGAATACCCCTACCTTAAATACCTGGATAGACTCTGCTCTATCTATTGCTTTATATCTCCTAGTTCTCTGTGATTACTCTCCACTTCACTATACTGTAACTCTCTGCTACTCAGTTCCTACCTCTTTTTCTTCGCTCCTATCTAACTTTTGTTCCTGTCTTCTCACGCTTCCTTTCCTACAGCTCTCACTAGCTCTTTATTGGTTGTTTATTCTTGGTGACACTCTGGTGCTATAATCATTGTACTAACACAATGGCTTATGATTCATTATTTCCAATGGTTTTGACTCTGTGGGTGGGTAATACATCCCTGGCGGGATTGGGCCACCAGTGAGGGAGGAGGGAGGACTGGGGTGTGTTCTGTTTGAATTACTGTTCTCATCTTCTTATATAGATTTTGCCATGCTTGCCAACCCTTATGTACACTGATGTAGATCCATGGCTTGACACATCCGCGCCTTGATAGTCTCCCTATGACGGCAGACATTGAACCAGTACAACATGCGTTAGATATAACTGCCTAACATGGAATGTTAGGGACCAGTGGGACCCCCGCAAATGATGACACATAATAGCTTATCTGGATAGACACGACATCCACATTGCCCTTTTACAGGAATCCCACTTAGTAAACTTCACATGCTCTTCCTTTGCGGCTCCTTGGGCCTCACACAGGTAATTTTCAACTTAATCTTCATACTCGAGGGGCACCGTTACTCTAATCCACATAGGCACGCAGTACATCCCACAAGGATCTCTAAATAACCCCCAGGGATGCTATACATTGATGTCGGGTAGACTGGCCCTCGCACCAGTCATCATAGGTAATTGCTATGTGCAAAACACAGATGATGCTGCCTTTTTTGATAGGCTGTGAGGGAAGATAGTATATATTGGTTTCACCCATATACTCTGGGGAGGGGACTTTAATGTTGCATTGAACATGTACCTAGATAGATCCCATGCCTAAGCCACCTACTACACCACTCCTGCTAGACATATTTGTGATATAATGGAGGAATATGCACTACAGGATGCTTGGAGGACACTCCACCCTACGGTGAAGGAGGGCACCTACTGCTCTGGGGTATATAATAGTTGGTCTAGGGTGGAGTACTGCCTTATATCTAGAGGACTAGGTACATACATACACAGGGTCACACATTTGGAACGCACCTTTTCGGACCACTCCAAGATACTACTGGAGATACCCCCGGACAATTCAGCCCCATTTGCCACGTGGAGACTCTTCCCTGCAGTTTTGCTGGACACCCCATTCGGAGAGGAACTGAGGCAGGAGATGGTAGACTTCTTTGACAGAAACAAAGACTCAGTCACAGAAATAGGAAATGTCTGGGATGCTTCAAGGTCAAAATGCACGGCATGTGTACGGCCAAAAGTGGAGATGTCTTGCGTTGCATTAGAGACCACTTGCGCAAATTAGAGAGAGAAATCAAGTCTTTGGAGGCTCTGCTGGGCTCCCCTGATGTGTCTAAAAAGATTAGAATACGTTGGACAGAATTCCAGGACATGGCTGACTGAGAACTCCTGTATCGTGGCAAATATGCCAGGGCGCGGGTGTATGGGGAAGGGAAATGCCCAGGGCACACACTGGCAACAATGACGCATAAACCATGCTTCACTAATGAGGCCCTTGAAGTTCGAGATAGAGAAGGCTCAATCATTAGAGACACACAGGACATTCTACATGTGTTTCCACCTTCTACAAAAACTTGTCTAAATCACGCTGGATACCAGGAGTACACATAGATGGATATCTAGAGGAGGTGGCAGTGGGCTGGTTAAGTGACACCCAAAGTGAGTTTTTGGCTGTAGATATCGAAGACAATGAAATCATGGATGCAATTATGCAAGCACAATCTGGTAAAGCCCCCATACCGGACATCCTCCCCATAGGCTTTTTCAAAACGTATATTGGCATACTAAGGCTGGAGGTGAAAAGCTCCAGCGGGCCACCCCCCCCCCTCCATAAGGGAAGCAAAAATGATCACCCTGCTCCAACCGGGGAAGCACCCTGATAACTGTGAGTCTTATCGGCCCTTATCACTCATCAATTGCAATGGCAATATTCTTGCAAAAATATTAGCAAATTGCCCTAGCCTTCTACTGTCCTTTCTGGTCAGACCAGACCAATCGGTTTTATCCCTGGTCGTTCTACATCATACAATCTGTGCATGCTATTTGCACTCCTACAAGATATAAATTCGGTTGTTGCCGTGGTGGTGACATTTCTAGACACCACTAAGGAATTTGATTAGCTGGAATTGGATTATTTGATGACCATTTCCCTGTGCATGGGGTTCCCCTCGCTTTTCTTGACATGGATTGCCCTCCTTTATTCCCAACCGATGGTCAGGGTGCAGATCAACGGTGCCATCTCAATCCCATTCCCCATTACGTGGGGCACTCAACAGGGGTGTCTCCTTTCGCCTTTGCTCTTTCCTCTGACAATGGAGCTGCTAGCTTCCAAGCTTTGGCAACATCACCACGAGTACACGATCGGATATCCCACTAGACGCTTGCTCTTATCATTATACGCGGATGATATCACGTTATACTTGAGAGACCCACAGGACCGCTTTAATGGGGCATTACGTGAATTTGTACATTTGGGGGGCTGTCAGGCATTCAAAGTAACAGGGAAAAATTCAATTTATTCCTCCTCACCCCAGTCACTCAACAAATCCACACTGATTTTCTATTGACATGGTGTGATACTGAGCCCCGATAATTGGGGATAGTGATGTCACGGGATACGGAGAAGACTATTCAAGCTTATTATGGCACAGCTTTCTCCACTATAACAGATAACATTACTCGCTGGATATTGTTTTACTCCCTAAACGCTTATAGCTATTTCTTAACATTCCTTATCTGCTGGGATGACATTTCTTTAAGACGTTAGAAACGCAACTGATACGACCAGCCTGGGTGAGGAAGCAACCCCGTCTCCAATGGGATATACTAACACAGCCCTTTTCTAGGGGGGCTTAGAAGCACCAGATATGGAACTCTACCATTTGTATGCCCAAGCGCATTATGCCATACATTGGTACAGGCCTACCCCTTTTTTATCACACCTGGCCATAGAACAGGGATACATGGCCTGCATACCTCCATCTTCCTACTTGGGGTGACAGGCGGACTTGGCTGCCTCCCTGGACTCAATAGTTGCCTGAATAGCTGGGGCATGGAGGAAACTGACTGGGAACCTTGCTAAACCCATGCTCTATTCCTCGCTAATTTCTATACACTATCAACCAGCCTTTCCGGTAACTCACGAAATAGCATGTAGACACATGCTTCAAAAAGTCATGGTTTCCACATGGGGTGATCTCTATCTACTCTGATGGCACAGTTATTACCTGCCAGTGAAAAATTATTTAAAAAGGGGCCACTGATCCTGCTGGACCTATTCCTTTATATCCGGCTGCAGCAAAATGTCAAAGCTGCTACACCTGATTTTCCACAAAAACCACCCACCATAAATACCCTACTTATGCTGCTCAAGACCTCCACTCAGAGACATATGGTCTCCATCCTATATCATACGGTTCAGATTGAGGCACCAATCCTAACGGGGTGAGCCCGCCCTGGTTGGGAACTGGTGCTGGGTACACCTCTCACAGATCAGCAATGGCAGGACTGCTGTCTGCAGATGGGGTGAATTGCCTCTAGCAGCAGACTTCGAATCTCACATTATAAATTTCTGCATAGAATGTATTACATGCCTGTCAGACTGCACACCTATCATCTCCGTCCAGTTGGCAATTGCAACTGCTGTGGCTTGGAGATAGCAGACTTCCTCCACCTCGTATGGACATGTGGCCCAATACAGGCCTATTGGCAGGAGGTATGTACTGCTCTTTCTCTCAAGATCGACTGAACGGTCAATTTGACCCCGCTAAGGGCACTAGTTGGACATATAACAGATGTACAGCCCAGTTTCACAAAATATGTGGCACTCTGCCTACTATTAGCTAAAAAAGGATTGCGTGCAGATGGGGAAGGGGGGCACCGAAATTTAAGGAATAGCTAAATGATCTAATCTACCTCAGGGATCAGTTGACCACTTATGCTCAACTGCTTTCTCCTGGCTCTAGGCCCAAAGACATTAGGGAACCCTTACAAAATTACCTCCTGGCTCAAACAACTGTCAAATGGGGAAGGGAAAAGAAGGGGACTGGAGGAAAACAAATGCAGCTATGTCCCGTGTCGTGCAACGCCTATTACTACCTTACATAGATGGCGTCCTGATAGACGCACACTCCTCTTATATGCAAATATCCCTTCTACACTGAAAATGGCTGTTTCTGTACCACATGTGTTCATAAATTATTCGACCCCCAAACTATGGTCAATAATGTCACAGCTAGGCATTGGCAGAGTAATTATTACACTACTTCCTAGGCTTCATGCACATACAACAGCCAGAGTTCATTATAGTAGGAGTTTGGACCTTACAGAAGAATTTCCCTCAGTACTAGGGATCAGACAGGGTTGAGTACTGGCAGCATTTTTTTTTAATCTATATTAATGGTCTCAGACAGCAGCTGATAAGGGCAGAAAAAGATATTCCAAAGGTCAATTCACAACAATTTCCTCTGTTACTCTACACAGATGTTGCTGTTCTTTTAGCAAGAACAGCTTATGGCCTCCAGTCCCTGCTAGACGCTTTTAATGGTATTATGGATAGTCTATGACTTAAGGCAAATTGCATCAATTCTTTTGTAATGAAATGTGGGCCTAAATTATCTAAGAATAGGACACTTTTACTTGGCGGTGAAGAAATTTGGAAAGCACCTCATTTTACGTATCTGGGAGTACCGATAGATGCAGATTTTACCTGCAATTTCCAAAGGGCGATTGATGCAGTTTTTAAATTTCCCAAAACGTTGAGGCACAGACCAACCAATTAATTGATTTGCAGATTTAAAAGTGTGTCTATGTGTGTCTGTCGCTTCATTCGGTGCCGGTATCTTGGGTCATGTCAATTGCAAACCTCTCCAAATTGTGGAAAATAAATTCATAAGAAGGCTGCTGGCAGTTCCACAATCCACAATCCGCCGCAACGTCCTTCTGTCATGATGAGGTTGGACTGAACCGCCTAAAAGATTATATTAAACTCCAACTTCTGCTACTTTGGCTCAGAATCTGGAAATATCCAGAAGCCCAATTGTCCAGAACAACTCTGACCGATTGCATGAATTTGGATAACTGCTTATATATTCCATGGCTTAAATACATTAAAATGAGTTTTGCTAGTCTGGGTACCCCAGAATATTTTTCTAACCCTGCTAACTTACTCAACATCTCTCCGAGCAGAATAAAAGAGCTTTTTTACCAACACATACAATTGACACGAATGGAGGACAGATGTTGTGGGTTAGGAGTTAACCCCTGGCAATAACCTGCAAGCCCCACACTTTACTTGCAGATAATTGCAAATGAGAGGCAGAAGTTCCTGTTTATCAGGTTCCACCTTATAACCATACATTTTTGTCTGCTTCCCTAGGAAAGGCACCTGGTTCTCATCCCTTCCCCCCTGTCACTGTGAAGCCCCTGCAGAGCAAAGCACTATGCACTTTACTTTATTTTGCACATTTTATACCCCACAAAGAAGGCAGTTCCTTCACCCAGTACTTTGAGCCTTAGAGACCAGATCTCATGTAACAGCCTTTGCTTATTTACATCACCTGGGAAGTGAAACTGTTATTAAGCTGTACTGAATTATATTTTAAGTGTATTAAGGATTCGATCCAAATCCTAAATCATGTATGTTATTATTGCTGCTCTTTAATTTTTATAAAATGTTAAATGATTTTTAAAGGCTTTTTATTCTATTGTGTATTGTAAAGTATTTTCTCCCTAGTGTGACTTTTATGGCTCGATAGAGTCGAATAAAGTATTTTGATGATGATGATGAACCTACCCTCAGATATACTCAACTGTTAACACATGTATGGGGGGGTTAGAGGTAAACTGGCAAAATATGCAAATTGCAAAAGATAATGAGATAATGCACTATTGTGTTTGTATTGTTGATTAACTGTTGTTGGCTGCACAGGCCGTAATTGCTCAGCTTTCCCATCTATAATTAAATGTCACTGAAAAAACTCAAATGTCTTTGCAGTCTGATGCTAAGTTTACATCTCTCATAAGAAGGTGCTACATTACCTTTCCATTTCACTATTAAACCCCTTAATACATCATACATACTGCATTAAAGAGGAAATTTTGTTTACACAAATCACAGATAAGGGCTTGGTTAATATGACCAGTCACTACAATAACATTCAGCAAGATAGATAACTTAGTAATCTGGTTAACAGCTCTCTGATAAAAAATAGTTTGGCAAATACTGGATCCGGTATTACCCATATACCCATTCCACTCTTAACACAGTCTTTAGCAGAATACGTCATGCTACCAACTTCAGCTGAGCACAGCTGAAGGCAGTGGTTGGTCTCCTATGAAGGTTGGACCACAGGATCGGGCAAGAAGCCTGGCCATGTGCAATAGGTGTTGGCCACCTATGGTGAGTTGGGCCGAAGGCATTGCCCAGCTGAAGTGTGTAGAGTGGAGCACAAGGTGTGGCCAGAAGACAGGCCCTGCAGCCCACCGTATTGTGTACCGCTGGAGACCATGTGCATTTGAAGTTGGCCACAAAGGGAGAGTGGGGTTCAGGGTTTGTCCACAGGCCAGGTCTTGAAGCCATCCCCTCACTGTGCACAGCCAAAGGCCATGTACTGTGGCAGTTGGCTGGCCATGGTATCTAGAGCCCTGTTATGTGCAGTGGAGGCTGGCTGCATTCAGTACTTGGGAACCTGCTGTGTGCAAGGTAAGGTTAGCTGCCCGCAGTGGATTGGGCACAGGGCCTGGCCAACCCCCACTGCACACAGCTGAAGACAACACTGGCTGGTTACCCATTATGGATTGGGTGCCAGGCATGACTGGAGATCAGGTTCAGCACTCAACACCTGCTGCACATGGCCTAAAGCCATGCTCACCATTGACTGCTTGCCAGTGGCGAGTCGGGGGAATGGCATGGTCATAGACCAGGACAAACAACAAACCCCTATTGAGCATAGCCATAGGCCACGAAGGGTGGGGTCCTGTCAAGCACAGCGGGGTAGGGGCGGCCCATGGCTGATTAGGTGCAGGGCCTGGCCAACCCCTGATGTGCATGGCTAAAAGGCAGCACTGGTTTGCAGCACATTACCAGTTGGGGTTATGCACAGCAGGGTTTGGCACTCCACAAAGAGAGGGCCTAGCAGCAAAGGCCAAATCCAGCCAGAGTGTCAATTTCCTCAAAGTTCTTCACCCACTGAACCTGAGAAAAAAGTGAATGCACAGAAGGTCACGTGCACGTTATATGACCATATGGTGCAAAAAGGACGCCCTAGCCTATAATCGTTTGGGACAACTGGCATGATTAAGTATCTATCCCAAACTAGTATTCTAATGCAGAGATGAAGTGCAGTTCAGGAGCAGGGAAAAGAAAAACATGTTCCAGCAGAAGTCCCTCAGGCAAATGAGGAGTATGATACATGGCTGACCATATTTGCCACATTTTGCCAGAAATGCAAAAAAAAGATCATCTGCTCTGGAGAGGAAAACTGAAGACATTTAGTCCCACAAGTACTTTTTTGCATGTTTACAGCAATACAAAATTTGCAACTATGTTTCCCTCAAATAAGTTGAAACATTGAAGAGCAACAGTTGAAATAAAATAAAAAAAAGTCATATTAGGTCAAACCAAAACAATACATACAAGATTAAAGAAAAAAGAAACTTGAAAAAGATATTAATATGTTCCATCAAACTAGAAAAAAAGAAGACAAGAAACATACTAAAGCATTTTCAAAAACCCACACACTGTTGAATGCCATTTGCTGCAGGGCTTGACTGCCCGAGGAGATTTGGGGGCAGGGCTTAGCTCAAAGCTAGCCCTTCTGCTAACTCTCCCATGCACAGACTGTGTGCACCAATGGTTAGCTGCCCACGGACGGTGGGACGCAGGGCCTGGCCATAGCAGAGGTTGGGTTCATGCTAAGCATTGGGCCCAGGGAGCTGTTGAATATGCCATATGATCAAAAAACATCAAATATTCACTGAAAAAAACAAAGCTTCAACTGATGTTATGGTTAGTTTTGGTTAGAAAAAACCTCAGTCTACGTTTAAAAGACCTCAGAAATTCACCATAAAAATCACTGTTAGAGTACAAGTATGGTTACATGCTAAAACTGAAAAGAACACTGAAATTCACAAGTTATGGTTAGGACTATGATTATTTCCTTGCACCACAGCCATGCAACCAGTAACTCGCTTACCGAATGCAATGGTTAAAAGCAAATTTAAATTAAGCAACTGCAAAATGAAATACTGTACAGTTTAATGTGTACAGCAGCAGGGTTGCAGAATACAATACCATTTCAGTGAGTCACTTTCATCTTTTCATTTCCTGGTAATCTCCCTTTTCTCTGTTGGTTCCTGCTATTACTGTTCCCAGATCTCTATGGCATTAGGCAGGGTTAGAGTCAGGTGCGTTTGTACCAAATGCTCTCACCATTTTAATAGTCAGCCCAGTTTGTTAGTTTAAGTCTTAAGCCAACGGTCTCAACAGAAGCGATGGACCAGCCCACGCCTTTGTGTCTTTCAGCCATGGCAGCAGGCTAAGCCCTGCAGTTTGCCAGCACGTCACTTTCAACAGTCCCAGGCAGGTGGTGGATGTGGTTGTGCCATCTTCCTTCACAGTGCAACTATTTTCTCCAGCAGCTTCTCCAGACAGCATGGGCAGAATGTTTTGGGGAGGCAGATCTTCACCTTCGTGCTCAGCACAGCAGTAGCAGCCTTCTCAGGCTGGTGCGGGCCTGTGCTCAGTCAAAAGTTGTTGAAAAGTCTAGGTTGAAACTTCTGATAGTGATGATTTCAGGCAATGGCAGTCATTTGGAAGATCAGACTCCCTGCTCAGTGGTGATGCAACCCCTTGCTCTGCATCAGCGACAGCAGCACTCAATAATCGTGTACAGCGGCCCGCTGCCTGGTGACACATTTCAGGCACACTTGGTACAGTTCACTCCACACACTGCACACACCACACACTGAGACCCTGATTCACAAAGGGCCTCGCACTCATGGTGGAGGCTCTTAGCAGTGAGAATTCTCATGGTGGAGATTCTGCATTCGCGAGTGCGGAGACTCCCCTACGACTGAGGGGCCTCCGCCACCAGTGTGGAGGCCCTTTGTGGAGGGGGAAACATCGGTTACATCGCGGTGTTCACACCGCAATACCTTTACAACGCGGGCATTACAACGCAAGTCATTACAATGACTTCGCTGGATGGCGCTCTAAGCTAAGGAATAGTATGATTTACTATTCCAACACCTTCCCTACTGTAACGTAGGCTGGAGTTGGAATAGAAAATCATACTATTCCTAAGTCCAGCGCCCTCCAGCGCAAGTCGTTGTAACGACTTGCGTTGTAATGCCTGCGTTGTAAAGGTATCGCGGTGTGAACACCGCGATGTAACATCGTATATTCGTGTGGAGGCCCTTTGTGAATCAGATTCTCAGAGCCTAGAGTTGCCTTCCATAGAATTGGTCCCTTCTAAGGCACCCGCTTTGGGTCATTAGCTTTCTCTGGTTTTCCCGTCACAGGGATCACAAGGGCTTCTCCTCCTGCACAGTCTCTTTTACTGCAGGGCCAGGCACACGCCTTCCCTCTCCTAGCAGGAAGGCAGGCTTCTAAGCACTGCAAGCAGACACTCAGCTCCTATAGCAGAAAGCTCTGACTTCAGATGATGTCCCCTCACTGCTTGGAGAAACTAGTACTGGAAACACATTAGTTCTTTAATCACTCTGCTGAGCACACCCTTTCTTGAACATGAAAAACGTGGGACTAGAACAAAGTGGGGCGGTTTTCATCCCACTTCCTTACACATTTTCCAGACAGGGGATGTGAATTCACTGTCTCAAATGTCAGTAGCAGTTTGGAATAGTTCTCTTTCAAGTCTCCTTCTCAGGCTGCTCTCCAAACATAATTTTTGTGTAAAACGATGCTTTTCTCAGCAGGTGACACTATGGCTGCATTCAAGCAGGGGCACCAACACCATGGGCACAATAAAGCGTGAGTGTTCTTTACGTGGCCATCATCTGCCTTTCTGAAGCAGTAATCAAGCGCAGACTATAGGGCAGGCTTAACCAAGAAGCTTCCTCACATTGAGCTACTGAAACCCTTCACCCATTGACAGCACTCATAAAGAACTAATCAGCAGCCCCTTGCTAACAAAGGGGGCCATTTCCAGTTTGGCAGACAAGGTACTCTATTGCAAAGTGAGTGAGTAGCCTGTCTGCCAAACTCAAAATCCGCCCACCTCATTTAGAGGTGAACATTTCTGTCTCGATGAAGCCCCCATTGGCTTTGTCGAAGAAAAGCTACCTATGATGGCCCGACAGAGTAGGGGCCGTCGAAGTAAAGGCATCACACCATCTACTCTATTTGGATGGACAGTCAAGTGGATTTTGTTTCTGGTCATCACTACCAGGAATAACCTGGTAGTAAAGTAGAGAAAAAAAGAATAACGGCACCTAAACCGTAAGAGTAAACTCAAAGATGGTGGGGGGGGTCATTAGTTTTTGTTTTCCAAAAACAACTTCCAACATTGGGAATTTGTTTTTGAAAAACAAAAAATATAAAAGATTTGTGGACAGTCGTCACAACCATTGGCAGCCATCCATCAAACCTTTTCGACTTTGAGGGAAACTGCTGTGACAACAGATCCTTTCAACGTACAAAGATGAACAATGAGCTGACAGGCATCTCTAAATAGGTTGGACTACCATCTGTCAGGGAGGCAGACATTCAGTTCTCCGCCACCCGGACAGATGGAAGTCACTGCCTCAATTCAGGAAGGACTTTAAGACCTGGCTCTTCGACTGAACCACAGCGCCTCCAGCGGACCAGCTGTCACCCCGCCCCAGTGCCTTGAGACCCTTACAGGTGAGTAGTTGCACTTTACAAGTAACATGATTGATTGATTGATTGATGATAGTCCATCCTCGAGTGTCTAAATCAGGCACATTGTCTTCAAGCAATTTCTAAAGGTTGCTCTGTAGCTCGGTCTCCATTCTCCTTACTTCAGTATCTGTGTATCCACCATCCAGTCTAAGGAATGCAGATGATATGCTTCCATTGTCTAGGAAAGCTATCCTCCATCTTGTGCCATGTTACACCCAGCAGCATCCAAAATGGATCCCATCTTCTTCTGTACTCAGACTAACTAAAGCACAAAGCCCCACTACCACGCATGCACTACATGCATACTATAAATGTGCATGAGCACAATGAAGCTGCCGTAAACAAAAGTAAGTCAGCAGCTTCTTACATTATTATCAAAGGAAAAGGAGCCTGTATAGAGGCTTGTGAACAGATCAACTGGCTGCCTCAAACTGCCACTCAGTTAAATGGCAGTCCAGGTTCTGAATAACATTCCATCCTAGAAGTTAATGTTTTATAGAATGCGCCAGCACAGGTAGCAATACAAAGATGAACAACAAGGAAATATAACAGGTATAGAAATGACTTAATGTATGATATAACACCCCGCCTTTATAAAAAAAAAAACTCTAATCCATAATACAATATTTGAAATGATGTGGTAAGACTATTTTATATGTGGCAGCGCGACTGCTGGCCAAAAGGTCGCAGCGCATGGTACAACCACTACCCGAGGGTGTGCACTCTGAAAATTGACGCCGCAATATTGATGGGATAAAATATTGAGGAAAAAAACTTGAAACAATGTTATGAACAGATAAATAGGTCTACATTTTCAATGCCTATCTCCACGTATATGCATCTAGGTGGTACATGTAGCCAGTGTTTCAAATGGAAACACAGAAGTGCATGTAATCACTATTTAGAGCACTTGTTTGCTCTTGAGAGGTGTTGGTGCTCTCCCATTAAATGTATTGCAGCAGTGTTGAGAAGTGCAGGTACTCTTCCTTTCAAATTAAAAAAGTGCAGATACTCAGTACCTTACAGTAACTGCCCATTTGAAGTATAGCATATATCTTCAAGGTACGTAGATATGGAGTCAGAAATAGTAAATCCTTATATGCACTTAACATTCTATTGTTTGTTCCTCGATATTCTGTCCTCGATATTCTTGTAATATGACGTTCTGGGAGTCGATATTCAGTAGTACAATCACTTTGAGCAGCCTCGTGCTGTTTAATGCTGTCATCATTGCTCATATCAACACTAGGACTCGCTGACTCATCATCTAGGCCTACCTCTTCTCTTGCAGCATTACGAATTATACGACCTTCAGAGCATTGGCACACCTCTCCTTGTAATTTATCCAGCAATAAATTAGTGTCAGTTTCAAGTTCATTTTTTCCATTCACCTGTAAGTTATCAGCCTGAACCTTTTCAAATCGTACCATGCAGTTCATACTCCACCCCCCCTTGATCTTCAAGAAAAACATAATTCTTTTCAACTTCAGCACCCAGTTGTGATGGTCAGAACTTTCATTTGCCTTTCACAGTGTATCCAGGTGTCGCAAGAATCACCCGATTTTCCACTCTCACATCCTTTTGATTGCCTCTAAACTTGCAGTCACGATATTTCTTACTTTTAGATTGCACAGCAATAACTTTGTGCCTCAGGGGACGGATTTCCACCACGGGTTGATCTAATCTCTTCTGCATTCACGTAGGCAACAACTTAGTAAAGGCTTGCCTGCCTCTCAGCGGCACAAATGGGGCAACATCAGTAGTCGAGTGTGGTGTGTTCACCTGACTCCAAATTTTAGTTTCCAAATAATCCTTCAAATCTAAATTAGATGCCAACGCAGCTTGTTTACCGTCTTTGATGCAAGTGTTGGACCTTTCCACTACTCAACTTGATTGTTGTGACTACAACGGCACGTTGTAATGTTTGCACCTTAATACTCTTTATTCTATCTGGCACAAAATTCATGCCATTGTCAGACACCATGACTTTTCGCAAACCTTTTGTCCGGGAAATACCTCTGAGAAATATTATGGTATAGTCAGTTGTAATTTTACTCACAAAGCAGTATTAAATCCACTTAGAGTAGTAATCAATATCTGCAATTAACTAATGAACGTGATCTTGTAAACTCTTAAAAGGTACTGCAAAGTTGATAGCAATTTTCCACCAGGGTTTGGTAGATAACGAATCACTATTCAAAAGTGTCTTGTCCACAGCCCAAAGTTCGTCTGAAACCAGATTACTCATTGCATACAAGGCATTGTACGGAATCATCCATACTTGGCCACCAACAGCAGATTCTGAATTCTTTTTTCTTGTCCTTGCTCCTCAATGAGCCTCATAGGCACATTGTAGATGTTTACTCTTAAGGCTTACCAAGGGTACAAACGTGTTTCCTCTCAATGGAATAGTATTTTCTATCCTGAGCTCAGATGAAACTTTACCAAATCCCTTCAGTACCTTGGATAACCTAGTGCTAGCAGTGGGTCGACTCACCTTCCATAAATCTGGTTAAGGGACCATAATGCCCTATTACTTACCGGTAATCTTCATTACTCCTGGTCCCGTTGTCCTCGTCCCATTCCTAACAAAGTAGAGATGACCATCTCCACGACAGAAAAAAAGAACAGGAGTATTCTGGGACAAATAACCCCACCCCCTCCCACTGGGAGTACATAAGCTGTACCAACCCAGCATTCCGCCTGAACTACCAGGCCACCAACCGGAAGGCCGACCGTCTGGGAGGGAGGGGCGTAAGGAATGGGACGAGGACAACGGGACCAGGAGTAATGAAGATTACCGGTAAGTAGTGGGGCATTACCTCCCGGTCCCTCCAGTCCTCGTCCCATTCCTAGCAAGGTGGAGAATACCAAAGCAAACAACCCGGCCTTCTGAACTCCCACCAACACCAGGGACACCACACCGAAAGCAGCACCCCAGAAGAAGCAAATGGGAGAACCACAAGAAAAAACACTGGCACACAACCATTAAAGCCCCCAACCAAACAACAGGGCCGAAACCCCAAAACAAGCAGGGGATGACCAGGAAGGGCCAAAACCAGGAGCCCAACCAAGGAGCCGCCACCCAAAGGGCAGACAACCGACACCAGGAACCTCCGAACCAACCACAGAGGAGGAGAACCCAACAAGAAAGGACCAGAGACAGACCCACCAGAAGGACAGCGACGAGGCCAACCACAGAAGAAGACCCAGAGCAACCCGACACAGCCAGGAGCCAGGGCCACACCAAGAGGGACACAAGACCCCCAGGCAAGGCCGGAATGGAGGCCAATAACCTAGAGCCAAGCCCCAAGGGAACCCCCAGAGGGGCCGAAACAACCAGCCTCCCCAAGCAATCAGCAGAAGGGGGCCCAGAAGAAGCGGGAGCGCCCACAGGGCATAAAAAAAACAGGAGGGGCACCCGACCAGCGGGAAGGCAGCCAAGGACAGGAACACCACCCGGTGCCCGGAACCCAGCAGCAGAAACGACAGAGAGCGACCCCCTCCAGACAAGCGAAGAACACCACACACCACCGAAAAAACCCACAACAACCACACCAAAAAGCTGAGGGGAAGGAAGGAGAGACCGAACAGGCCCCACCCAAAGCAGAAGTCAAAGGAACGGCACGACCAACCACAGGACCAACCCCAACATACCAGAGTAAGCCCCCAGCAGATCAGCAAAGACAAAAGAGAACGGTGCCCGCCAAAAGAACCAAGGCACTGACCCAGAGGACCAACCAAGGGCAGGCCCAAACCGAGCAAACCAGGAAAGGAGGGAGCAGCGACCACGAGCAAGCCCCCCCCCAACCCGACAGCACCGGCAACAGAGAGCCCAGAGGAACCTGCCACAGAAACCCCCAGAGGTGGCTCAGGCCACGGGGCAGTAACGTTCAGCAGCCAACACCAGCGCAAACACTGGACAGCAGCAGAATGGCCCCCAAACCTGGAGAAGGACCTGGGGCACAGGGACAGGCCAACAGGCCAGGACCGAGGCAACCACCCCGAAAGCAGGGGACACCAGGACACAATCCCAGCACCCCGTCCAACGAAGGCAAGGGGGAAGCCAGAAGCGCAACCCCCCACACAAAACGAGGCCAACAACAGGACCCCGCCGAAGGAAAGCAAGGGACGGACCCCTGCAGACCTGGAACCAGACCAGGGCACAACACCAAGATCGGGGAGAGGCAAAACCCCGAAACGTCTGTTTACCTGGTATCCTGTCAAACAAAATATCTGTTATTTTTTTAAAACACTGGCAGCAGAAGCTAACCCAAAAGAAAATCTCAAAAATGTGAAAGCTCCATGCGGCATCATACAAGAGGAATATTGATGGAAATCCTCAGTAAGCCTCTTTCAAATCGATGGTACTGAACACAGATGCCTTACCCAAAGACACTAACATTTCCTTTATCATAACACAATTCATTTCCTATTTAAAGAGTGCAGATTGACACTCACCTTTATATCCCATCTGCACACATGCCATCAAGCAATTTCTTCGAAGGTACATTGCACACTTTGTATGGCTAAAGTGAGGCATTATCATTCGAACTAACTATATGACTGAAACTCTCAACATATCTAACCTGCTCCTCAAATATCTCTTGCAATCTCACCAAGATGTCCTCCATAATTGATGTATGGTCATCTTCCATAAACTAATGGGCCACTTCCTTCCAGGTTTCAAAACCATGCCAAACCTGTTTTGATCCCATCATGCTACAAAATTCTTCCTCTTACGGCCAAATAAATTTCCTTGATAATGGTTCTGTATTTAAAAGTTAAATTGTCATAAAAAACACTATCATTCCTATTTAATATTTGCCAAAGGCGTTCAGACTTTTACCCGTGGGAATCAATTCTGTTGTGCCTTATGACAGGTAGCCAGGAAGAGTTTTGTAGACTTCTTTATTGGTTCCATGTAAATATATACATCAGTCTTTATTCCAGTTGCCAGCCCTTACTCCAACCCCACCAGGAGCAGCCTCCCTGCTGCTCAGCCCATCTCCAACTGTCACCACTCATCCACACAGGCACCCAGGCATTCCATTCATCACAGTCACACCAACATTCCGAAACCATCTCTCACTCTGGCTGAGCAGCTAGGAGACAGCTAGGCTGGGTAACATGCACAAACAATATGAGGATATAACAAATTTCTTTACCTGCCAAACATTTTCATAGGTGAAACTTCTGCAATCATGGCGGGTGACCTTGAATCAGCATGTCGAAGATTTTCACATCACCTATGTGAACATTACAAAAGGGTCCCTTGCAGGTCTCACAGTGTTACTAGTGACAACATTGAACACATCAGCAAGTCACAACTCTGCTTTCATGATACTTTCATCACCCTCTAGCCACACCCTGAAAACACACATACCTTTCCCACGATCCTGCAATTACGTCTTGTGGCTATATCAGCAACTTTGTACACGTTGGCAAACTGCCCAATTCTACTCCACTTATTGCAGTACTGTTTAGTGATAGACATTTGCTGAGTTGCCTAAATGAGCTTTGTAACTTCATCTGTAACTTGTAAAGGTCAATTGCTTGACAACATAATTCCCTTATACCCTTTCCCATCTATCTTATCCTTAACTAAAAGTACACCAACTTGAATGCTATCCTCCACACTTGCAGATACTAAGAGGATAGAACTGAGCAGCTTATCGTATTAGCTATGGACACAGCTTCTATTAGTGCTGGGTTACAAGAACACGAGAGCTTCTCTTAAACTCTCTTGGAATAACACCCAGCAACCAATTGATGCCTGAAATGTGCGTCTACTCAACGGTGTCCTCAAGATGGTAAGCCACATCCATTATTCTTACGTCTGCAAGATATTTATCAACCGTTTAATGACTGGCTTGCGTCCTCTAGAAAAAATTAAAACG
The DNA here is from genome assembly GCA_963921515.1 of Calotriton arnoldi. NCBI lineage: Eukaryota > Metazoa > Chordata > Amphibia > Caudata > Salamandridae > Calotriton > Calotriton arnoldi. The sequence goes on from CAWUFW010016087.1 coordinate 142,259, forward strand.
TTCGACAACTTTTGGTTCATCAAAATTGTTTTACTAATTTGCTCACAGCCTCTTTATATTCGTCCGACATGCCAAAGCTTTTGTGTGGTGGATAGGTTTCTGGAAAATGTTCAAAAATATATTGACCAGCTGCTCCAAGGCACCCAAAATGCAATGCTTTTTTTCATTTTGCATCATGCCCATTTGCACCAGTAGTAATTAGATATTATTCATAACTCCTGAACCCAGTTTTCCATTTAACTGGTGGCTTCTCAGGAGACACAACTCTGCACGAGGTTGTGCCACATTATGCCATGTAGCCTTGACTACTGTTCTGTTCCACAGCAGTGTGTGAGATGAAAGTACATGTACTCATCCATCTTATAAGAAATCATCAAAGATCTTTCACCATAACGGTATACAGCAATACCCTCTGCACAACCTGGTAATGCAAACTGAATACCTTTGTCAAAGCCTACCAGTAAAGTGTTACTCAGTATGATTCCTAGTACAATCTGCAGAAAAACAATCCAAGTTAGAAGAAGGCTTTGCCACTAAATACCATAATCCGTTACAGTGAGCATTTCAGTCCGCCAAAGGAAGAATTCAAGATGAGCAGCATGTTGACAGTTGTGTACAAAAAATGATGCCAGATTCCCCATCACCACAGAGTGCCTTCCCTCATCCTGCATTAGGTACCAAGTGCCACAGCCTGGTCTTCAAATGGAGTGTTCAATCATGTATTGACAAACTGCCAGTACTGCTTTTGATCAGTGGATACAGTAATAAGGTGCTCAGAAATCTGTCTGATTCTCACCTCTAAAGCAAGTGGACTCGTCTTCGGATCGCCACACTCCACATGTTGTCTAATTAGTGCAGTTCAAAGGATGACCAACACCCTGGTGCACTTCCAAAGCACCATGCTTCTTACAAGGGCACTTGAAGGTTCTATGTACTCATCACCATGAAGTCTCTTTAAACAGGAGTCAGTCAACAACTTCTTAGTTTATTATCAAAGCAACAGGAGCCTGTGCAGATGGTTGTGCACAGATAACATGCTTGCTTTCAAATATCACCTACTCCAATGGCTGACCATGTTCTAAACCACGTTCCATCATAAAATATAAGGCACGTTCCATAGAATAGTAATAAAACTAGAGAGGTGGCCCCACTGTCCAAGGGAACAGGGCACTGAAAACCAGTAGAGAATTAAAGCTTCCCCTGGACGGATAAGATAGCACCACCACTTTTACTCACTAGCATACCATGCTCGCTATGCATACACCTTTTGTTCTATCCACACTATAAAAACATAATATCAAATATGTAACCCAAAATTGAGATGTAGCGCTAACAACTGTTTTTTATTTTAATAAAAAAGGGACTCTGTGAATCGGAATATTAGATAAAATTATAAAGCATATACAACAAATCAATAAAATTCATACATAGCATGAAATAGACAATCTAATACAATGTACACAAAATATTTAAAATACGGCGAGAAAGCTACAATAAATCAAAACAATAAACCATACAAGAAAATACAAACGGACACCCTTTTGGCACAGTTCTACATAAACTGTTGCACAAATTGATCCAACATCAAATATTTAGAAACTGAAGAGCTGGTAGGATAACTATTCCTTTCCCAGAAATTCGTGTGGTTGGATTCAGACAGACAGGCGTCGACGCGTTTCGGTGATGAGAGGACCAATTTAAAAACCACCTTCTTCAGGACTCAAAATCAGGGATTTACTCCTCCTCAGAATAATATACAAAGTGTTTTATCTACACAGAAAAGGAAAACATATAAATACAGGGGGTTTGTCTTAGGTTTCGCACAGTTAACCACCTTTTGCCTCCTTTTTACCCCATTCTTTTATACATTATCATATTTTGTGTACCAATGAACTCCGCATGAATCCTATTCCTTATATCTAAACCAGTTCGCACTACATCTCCATTTACAGTAGGGTGGTGGGACCCCAAATTTTTTCTACTACAAAGGGAATACGCCCCCCCCCAAACAATCTCCCATTCATGCCACACTTACACTCCATCTCCATTCAATCATACCAAACACTCACCATGGCAAGTGTAGTTTGTCACACCTTCCAATAGGGCTTTTCAATGGCCTCTATTTTCAGAATGCCATCTTTTTTGATTGGCATAAAAATATATCAAAGTACTTCTAGGAAAAAAGAAAAGACAAAAAGTTCTAATTCTAATTCCTATTGCTCATGTTCTGTATGATCCTATTATATGGGGGTGGGAAATCTTACCTCCCAGTGCTAAGCGCTCATGTATTCAGGCTGGTAAATCCTCTGGACTTCTATTTCTCTTTGACTGTAACGTTGCCTATTACTGGGCATAGGTCAGTGTCTTCCCTGCCATATTGTGCCCAGAAGCTCAAAATGGCAAAATGACGTTTCTATAAGTAAGAAGAGGACAAGATAAAAGTGCTTCTATTCTATGAGACTTATTTTAAAAGTACACCTATTAGATAAGGGTGAAGCTGCTTACCTCAGAATACAGTGTGCTTAAATATTTAAAGCCAATAGATTTTCCTTTCTTACAACTGTAAGTTTCTTTTCCCAGTTTTTAATATCCGGCCAGTGTTATTCTTGCCATGCACCGCCCCACAGGTCAGGTGGTCAATTTTCCTAAAAGGGAACCAACATTTTGTATTTTTACCCCCTATGTCAGAGAAATGTGCACTAATAATGCTTTTTTTTTTAAAACTGATAGCTCTGCCGCTTCACCTCGAGTCAAACCTATACTCTTTGAATTATTATCAACAACTGTACCCCAGAACAGTGTAAATGGATATCTTTTGGCGCTGTCGAATCTGGCTCCTACTAATATTCTATACTTTACACAGAGAACAAGGTTTTTCCTCCGCACATAAAAACGCAAATACGTATATAGAATATAAATCTCAGCATTGCTTCACACGTGCCGAACAGAGCTCATAATGCCTTAAAAATCGGCCAAACAATGGCAAAATAGTAATACGGAAATCTGGACCCTCTCAGTGCGCATTTTAAAACGAGGGCCCCGGACTACCCCTTGTCGTCTCTTGCAGATTGGTACCTGGTAAGAACTATGTTACGAAAGATGGACATGGAGGACGTAATGCTCTTACCCGGTTTGGCTCAAAGAACCATACCGTTCCCACATGGCGCTAGCATCTATATTCCCCTCCTCTCGTGCCATGCATTTACTGTCTCTTACCTACAAGTTACAACTTAGGCGACAACAACTTAAAATTTACCGCCCACATTAGCGACAGTAGGGTGAATTTTCTTGACATCTGCATCAAACATGAAGAAGGACATTTAGCTGTAGAGCTTTTTACGAAACCCACAGATAGAAATACATTGCTGCATTGTAGTAGCCACCATCCCAAAAGCCAAAAGGATAATATTCCCTTTGGGGAGTTTTTACGGCTGCGTAGAAACTGTACATCATTGCAAGACTTTTACATGCACTCAGAAAAGCTGAAAAATAAGTTTAAAGAAAGAGGCTATCCCAAAAAGCTAATCAACCACTCCTTTAAGAGGGCTAGGTTTTACAATAGGGACAGCCTCCTTCAAGGAGGCGAGAAAGACAAGTCACAAGACAAAATAGTGATGGTGAGCCAGTTCTCTACTATCAGCAACAAATTTAAAAACATCATTAATAGGAACTGGAAAATCCTCAACGATGGGGAAAATACCAGTATTTCTAAACCTTAGGATGCTTTTAGGAAAAATAAAAATCTACGAAACTCCCTAGTGTTCACATATAGAGAGGATGCTATTGAGACACAAAGGACCCTCACAGGGGGCAAGGCTAAGGGAAACTACAAATGTGGTAACTGTAGTGTGTGCGATTTATGCATTGTAACAAAGGAAGTGACCCTTAATGGGGTTACACAGAACATCACCACACTTAACAACTGTAAGAGCAAAAACATTGTGTACCTCATAGTGTGCCCATGTGGACTGGGGTACATAGGTGAAACGGGGAGAGAGTTTAGACCGAGGTTGTGTGAGCACAGGTCTGCTATAAATACCAAAAAAGAGAATGCGCCCCTAGTAAGTCATTGGGTAGAGAAAAAACATGGAGCAGCCGACATTAGATGGATTGTGCTAGAGAAGATAAGAGAACAAAGAAGAGGTGGCAATAGTGTCTATAGGCGTAAACTACGCAAATAGTGGTACATTATCGAATTTGATACCATCAAGAATGGCCTAAACAGCGGGGAGGACTGGGAAAAAATAATAGTAGCATAAGGTGACAGATGTTGGCACTAGTATATAGAAGCATTAGTTGCATGATAACTCTTAGTAGGCCTGCAAATAGGAGTGATGAGGCAATGTACAATACAAACTAAGCACAGTATGCAGAGTCCACATAGGACCTAAATAGGACCTGTTTAAGAGGGATACACATTTTTTTGATCCTCAGTACAGCCCTGTAAACAGGTGCTGGACAAGTGGAATCCCTAATTTGTAAAAGATCTCCATAGTAGTTGGCACTAAAGAAGTGATTTACAACATATGTAAATCACAGATGTAAGGCGTTATTAAAAACTATGCACTGGTAGATATTTCTACTTGATTTAAAAAGTTATTTCCTACACGTCTATGTTTATAGTAGTCACCGATACAAAGACAGTAATTAGATAACTAATTTACAGCATAAACGTCATCGTATAATATGAATATGATTTATTTAAAAGATTGGCAAAGAATTCAGTCCTTGTGTATTTAAACCTTTTTATAACAATACGGCAGTACTTGCAATGCTTGCCTTATATAACTATAACGTAGACCTAGCCAGAACCGGCAAAGGCACGTTATCGATTGTAATCCACTAGGTTACTTAACATTCATTAAAAGATGGCCGCCGGACATGCGCATTGAAGGGAGGACAATGAATGCCGGGATGATGCTTGACCGCGCGTTTTTTGATTACGTGGGCTTTAAAAATGGGGGTAGTTAACAACAAGGGAATTGCAAAACTACGGACGCGGGGACGCCATATTTTTTTAAAAAGGGGAGTGCTCAAATTAGTGATACCATGGCTGAGTCAGGGATTAGAAGCTGGGGGTCTGTAACTTGTAGGTAAGAGACAGTAAATGCATGGCACGAGAGGAGGGGAATATAGATGCTAGCGCCATGTGGGAACGGTATGGTTCTTTGAGCCAAACCGGATAAGAGCATTACGTCCTCCATGTCCATCTTTCGTAACATAGTTCTTACGAGGTACCAATCTGCAAGAGACGATAAGGGGTAATCCGGGGCCCTCATTTTAAAATGCGCACTGAGAGGGTCCGGATTTCCGTATTACTATTTTGGCATTGTTTGGCCGATTTTGTAAGGCATTATGAGATCTGTTCGGCACGTTTGAAGCAATGCTGAGATTTATATTCTATATACATATTTGCGTTTTTATGTGTGGAGAAACCTTGTTTTCTGTGTAAAGTATAGAATATTAGTAGGAGCCAGATTCGACAGCGCCACAAGACATCCATTTACACTGTTCTGGGGTACAGTTGTTGATAATAATTCAAAGAGTATAGGTTTGACTCGAGGTGAAGCGGCAGAGCTATCAGTTTTTAAAAAAAAGCATTATAAGTGCACATTTCTCTGACATAGGGGGTAAAAATACAAAATGTTGGTTCCCTTTTAGGAAAATTGACCACCTGACCTGTGGGGCGGTGCATGGCAAGAATAACACTGGTCGGATATTAAAAACTGGGAAAAGAAACTTACAGTTGTAAGAAAGGAAAATCTATTGGCTTTAAATATTTAAGCACACTGTATTGTGAGGTAAGCAGCTTCACCCTTATCTAATAGGTGTACTTTTAAAATAAGTCTCATAGAATAGAAGCGCTTTTATCTTGTCCTCTTCTTACTTATAGAAACGTCATTTTGACATTTTGACCTTCTGGGCACAATATGGCAGGGAAGACACTGACCTATGCCCAGTAATAGGCAACGTTACAGTCAAAGAGAAATAGAAGTCCAGAGGATTTACCAGCCTGAATACATGAGCGCTTAGCACTGGGAGGTAAGATTTCCCACCCCCATATAATAGTATCATACAGAACATGAGCAATAGGAATTAGAATTAGAACTTTTTGTCTTTTCTTTTTCCTAGAAGTACTTTGATATATTTTTATGCCAATCAAAAAAGATGGCATTACGAAAATAGAGGCCATTGAAAAGCCCTATTGGAAGGTGTGACAAACTACACTTGCCATGGTGAGTGTTTGGTATGATTGAATGGAGATGGAGTGTAAGTGTGGCATGAATGGGACATTGTTTGGGGGGGCGTATTCCCTTTGTAGTAGAAAAAATTTGGGGTCCCACCACCCTACTGTAAATGGAGATGTAGTGCAAACTGGTTTAGATATAAGGAATAGGAATCATGCAGAGTTCATTGGTACGCAAAATATGATAATGTATAAAAGAATGGGGTAAAAAGGAGGCGAAAGGTGGTTAACTGTGCGAAACCTAAGACAAACCCCCTGTATTTATATGTTTTCCTTTTCTGTGTAGATAAAACACTTCGTATATTATTCTGAGGAGGAGTAAATCCCTGATTTTGAGTCCTGAAGAAGGTGGTTTTTAAATTGGTCCTCTCACCACCGAAACGCGGCGATGCCTGTCTGTCTGAATCCAACCACACGAATTTCTGGGAAAGGAATAGTTATCCTATCAGCTCTTCAGTTTCTAAATATTTGATGTTGGATCAATTTGTGCAACAGCTTATGTAGAACTGTGCCAAAAGGGTTTCCTTTTGTATTTTCTTGTATGGTTTATTATTTTGATTTATTGTAGCTTTCTCGCCGTATTTTAAATATTTAGCGTACATTGTATTAGATTGTCTATTTCATGCGATGTATGAATTTTATTGATTTGTTGTATATGCTTTATAATTTTATCTAATATTCCGATTCACAGAGTCCCTTTTTTAATTAAAATAAAAAACAGTTGTTAGCGCTACATCTCAATTTTGGGGTACATATTTGATATTATGTTTTTATAGTGTGGATAGAGCAAAAGGTGTATGCATAGCGAGCATGGTATGCTAGTGAGTAAAAGTGTTGGTGCTATCTTATCCATCCAGGGGAAGCTTTAATTCTCTACTCGTTCCATAGAATACACAGGCACAGGTAGCAATACAAAGATTAACAATAAAGAAACAGACAGGAATAAAAAAAAAACTAATGCATGATGCTTCAAAATGTGAATGTACTCAACTTACACACAGGATGTCAATGCAAGGCTCTGGGTTTCACATAGCAATGGAGTTTTACACAAGAGGTATAAGTAGATCACACTCGGACAGATAAAACGTTGGGCTGTGCTAAGGATTCATAAAACATGGTACATGGCAACAACTGCTCTTTGCACTACATGCAGGACAGGGCAGCTCACTGTCTACTATGAAAGTATGCTTTGTGCACCCCTCAAGATCACAGGACAGATCCTGGACTTCACATTGTCAGGGAAGAGGATTGTAGGCCCAAGCTAGAATAACATAATGCCAGGACCAAAGTAATAGTCAGGATACTGCTTCATATGCAGTCGGTAACACAGGGCAGGTGGACATGCCCATTCACCAGACTGGGGACATTTCCATCTCACCACATGAAGCATTCAAGTATTTGAGGTCTTTAACCTGGGCCTATAGATGTTTGAAGAACAGTATACTAATTTTAACGAAAGCATCTCTTCTGAGAATTCCAGAGATCCTATTTATTGATACAATGCCACTTTAAGTAGTTCTGCCGTTAAATTTTATTTGCCAGCATTACAGCCAGTCCGTGCACTGTGGTATTGAGCCTCTCTCTCCTAGATGTTGCTGGATCTGTAATTTTCATGAGATAGAATTCCTTTTCATGGAATCGTAAGCTGTTCTGATCCAGCTTTTTGCTTTTTCTGACCTTTCTTGGCCATGGAATTCGCTCTGTACACCATAGCAAAGTCTCAGAACTGATAAAAATATAATTGATTCAAATTAGATCTTACAAAAAGGTCCAATGAGAGTTTACCAAACAGAACTGTGTATTCATCCTCACCACTGCACAGTCCTTCAGTACCACACCATGGCCCTCAGCATAATGCTACTTCATGCCAAAAAGACTACCACTAACCAGTAAAAAATATCACCCCATTCTACCACATTGCTTCCCCACTGATGCCCTCCCACTGCTATGCCAACATCCAACTATATCAATACTTCTACATCATCCCCTTCCAGCGCCACACTACCTCTCTCCACAAGAATGACATAATATATCAATCACCACACTTACTCCAGCAATGCCTAAAAACTACATTAGAGCACTGCAAATCACCATACCACTTTAGTTTAATAGAAAGCAGTCAAAACCCCATTCAGAGGGCCAATGGGCAGGCAGGAGCCACTGGCTCAAATCATGTGGGATGATGCCTTTTATTCGTGATGTCCCAGGGTCCGACCTACTATGGGTCCTGAGAAACTGGGCCAAGTGCCCCTTCAGCACTTGACTTTCAATGGTAGGCAGGTTGAGAAGTCTAAGGCCCCTTGGGAAGGGGGAGGTAGATGCAGGGGGTCAACACTGGCTCACAACTCAAAATATGTTCATTGGCAGCAATAATTGATAGTCCAGTCAAAGACTTGTTTTAATGAAAAAAGGAGTATTTATATACAAGCATAAAGTAAAATACAGCATGCACAGATAATACACACAGACCTCCTGAGGTCAGTACTCAGTATGCGCAGTGGACGTATGCAGCGGGTGCACCGAAGGGGCACGAAAGGCAAGTCCATCTGCAACAGTCTGCGTTCGGACGGGTCCAGGGGCCAGAACCCCTGCCCGTTTATATTACCCTCCCAAAGTATATTCCGTGGAAGAACTTCACTGGTTCCAACTGCCTTTGGGTAAGGACTGTACTCACAGTTTTTATATAAGCCATGTAAAAAAAAAAAACAATGGATGCTATAGGTATAACACAAAAGACTAAGTCAGCACTCGCTAAGGATGCAAGCCAAAAATGGAGCCTGTACTTGGTTAACTATAGCTCCCTACCCAGACACAAACTAGAGCTCTTTACCTTTCTCAGTTAGAGGCACTATTTCTCACAGAAACCTGGCTCAAAGAGGAATCTAAGCCAGATATCATGGTTACTCTCCCGCAAGAGTATATGATTGCTCATGCCAATCGGTAAAACACATATATTCCACTATTCCCATTCCAGTTTGTGAAAACCTCGCGTTTTCAATAGAACTCTCCCCTACTTTCATGCTCTCAGGGATATTGGTGTATCACCCCCCTGGATCCTCATCCCAGTTTACACAGTCACTACCCGACACAGTGGTGTAACAAAGCATGCAGAAGGCTAATTATAAAGTGCTGGGTGACCTTAACCTACATTTGGAAGACACTAGTTCTGTAAATCCAAAGAATTTAATACAGGACCTCGTGGCCATTCAGTTTACTCACAAATGTACACGCCCTATGCACAAAAAGGTCATCTTCTTGACCCCATATTTTCAAATACTTCTGATCTGAGAGCAGCAACCCCTCTACCTTTATGTTGGTCTGATCATTACATGGTTTCATTCCATCTTAACGGAGTAGGAAACAAAAATATTCATAACCAGAAGTCACGTCTCAGTTGTACTTGGTCAAAACTACATGGAGATAGCTGGGAATCCTTCCTTCATAGTACCACCCCCATTATGAAGGGCGAGATAGCAGAAACGTACTCCACATTCGGGTAGCTAATCCCCAAGAGAATGCAGAAAAGCAGTCACTCCCAAGTTCATGTCCCATGGTGTATAAATGATCTGATAGTCCTTAAAAAGGAATGCAAAAGAAAAGAAAGAAAGTGGAGAAAACAATAAGATGGAGCTAGCAAACTAATTTATAAGAACATAGTGAAAAAAAAGTCAGTACGCTATAGGGAAAACTAGAACCTCCTTCCTGAGTACTAAGACTGATAACGCCTGTAACTACTCAAAGGAGCATTTCAAATTTGTCAATTCCTTTATGATGCCATCCACGACACAATCAGGTCTCATAGCCTCTTAGGCTAGATGCAACATGTTAACAAATTACTTTGTGGAAAAAGTTAACAATATCTGCAACACCCTGTCTAAGTAATTGGCCCCAAACACTGCCACCAAAATAATGTACCAGCATGGGAAGACTAGGGACAGCTTGTCAGCTTTCCTGAAGATATTGAAAGCATTCTAACCTCAATTAAATCAGGATCCCCAGTGGACCCAGCCCCCCCCCCCCCCAACATTCTCATGAAAGGCAGAAAAGCTATTTTTCCAGTCTTATCTAATATGCTTACCCCTCTTGAGAGAGTGGCGTGGTGCCACCCGAATGGAAACATGCTACACTGAAACCACTCTTAAAGAAAACATCTTTGGACACCACACTACCTGAAAACTACTGACCTATTTCCCTGCTCCCAGGTGTCAGCAAAATTTTTGAGAAATTTGTCAATAAGAACTTTTTCACATTCTTGGAGGAACAGGGAATTCAACACCACACTCAAACTGGTTTCAGAGTGGGAAATAGCACAGAAATTGCTCTGTTAGCTGTAACCAATGAGTGAAAGAAAAATCTGGATCTAGGCAGCTCTGCAGCAGTTATACTCCTGGATTCAAGTACTGCTTTTGACACTCTGTCCCACCCAATACTTATTAAAAGAGTGGAAGAAGCGGGAATAAAGGGTACAGCTCTCAAATGGCTTGCCTCATTTTTAAGCAGTAGAAGCTTCCAACTTTGTGAGGAAACTTTCTGCTCAGACATATGGGCTCTGGAACATGGAGTGCCACAGGGCTCGTCATTAAGCCCTACTCTGTTCAATGTTTATGTTCGCCCACTGGCAGGTATTATAACCACCAGCCGGGACTTCGGGAGACCGCAGTAGGTAGTCTCATGGGAATCCTCACGGAACCAAATCGGTTGAAACCCCTCTCATGTCCCGATTAGCTGCTTACTTTTTCTACTAATTGTTTTTGAGTGGTGTCTGTAAGTATATCGACACCGGGTCCACACACCTTAGTGCGTGTGTTGGTACTTTACTTTCTCACGTGGCCTTCACTTTGCCACTCACTTGAATTTTAGGTCCTGAAGAAAGCCCATTTGAATTTTTTGACGGGCTGAAACATGTAGACCGCATCACCTAAACCACTACAGATGAATATTTCTTGCTAGTCGGTTTCACATAGTTTTTAACCATACCCTGAGCCGCCACTAATAAATTTACTGGGCAAGGATTCTCAGAGGTATTTTTAATTTTTACATCACATCTTCACACTACACCTGCTCCGCTGTAATCAGGCATCGTAGCACAACCGGGCGGCATTAGGCCTCCCGGTTGGGACCCCAATGATGAAGCATGACACCAACTAGGTTGGTGTGTGAGGGGTCTTTTAAATATACCTAATGGTCCTTGGACTTACCACACATAGTGATTGATAGATCTCCACTATTCCAGGGTCCGTCCATATTGTTTCTTTATAACTTTACCCAGGGGATTAGGACGTACCCCAAAATCCTCGCTCTCTTTTTGTTTTTTGGATTAGGTATTATAACTAGCCACAGATTCTCAATGGTGTCATACGCTGATGACACACAAATAATCATCTAATTAATCCTGGACACTGCAGCACTCTTCAATCAACTAAATGCCTGTTTAAGGGAAGTTACTGACTGGATGTCGAGCAGCAGTCTGAAACTAAATGGAGACAAAACCGAGGTTTGGTAGTCGGTAACAACCCCTCCCGCTAAACTGAACTATGCTGGCCTGACTGCCTAGGAGACCTCCCCCATTGAAAAAACAGAAATAAAAAGTCTTGGCTTCTGTATCGATAGTCACTTCACTATAGAGGTTCAGGTGAGAAAACTAACAGCCTGTTGCTTCAGTTTTCTCAGGAATATGAGGAAGGTTCTGATTTGGCTTCCCTCTGCCACCCCCAGAATGGTAGTCCAGGGATTTGAGCTGTCCCACCTAGACTACAGTAATTCAATATATTTGGGGAGTCCTCTTTTTGTGGTTAAGTGACTCCAAGTGGTCTAGAATGCCACAGCTCGCATTCTTCTAAAAATGCCAAACATCATTCAGTCACCTTTTCCTTGGCGTCTCTTAACTGGCTGCCAGTATCCAAGAGAATCCAATTCAAATCTCTCTGTACAGCCCATCGGGCAATGCACGACAAAAGCCTACATCTACTACAGAGGCTGCTAAGCCCCTACAGCCCCAAAAGACCTCTAAGATCTGCTGATCTGAGGCTTTTAACAGTGCCCATGATTAGGCCTGGTAGGTAAACTCCGCTCCGTTTGCAGAGTTTGATGAGTTTTCTGCACTCCACGGAGCACACAGAGTTCCTAAAAATTTGCAGTGCGGAGTTTTTCTTTGCTCATGCTCACCAACGTTAAGTTGGCAAGCGCGTGCGAGAAAAATCCAACGCTAACCACCTCCTAGCGAGATTTCCCAATGTGGAAGGTCGCGACCACTTGTGTTGAGAAACCATCCATTCGTATTGAGGAAGCTGCTGCTCGGGTAGAAAATCTACTTGAGCGGCAGAAAGAAGCAGCGCCCTTTTGCACTGTGCATGTGCAGTTCGTGCTGATTTTGCAGCATGGGGCAAGCACCCGGCACAAAAAATGAATGCGAACGCGTGACCTAACAAACTCCGCCGTTTGCGGAACTTTGCCCAGGCCTACCCATGATCAAGAAAGCAAGAAGTGGAGGACGTTCATTCGCATTCCTGGACTCTAAACTCTGAAACAGCCTGCCACTACCATTAGGAAAGATCAAGTAAGAACTCATTTTTAGAAAACATTTAAAGACTGATCTATTTGAGTAGTACGCTTCTTTAAGAGCTACTATTCGAAGGACATGGCATTTAGCATTGGGAGGCCCTTTCGGTAGTCATGCGCTTTATAAGTGCCTAGTATAGTATTGTATAGTATAGTACTCTAGTATTAGATAGGCAGGTCCCAGAGTTCCACTTCCCTCTCTAAATGTAGTGGATATTCCACATTCATGATAGGAAATATTCAGGTTAGGCTCCACTAGACATCTGAGTCATAAGAGTCCTATTCTGACTCTTGGGATCAGTCTTACCTGCTTCCTCGGGGTCGCTCAGTTAGAATCCACTAGAATGTTCTGCTTCCTGGTGTTGCAAAGGTCTGCAGCATCTCTGTGGATGCTGCCGGCAGTGAATAGCACTCTCAACTTTGCAGGGGCTGCGGCTGGACATTCATGGTGCTTCCTCCGATAACATAGTAACTTCCTTTGATCCTTCTCACAGGTAGGAGGACGATCACTAAGGTTTTAAAGCTTCATTTGGGGCTCGGGCACTCACAGGTCATCACCTGGTCCCTTCTTCTCTGCATGAATCTAGATAACAATGCTTGCTCTTCAGAGAAGCCGCCACTGACATACAGGGTCCCCGACATTACTCTGCACACATGCGCTGGCCTGATTGGCACAGCAGTAATGCACCTTTCATGATGGCCACCTTTGGCAACAAGGTCACCAACTTTACTCCGAGCACATGCGACGGCTCGATCGGCACAGCAGTAATGCAATCTTCACGGCAGCCCCCTCTGGCATACGGGGTCACCAACACCCTGCATACGGGCAACAACCCAATTGGTGAAGCAATGGATAGCTTCAGGGCCGTTACCTCTGGAATACTGGGTCACGGACTTGAATTTATACATGGGTGACGGCCACATCAGTGCAGCAGTCCTTCTTCACACCTCGTGATAGGGATTCACTCCCCAGGATCCCTTGCTGGACCTCTCCCCCTCCAAGCACTCTCCTCTTCCTCACAGGGCACACGTGTCTTGGCAAGCAGACAGGCACTAGTGCTCCAGGCTCTAGACCAGGTGATCTTGGATTTCCCTCTGTAATGCTTCATCACCCAGCTGAGAGACAGGAAGATTTTTGTCTCCAGCCCTGGTCACCAGTAGAAGTTTTGCAGAGCTTCTCCCCCTCACACAGCCCAACTGGCTGCTCGAAGGTTGGCAACTGTGGGGGCCTCAAGGTCCCATTCCTTTAGTCCATTTCCAGATACAAAATGTGATTTTGTGTCTGAGTCTTCAAAGTTTGTGTCGTGGGTCTGCTTCCTTTTGACTCTCCCACTCCTCTGCCCTGATCTTCCTCCAGGAAACAGTCTGTCACAGCAGGAACAACTCTAAAATTGATAGCCCCACAACACAGGCCATGGGAGTGATTAGAAGTTCACACTTGAATGTCAGCCACAGTAAAATGTGCATCAAAAGGTTAACCCAGGGCCCAAGCCCTACTCTTTATGTCACTCTTATTAGGCCCATCTTCTTCCTAAGATGTGTCCAGGCCCCTTTCCAGTAGCCTCTCTCAGAATCAGAGAACAGCCTTTGAAGTGTTCGAAAGAGCCGGGTTCTTCCTCCCTCCAGTGTGTATCCCACCCAGCTCTCAGGAATGCAGCACGCAACAAATCTGTCTGGCGACTCCTCTACCTCCTCATGCTTCTCCTGTCAGCTGTGGGTCTCTCAAAATGGAACCCAGCTTCTTCCAGGTATTGTAGCACTCACAGGCACACATACACGCAGCACATGCATGCATCCTCATGTGTGGTGCACAGCGCTACATGCTAACTTGATGTAGGCCAAGGGTGAGTTAAGCACAGAGCAGCAGTACTTTACGGAAGTGTGCTGTAGGCCTCACTTTATTGACATAGGTAGAATGTCTTTTTCACTCCTACTGACCACTGCACCGTATGCTTCCACCACCACGCTCGTGCTACTTAACTCCTGGTAAAGACAGTCGCCTTTCACCATCATGAAGGTAGAGCTTTGGGTGCCCCTCCCAGTCCAACAAGACCACAATCTGTGAGACAGGCTAATGTCATGGCATGCAATCATGATCTGTGTTCTCTCATGGCAACAAACATCAGCACCAGGGATCCAGATGTCATTGCAGCTGGAGCACACAGGGCAGGAATACGCGTCCATTACCATATGAGGGAGTTTTCCATTCCAACAAAAACCCATCACAAGATGGCCTGCCATGCATGCGTATGCATGCGCTTGCATGCATTGACCACGGATTAAGTTTTTTTTTTTGCAATTGTATTTTATTCTTATTAAAATTGTCACAGTTCTATGGTGGGGACCCTTCCTGAAGATAATTAGCCATGCTGCTGTAATGGTGAATGATCAAGATGGCCTGTTCTACCTGCCAGTCTTGTAACATTTAGCCAACAACAGTTGGCCTGTTCCCAAACCACACATATTCCATAGGTCACTGGCCAATAAGCAAAGTGCAAATAGTTATATAATTCTGAACGAACATACAGACTCACAATGGACTGAATTGCATGCATTTTTCATCAGGCTTCGACATTGCACAGTTAATCTTAACATGTAATGAATGCTCCATTTAGGACTGTGATAGAGTTTATATAATTGTGTTATACTCTTTAGCATTCTGAATAAGTATCTAAGTTCCCCAGTGCTCTCTAGTTAATCTATTCAAACTTTTTCATTAGTTCTGAATTGCTAATGACACAGAGTTGATGTGTATTCCATTGAGGATGCCAAATCGCTCATTTGACATGGATTACAGCACAATGCACAGTTTAATTTGTGCAGCGCGCCGGGGGAATCCAGAGAGTGTCACGTATTCTGCACAAGTATGAATTCGGAATATTGTATAGAAAATGACAGAGAGTGACCGATGCCCACGCTTCTATCCACCTGCCCTAGAATTAGGAAAGGCTGGAGCATTGGCGAGTCATGAATTTAGCATCTCTCATGCTGCCCCTCAGAGCCCCCCCTCCTGCCCCTAAACATCGGGGCAGTCTCTTGTGCGTCACAATACAAGTTCTCCACTTCCTACTTGATGGACCCTACTTAATGTACCTCACTGCAATTGATTACTACTGCCTAGAGACAAGTATATTGAGACTGGCAAACAGCCCTCATCAGGGTTGCATGGAGATGAATGAAACACACAATGGTACATTAGAGTGGAATGGCGAGATTATGGCATCGAGGGACGCACAGAGTGGATTTATGTGGAAATGATTTTTACATGAAAATGAATTTTAAATGGAGAGAAATATTATATGGGGTGAAGATCTACATGGAGAGAATGCTACATAGACTTGAATGTTACGTGTATCGGGAAAATGACAAATACTCAATGGAGTACAATGTTGAATCTAGATGAATGTTACATAGCGTGTAATAAAGTGGAATATTACATAAAATGGAATGTTTCAAGAAGGTAATAGGACGTAGAGAGCAATGGGGCAGAATATTTAATGGCGTTAAAAAGTGCAGGGGCCCGATTATAAGTTTAAAATACCATTACCCCAGAATAAGGTTATTAGCTGGGTTTGGTAAATCCCTCCTGTTGTAAGTTTTGCACCTGGAAATGAGACATTACACCCAAAATCAGCATTATCAACACCAAATGCCACAACTTTAACCCATTTCAGCGCATTTCTGGATGTAAATTTCGGCATCGTCGACCTGCCGAAGTCTGTCAGAGGAAAACTCTGGAAGTGTGATAATTATTGTTTAACTCAGAATTTCGATCCCTAAGCAAACTCCTGTTTGCGCATGGTTTGGAGTTTAACATCCAGCTTGGAGTCAGAGCCCTGGAGAGGAATATTACTAAGCCTGGGCGTAGTTCGCTAAGTAGCGCTACGCGAAGCTACGCAAAGTGCAGTTCGCACTACGCGAGCTACGCGTAGCACTACGCGAACTGCGTAGTGCACTGTTCGCAATGATTGCACAGTGCCGGATGCTTGTCCGCACTGTGCAATCATTGAAAACGGCATCTTGCACAGTGCGAGCTGTCTTTTACTGCCGCTCGAGTAGATTTTTACTCGAGCGGCAGCTTTCTAACGCGGACTGGTAGTTTCTCATCGCGAGCGGTCGCGAGCATACGCGACCACTCGCAATGAGAAACCTGACCTCCCCGCGTTGAGAATCTCGCCGGAGGTTTATTTTCCACGCTCGCGATCGGCAACTTGATGTTGCTGATCGCGAACGAGGGAAAAGTCTCGCCAGGATGTCATTTTGCTTGCTTGCGGTCGCCAACTTGACGTTGAGGACCGCGAGCAAGCAAAAATGACCGCTGCACTACGCTACGCTACGCTACATGTGTTTGCACTGTGCTACGTGCAATTCGCGTTGTGCGAAGTAGCGCAAACTTCGCAAACTACGCGAGCGTAGCGTAGTGCTTTGCCCAGGGTTAAATATTACATGAATAGACAAAAATATACTATTACATGCAGGGGAATGTTAGGTAGATCACAATTGCATTTGGGGTCCTTGGTATAAGGAATGGAACGTTGCACGGAGCAGATGATTTATACATTGGAATATGATATGGAGTCGAATGTTACATGGGAAAAAAATGGTGCATGGGGATAATTGTATCTTGGTGTGGAATGTTGCACAGGAGTAAAGTTACTTAGGCTCAACTGTTCTATTGCGCAGATGTTAAAAGTGGAGGGATGTATTAATTGGAATGAAGTAGAAACGAGTGGAGTGTTACAGCGAGAGGAATGTTTATTGAAAAGAAAAGTTAAATGAGTTAAAATGAATGTAATATCCTGCGCAGAGGAATGCTGAGGAGGGTGTACTGAGGCCTTGAGAAGAATGTGACATATAAGTGGACTGCTGCACAGAGAGTAATGTTACATGAAGTGAAATGCTGCATGGAGAAAAATGCTGCATGCAGTAAAATGTCATACTGTAGAATAGAGAATACTACTTGGAGTCAAATGTTGCGTGGAGAGATGTGATACATGTTAAATGGAATGGAATGTTACCTTGCATGGAGTGTTCCGTGGAGAGGGACCTTACTTGGAATGAAGAAAAATACTGCATGGTGTAGAATGTTACACCGAGAGGAAGGTTTACTTGATTTGAATGCTGCATGAATAGGAATGAATGTTTCAAGGAATGGAATGTTAACATGAAGAAGAATGGCGGATTCAGAGGAATCGTGCATTGACTTGATTGTTACATGGAGAACACCATTTTGTGTTGAGTGCACATTGCACAGTGTACATTGAGTGCACAGTGTACATTGAGTGTATGGTTGCACAGAGATAAACGTTGCATGGAGCAGAATGTTGTAAGTTGAGTAATTTTACGCGGAGAAGAATTTTATAAGAGAGATGCTACATGTGGTAGAAGTTTGTAAGCAAAAGAATCACACAAGAAGTGAAATGTTACTTGAAGAGGAGCTGAGGACTGATTCTTTGCACGAACTAGCATGTTACATTGAGAGGAATGTCATTTGGACTGCAGCATTGCACGGAAAGGAATATAGTACGGCATGGAATGTTCTATAGGAAGGAATGAGGCACTGAAACGAACGTTGCATGGAGAATAATGTGACTTGCAGTGAAATGCTGGATAAAATGGCATGGAATTCTCCATGGAGTGAAATGGATACAAAGAGAAATGTTGCACATAAAAGGGCGGTAGGTGCTGTGGAAAGGAAAGGTATGTTACATGGAGTGCAATTTCACATTGAGAAGAAATTGGCATGAAGTGGAACTTCTAATGGAATGAAATGTTACATCGAGAGGAATGTTTCATGAAGGGAATGCGGCACGAATCAACTCTTACAAAGAGAAAATTGTTCCAAGAAGTGCAATGTTACACAAAAAGAAATGTCACAGGGACAGTAGTGTTGTGTTGAATGGAATGTTGCATGGAATGGAATTTTAAATAAAGAGGAATGTCATTGTTTATTGCAAGGAGTTGAATATAGGTGGAATATTGCAAAATCAAAATGGTGCATTGGGTGTAATTTTTAATGGAGAGAAATATTTGTTGGGATTCCGTACCAATCATGGAGTAGAGCTAGGCAGCCCATGACAACTTACCTACAGAGATCCACTCCGGAGAGAAGAATTACCTCTATGTCCCTCGTCCTCGACCCAGTCATTACTAATGAGGTATATTCCACTGAGAGGAAACAAAACAGGAAACGCTTTTAGACTCCACCCACCCTCCTGCCAGGGGCTATAATTACATAGCCAACAGAAAGCACTTCCTGTTTTGTTTCCTGTCGGTGGACATGACGGGGAACGCTGTGGTAGGTGCTGGGCACTTACCTGCTACGTGCTTGTCCTGTTGTTTTCCCCTTTGCTGGGCTCTGGGGGTGCTTCTGGACCTTCGTGGGAGCTACTGGAGTCGGGACGCCTGGCTTCCTGGATTCCAACCGGTCCTTCGTTTCCCGTGCTGCTGGGCTGCACAGGTGTCCTGGGGTCCGTGCCGTTGCGGCTGGATTCCTCTCGTGGTGAGTCTCTGCCTCCTCCTTCGTGCGGCTTCTCCATGGGGTTATTGCCGTCGCTGCTTCCCTTCGTCTTTGGACGTCCCGGGATGGCTGGGGGGGGGGAGAGGTTTGTTCCTGCTCAAAATGAGATGGCCGCTACTGCCTTGCGGGACTAGTGCAGGTTCCCGGGGCACTGCCTTCGTCCGGCGGTGTTGGGAGCCCTCCCCGGCGGCCTCTGTGGTACTGGGTGCCGGGGCTGGGCTCGGAGTGCTCCGCTCACTGTAATAGACTTCGCCCACATTGGTTGGGGCCTCGTCTTTGTGCCCACAGCAGCCTCAGTTGCAGTGGGCACCCGGTTTGGGCTCCGGGTGCTCCGTTGTGCGCTCACGGTGGGGACTTCGTCTCCTCTTCCGGTATTGGGCCTTCGGCGGCCGGGATTGGTAGGAGTTTGTGCCTCCGGCTGGTCACACCCCCCGCTTCATTGCCTGCATTGCTTTCAGCTGTTTCTGCCTGCTGGTTACCTTGTGATGTGCGGTTTCCGTTTTTTTTGGCTTTAAATGTGAGGGGGGGTCCCGCTTCATTTCTGTTGTGTCTGCGCCAGTGCATGCTCTGCTGATTTGTTCCAGGTGGTTGTGCTTTAAATATGGGAAACATCAGCGTAAGCGCAGACATGTGTCTCCTGTCTCCTTTTCCTCTTCCGCGGCGGACAGTAGGGATTCTGCCCCTCTTGTGAAGCGGGCCCGGTTGGATGACAGCCGGTTGAAGCGCTTGATTTTGGAGACTTTGTCCGATTTAAAGTCCTTCAAGAAGTCTGTTGGTGGTCGCCCTGCTGGGGGTCTTGACCTCTATTCGGACATTTCCAGTTCGGACTCTTCCGATGGTTCCTCCTTGGGTGCGGTGGACCTGAAGGCAAATATATTTCCAAGGACTTGTTGCCGGACATCCTCTCTCATGTCAGGGGGAACATGGGTTTTCCGGATGAGGTTGTGGTCAGCACTTCACAGGATGCGGTCTTGCCGCAATTTCAGAAGCCTGCTACTAAATTGCTACCTATACATCCCTTTGTGATGGACGTCCTTTTAAAGGAATGGAAGGACCCTGATCACATCATGATGCCTCGCTTTATGTCAAAGCTCTACCCTTTGCAAGACATGGAGGATACGATTCCTGAATCTGTGCATGTGGATTCTATTGTGGCCAGCTTGGTGGGTCGTCCTTCTATGGCTGACGATAATATCCATCGTGATGGGGTGGATAAAAAAATTGACTCTGCCTTGAAGAAGTCGTATGCGGGGTCCCACCTTGCTATCCGTTCGGGTGTTTATGGGGCTTATGTCGCTCAGTCCTTGTTGGCCGACTTTAAGACTTTGTTTTCCACAATGCAGGAGGGTGGCAGTTGTCCGGACCTGCTGGAATCCATGGGGCGTCAGGCCGAATTCCTCTCGGATATTGCCTTTGATTCTGTGCGCGCTTCTGCCTTGTCTTGTGGTTCGTCTGTTGCTGTTCGGCGGAATTTGTTGCTGAAGGGGTGGAATACGGATGCCGCTCAGAGATCCATGGCATTGCGGTTGCCATTTACTGGCCCTCGTCTTTTTGGGGACGCTCTTGAGGATAAACTTCACAAGGTGTTCAAGGAACTGAAGCATTCTTTGTCCTTCCGGCATCAGCCTCACCGTAAGGCGTCCTTCTTCTCTAATGCCAAGTCCTTCCGTCAGCCTTTAAGGTTTCAGAAGTCTTCCTTTCGGGGCCAGAAAGGAGCTGGTAAGTGTTTCCAGCGCAGATTCCAGAATAAACCCCCTCAGGATGCTGGACAGGGTCCTCAGCGTTCCTGACTATGCCACCCCCCGGGAAGGGCCCGCTGGTGGTCCGCCAGTGGTTGGTGGGAGACTGCGGTTGTTCCTGCCTGCTTGCCGTCTGACAACGTCTGACCAGTGGGTTCTGGATGTCCTCTGCCGTGGGTATCGAATTGAGTTTCTTTCCCCTCCTCCGCCTTCCGGCAGGGTGCGGACTCCGATTCCCTTGGGCCTGGCTCGTCGTTGGTCTCTGTTGGATGGTGTTCAGTCCCTGTTCCTGAAGAAGGCGATTGTCCCTGTTCCCCGGTCGGAATGGGGTCTGGGGACCTATTCGATCATTTTTCTCGTTCCGAAAGTCACAGGGGGATTTCGGATTGTGATACATCTTCGGCCTTTGAACCAGTTTGTCCAGAAGATCCCATTCAAGATGGAGACCCTGCAACGTGTGATCCCTTTGATTCAGGAGGGTTGGGTGATGTCTACACTCCAGGACGCGTATCTTCATGTGCCGGTGGCTCTGGAGGATCAAACATTTCTGCGGTTTTGCCTGGGAGGTCATCATTGGCAGTTCTGTGTCCTTCCTTTTGGTCTCAGGTCCGCTCCCAGGGTGTTCACCAAGGTGGTGATTCCCCTGGTGCCCCATCTTCACCTCCTGGGAGTGTCTGTGCTTCCTTATCTGGACGATTGTCTTCTCCAGGCCCCTTTGCCTGTGGTCATGTCTCAGCACCTGTCTTTGACCATTCATACGCTATAGCGCCATGGATTTCTCCTGAACTTTCCGAATTGCCACCTACTGCCTGCCACCGGAAGGTCCTTCATTGGGGCAGACTTCGATTCTGTTCTGGGCAAGGTTTCCTTCCTGTTTCCCGGCTTCTGCTCCTTCATTCCCGGTTGATGGTGTTGTTGTCTCAGGCTTCGGCTCCCCTGCTACAGTGGCTCGAAGTGCAGGGTCATATGGCCGCTACTGTCTTCACGGTTCCATGGGCAGTGGCGGCTCGCAGAGGGAGTGCTGCGGGGTGGTGGGAGGGGCAGGGTGGGGGGGTAGTGAAGTCGGACATACGACGGCCAGGAGTAAAGTAAGTAAATAAATAAATAAAACTATTTACCTTGCGCTCGCTGCATCACCAACTCGGCGATGCAGCGAGCGCAAGGTAAATAGTTTTATTTATTTATTTACTTACTTTACTCCTGGCCGTCGTATGTCTGACTCCACTACCCCCCCACCCTGCCCCTCCCCCGCCCCACCCCACCGCCCGCAGCACTCCCTCTGCGAGACGCCACTGTCTGTGGGCCAGGTTCCATCTTCGGCCTTTGCTGTGGCATCTTTACCATTGGGAGCCATTCCTGGTTCAGGACTATGCAGTGTCAGTGCCGGTGTCTCTGGAGATTGTGTCCGCTCTCCAGTGGTGGCTGGATTCTTCGAATCTCTCCAAGGGGATGTGGCTTCACCCGCCGCTTCCGGTGGTATTGACGACGGATGCCAGTGCGTCCGGTTGGGGAGCTACTCTGGGTCCGTGGTCTGTCCAGGCTCGTTGGCTGTGGTCAGAGTCCCGCCGGTCCTCCAACTGGAAGGAATGGGAAACATCCATCACAACGCGGGCATTGCATCGCAATGCCTTTACATCGCGGTCATTACAACGCAAGCCGTTACAACGACTTGCGCTGGATGGCGCTCTAACATAAGGAATAGTATGATTTACTATTCCAACACCTTCCCTACTGTACGTAGACTGGAGTTGGAATAGTAAATCATACTATTCCTAAGTCCAGCGCCCTCCAGCGCAAGTCGTTGTAACGATTTTCGTTGTAACGAACGCGATGTAAAATACCGCGTTGTAAATGTATGAATAGTAACATCATACATTTGGAAGGAACTGTCTGCTGTGGAGCGTGCTCTTCGTTTCTACCAGGATCGACTGCTGGGGTGCAATGTTCTGGTGCGGACCGACAACATGGTCACTGTGGCTTACATCAATCACCAGGGCAGTACTCGCAGTCCTTCCTTGAATCTGGTGCCCTGTGCGATTGCATATTGGGCGGAGCTTCATCTTCTGGCCATCTCTTCTCAACATATCCGGGGTTTGGACAATGTGGTGGCGGATGCCTTAAGTCGCAGGTTTCCGTCTTCTCTGACCCTGTGCCTCTCTCCAAGGATTTTCCAGTTGCTCTGCCGGAGGTTCGGGACCCCCAGGCTGGACTTGTTTGCTTCCGGGACCAATGCTCTGCTTCCCCTCATTTGTTCCGGACACTGGAGTTGGGAGCTTGGGGGGTGGAGTCCTTGTCTCTCCTGTGTCCCCCTTGGTTACTGTACGCCTTCCCTCCCTTTCCTCTGATTCTGGCATTCTTGCTGAAGGTGCAGCAGGTGGGGCCCAGGTGGTGGCTGTCTTACCTCACTGGCCTCGGAGGTCCTTGTTCCAGTTGTTGCTGAGTCTGGCGGTGGGTCCTCCTTGGATTCTGCCTCACTGCCCATCTCCCCTGAGGTCGACCTCTCCCTCCCTCCTGGTCCCTCTCACCTTGGCGGTCTGGAGGTTGAACGGCTGTCTCTTGGGGTCCGGGGTTTGCCTGACCACCTCACTACGGTGATGCAGGCCTCCCGTAGGAAGTCTATTTTGTCCTCCTACTCTAAGCATTGGGCTTCCTTCTCCTCCTGGTGCTCTGGGCTTGGTCTGTCTCCTACCTCTTGCCCTGTCGCTTCTATCCTTCAGTTTTTTCTAGATGGGTTTCAGAAGAACTATGCTTTGTCTACCCTGAAGGGCCAGTTGGCTGCTATTCGGGCTTTCCAGGATCCAGTTTCGCTCCCGTCTTTGGATGGGTTGTTGGTTTCTCGGTTGTTTTGGAGTTTCTCTCTCTCCTCTCCTTCTGCTCGTTCTCCTGTTCCTCCTTGGGATCTTTCTTTGGTCCTGGGTGCTCTCCAGTCCTCTCCCTTTGAGCCTTTGGAGTCCGTTGACCTCAAGTTCCTCTCTTTTAAGGTGGCCTTTCTGGTGGCGTTACTTCTGCTCGGAGTTTGGGTGAGCTCACTGCTTTGCGTTGTTCTCCTCCTTTTTTGCGTTTCTTGGATGACGCGGTGGTCCTCTCTTTGGATCCTGGGTTTGTTCCTAAGATTCGTTCTAGGTTTCATTCTTCTCAGGAGTTGATCCTCCCTTCCTTCTGCCCTTCTCCTTCCTCTCCTGCTGAGCTGTTGTTGCACACTCTTGATGTGAAGTGTGCCTTATCTATCTATGTTGACCGATCTGCGGTGTTTCATTCTTCCGACTCTCTCTTTGTGACTTTTGGTCTGGCTGGTCGGGGGAAGGCTGTCTCCCGCCTAATGCTAGGTCGCTGGATCAAGTCTGTTATTTCTCTGGCTTATCAAGGCTCTGGTTTGCCTTGCCCTTCTGGGGTTCAAGCCCGATCCACTAGGGGTGTCTCTGCTTCCTGGGCTGCTTTTCATGGGGTTTCCCTTGATGAGATCTGTCGGGCTGGAACTTGGGCTTATGATTCTACTTTTGTGAAGCATTATCGTTTGAATTGTGCTCTGTCTGACCATACGAATTTTGGTTGTGGTGTGTTGCGTGCTGTGGGGCGTGTTCCCCCCACCTGATTCTGTGTATTTACTCAACTTTTTCACTTGCTGCACTCCATTTTTGTGTTCAGTCTGTGTTCTGTGTGTGGTGTGCCAAAGGCCTTCCTGTGTTGTTGCTTTGGTATGCCTCATTAGTAATGACTGGGTCGAGGACGAGGGACGTAGAGGTAATGCTCTGATTACTTACCGGTAATCCCCATTACTCTTAGTCCTACTCGTCCTCGACCCAGTCATGCTTGAGGTTCAGGCCTTTGTTGCTTGGTATGTCAGGAAATGCTTTCTGTTGGCTATGTAAATATAGCCCCTGGCAGGAGGGTTGGTGGAGCCGAAAAGCGTTTCCTGTTTTGTTTCCTGTCAGTGGAATATACCTCATTAGTAATGACTGGGTCAAGGACGAGTAGGACTAAGAGTAATGGTGTAATTTGTATCCATTTGTTTTTGGGATATCGTCCAGGCGAACACTATGCTTTACCACATTTTGCACGTCCTTTGACTTCCTGTGGTGACTGCACCTCGGGGTCATGTTAGGCAGAGATAGCAATTTAACAGTGGAAAAACACTCTTTGTCCTGCAACATTGTGATTTTGTTGAGTTTATCTTGCTTTCTTATCTTATTATACTGTAGTTTGCACCCAGCCTCCCTGTGTTGTACACCTTTCTTGCTTATGTCGTCCCGTCATCTCCACTCTTTAATGAGCTCGCCATTGTTGCTTGCTCTGTGTTCCTAACCAGTATATGCAGAGTTGGTTACAAATTTCTTGTTTAACCTTTCCCAGTGCTCGGAGTAATCTTTGCAATTTCTTCATGTTAGAACTGGGGGTCTCTAGTTGGCAGAGGTAGGTACCTTTGACCAAATAGGGACCCTTGCTTCTAGTCAGGGTAAGGGGGTACACTCCTGAAACAACCCCTGCTCACCCCCTTGGTAGCTTGGCACGAGCAGACAGGCTTAGTTCAGAGGCAGTGTGTAAAGCATTTGTGAACACATACAGTAATCCAGTGACAACACTACAAATGGACACCACACAGGTTGTATTATAAAAATAAGTATTTTTTATATAGATTTACCACAAGACCATAAACGACAAAAATAATCCACAATACTGTACTTTACAGATGGTAGAATTAGCTTGAGTCTCTTAAAATGGAAATGCGACACTTTGAGTTCAATGTACCTCAAGATGCGTAACGCACGGCAACGAAAGTGTTGCAGGGAAGGTGATGTGGTAGTCCCTTACACGCAAGGACGGTGATGCGTTGAAGATCTGGTGCAAAGAAACAAAAGTGGTGTCTTCTTGATGTTGCGTCAACGAAGGGGTGATGCGTGCACGCCCGATGGCCGTGCGGCGATTTCGATGAGTCTTTGGAGCCGCGACAGGCCCTGCGACATGCTTCCCTGGTGATGCGACAGCGTCTGATGCGAGGTCGATGATCTTCTCCTGGGATGCGGGGCGCCTCGTGTTGCGATGCGTCGGCGTCTGATGCGAGGTCGATGCTCTGCCCCGGGGATGCGACGGCGTCTGATGCGACGGCAACACTTTTCTCCAGTGCTGCGAGGCGCTTCGAAGGATGCGAGGGTGTCAGCAGCGCGCTTCTTCGGGGATGCGCCGGCATCTGATGCGACGTCGACACTCTTCTTCGGCGATGCGAGAATCAGCGGCTGCGGTGACACGCTTCTTCGTCTTGAGTCGCGCTTCCAGCTCACAGAGACACGCAAGTGTGTCAGAAGGTCCAAATTCCCAGCAAGGGAATACAGGGGGAGCTGGTGGGTGAAGTCTGTTGTCCCTGAGACTTCAGCAGGAGGCAAGCTCTGAAATCAAGCCCTTGGAGATCCTTCACAAGTTGATGAAAGTACACACAAAGTTCTCTTCTCCTTTCTTTGGCAGTCAGGCAACCACTGCAGGCAGATCCCTCTAGCTTAGGGATAGTCTTCTCCTCAGTTTCTTCTTGGTTCCGCTCCTCAGCAAAGGTTTCTTCTTGTTTCCCAAAAGTGATCTACTTTCCTAGGGGTCTGGGTCCCCTTTTTATACACCTTTTCTCTTTGTTCTCTGAAGGCAGAGAGGCCTTTGCCTAGTCCAAAACCAGTTCTGGTCAGTCCTGGAGCACTTTGTTTACAGGACTCCTTCTTTCCTTTCAGAATGTGGGGCAGAGTGCTCAGCCGCCCGGCAGGAGGTGGAGCCAGCATTGTGGAAGGCAGGCACAGCCCTATTCAGACCCAGGTGCAACTCCTCCCTCCACTCTGGATGCAGATCTCTCTATTCAGCCCTGTGCTGACTCACCCTGTCTCCTGGAGTCCCCCAGCCCCTGTCACTCACAAACCCAGACAAGGAATACACAACCTAGCAGAGGCAGGCTTGGATAGTTAGGCAAGAAAATACCTACTTTCTAAAAGTGGTATTTTCAAACACAGAATGTTAAAACCAACTTCACTAAAAGATGTATTTTATCATTCTGAGTTCAGGCATACTAAATTCGTTTTTCTACCATGTTCCCTGGGTCTAGTAGGATTATAAGGTGTAATAATCAAACTGCCCATTCTGGCCTATGCAGGTAGCCTTGCAATAGTGAAAAACAAAAATGGCTGTAATTCACTATTAGGACATGCCACACACACCAGGGCATGTCCTACCTTATACTTACAATGCACCCTGCCCTAGGGCCTTCTTTAGGGGTGACCAACATGCAGTAAAGGGAAGGTTTAGGGCCTGGTAAGTGGGTGTACTCACCAAGTCGACTTGGCAGCCCTAGGCTGCACCCAGGCTCTGCAATGGCAGGCCTGAGACACATTTTACAAGCTGCTTCTGTGGGTGGCACAACCAGTGCTGCAAGCCCACCAGCAGCATTGGATTTACAAGCCCTGGGCACACTCAGTGCACTGTACTAGGGACTGACAAGTAAACCAATCATCCAATCATGGAGTCACTAATACATAACACAATTTATCATAGGGAGCACTTGCACTGTGGCACTGAATAGCAGTGGCACAGTGCCCAAAGCATCTAAACCAGC
Organism: Calotriton arnoldi; assembly: GCA_963921515.1. Taxonomy (NCBI): domain Eukaryota; kingdom Metazoa; phylum Chordata; class Amphibia; order Caudata; family Salamandridae; genus Calotriton; species Calotriton arnoldi. Next base: position 169,903 of record CAWUFW010016087.1, read on the forward strand.
AAAAACAGATCAATAACATTGGAGGCATCAAAAATGGAAGGGAGACCCACGCCAAGGATGCCAGGTCTAACACTCTCAGGCTCCAGGTCCTCTTGAACACCTCTGGCTGCCATGGACCGGGTGGTCACACACGCCCAATCAGGCAAGCCCAACATCTCCAAATGAGCACTCCGCTCCACCTTAGCCCAAGGGGAGCTCTCCAAATCGTTCCCTAACAAACAGTCAACAGGCATGGCTGGCCTCACAGCTACTTGAAGAGTACCAGAGACCCCCCACTCAAAGGGGAACCTGAGCCACCTTGCAGTGGCTCTCTGTGTTGTCAGCGGCAACAACTGGATAGAATGCATCAGGGACCACCTGCTCTTTAGACACCAGGTGACACTTGACAGCTGTCACACTGGCTCCTGTGTCTCTCAGAGCCTCCACCCTTTGGCCATTGATGGTCACCCACTGCCTGTACTTCTTAGTGTTCTCAGGCAGTTGGGTCCTAGGGACCATCTCAGAGTCTCCTAATGAGACAAGGGACAATACTACAGGATCCCGCCCACCTTGGGCACCCATCTCCTCCCCAGGGCTACACTAGCCAACTGCCGGGGACTGCACCAGGGGGTGCTGGCTTTCCAAACAAAGGGCAATGGGGATCATTGGCCCTGTGGCCTAGGGCGCCACACTTGTAGCACACCAGGGGTCCCCTATGAACAGGTGGACCTGTCGGGGCCCCGTGCTTATTCTCAGGGGAGGCTGGGAACCTTTCCCTTGGTTCCCTTGGGGTTTACTTTGGGGCCCTCTCTGGAACTCCCTCTGTTTACCCTTGTCCCCCCCACTCCTCTGCTGGGGACCCTGCCCACCCTTGGCGGAGTCTCCCACGTGACCCTTGTGGACCCGGGTGCTCACCCAGCGGTCCGCCTCCTCAGCAAGCTGCCTAGGGTTAGTTAGCCTACTGTCAATCAGGTGCTGGCGTAGCTCAGGAAAACAATTACTGGACAAGTGCTCCCATGCAATCAAATCAAAGAGCGCCTGAAAATCATTTGCTTTGCTACCCTTTACCCAACCATCCAAGGCTCTGCAAAAAAGGTCACATACTCAACCCAGGTACTGCCTTCAATCTTCTTACAGTTCCTGAACCTCTGCCTATAGAGTTCAGGAGTCAACCCATACCTGGTCATCAATGCATTCTTCATGTGGCTGTAGAAATTATAGACTTCAGAGGGCAAGTCCAACAAAGTATCCCGCCCCTCACTAAGGAACCAACCCAACAACCCCGCTCCCCAATCCTTCTCAGGGACCCAGTGGGAAGTCATGGCTACCTCATAGGCCTTGAACCATTGCCCAATATCATCATTCTTAAAAAACTCCTTAACCACATCCTTAGGAATATACACCCTAGCCTCAACAGGCATTGACGGTGCGCTGCCACCAGAGGGAGTAATCTCTAAGCTCCTAGCTTTCAAATCCAACTCCTCAAACTTTTCTCATGCTCAAGCTGCATTCTCTTTTCCTCCAGGGCCAATTTCCTAATTTCTAACTGCCCACTCATTTTGGCCAGCTCCAACTCATGCATCCTATTCTTTTGTCTGTCCTCCAGCTCTTCTGGGGACAGACCTCTGGCAGAAACACTGCTACCCACGGGGAAGATGCTCTCCTCTCCCCTGGCCCACTGGCCCATCCAGCTGCTCATCTGCATTGTCAGCCCCCTCCTCATTCTCAGGGGTATTCCTTGCTTCAACCCAGGCCCTCAGCGCCTTTTGGAAATCATCCTTCTTGGTGATTCCGGTCATAGAAACTTTGAACTTCCTGCAGAAGTGCTTGAGCTGGGTAACGGTGTAGCATTCCAGTTTCTCCTCTTCCCAATCATTATCAACAGATACTATGGATGCTGCTGTATCCATGGTGATTAAACTTGGCAGTTTTTAGAAAAAATAGAAAGTCCCAGAAAAGAATATCTACCAAAAGTATGTGGTTGCGTTTTGGTCTGCACTCACTAGGTAGTGTTCACCAATCACTGTACATGAGTCACAAATGCAAGTCCAGAATCCCCACCGCTGACCACCAATGTTAGAACTGGGGGTCTCTAGTTGGCAGAGGTAGGTACCTTTGACCAAATAGGGACCCTTGCTTCTAGTCAGGGTAAGGGGGTACACTCCTGAAACAACCCCTGCTCACCCCCTTGGTAGCTTGGCACGAGCAAACAGGCTTAGTTTAGAGGCAGTGTGTAAAGCATTTGTGAACACATACAGTAATCCAGTGACAACACTACAAATGGACACCACACAGTTTGTATTATAAAAATAAGTATTTTTTATATAGATTTACCACAATACCATAAACGACAAAAATAATCCACAATACTGTACTTTAAAGATGGTAGAATTAGCTTGAGTCTCTTAAAATGGAAATGCGACACTTTGAGTTCAATGTACCTTAAGATGCGTAACGCACGGCAACGAAAGTGTTGCAGGGAAGGTGATGCGGTAGTCCCTTACACGCAAGGACCTTGATGCGTTGAAGATCTGGTGAAAGAAACAAAAGTGGCGTCTTCTTGATGTTGCGACAACGAAGGGGTGATGCGTGCACGCCCGACGGCCGTGCGGCGATTTCGATGAGTCTTTGGAGCCGCGACAGGCCCTGCGACACGCTTCCCTGGCGATGCGACAGCGCCTGATGCGAGGTCGACGATCTTGTCCTGGGATGCGGGGCGCCTCATGTTGCGATGCATCGGCGTCTGATGCGAGGTCGATGCTCTGCCCCGGGGATGCGACGGCGTCTGATGCGACGGCGACACTTTTCTCCGGTGCTGCGAGGCGCTTCGAAGGATGCGAGGGTGTCAGCGGCGCGCTTCTGCGGGTATGCGCCGGCGTCTGATGCGACGTCGACACTCTTCTCCGGCGATGCGAGAATCAGCGGCTGCGGTGACACGCTTCTTCGTCTTGAGTCGCGCTTCCAGCTCCCAGAGACACGCAAGTGTGTCAGAAGGTCCAAATTCCCAGCAAGGGAATACAGGGGGAGCTGGTGGGTGAAGTCTGTTGTCCCTGAGACTTCAGCAGGAGGCAGGCTCTGAAATCAAGCCCTTGGAGATCCTTCACAAGTTGATGAAAGTACACACAAAGTTCCGTTCTCCTTTCTTTGGCAGTCAGGCAACCACTGCAGGCAGATCCCTCTAGCTTAGGGATAGTCTTCTCCTCAGTTTCTTCTTGGTTCCGCTCCTCAGCAAAGGTTTCTTCTTGTTTCCCAAAAGTGATCTAATTTCCTAGGGGTCTCGGTCCCCTTTTTATACACCTTTTCTCTTTGTTCTCTGAAGGCAGAGAGGCCTTTGCCTAGTCCAAAACCAGTTCTGGTCAGTCCTGGAGCACTTTGTTTACAGGACTCCTTCTTTGGTTTCAGAATGTGGGGCAGAGTGCTCAGCCGCCCGGCAGGAGGTGGAGCCAGCATTGTGGAAGGCAGGCACAGCCCTATTCAGACCCAGGTGCAACTTCTCCCTCCACTCTGGATGCAGATCTCTCTATTCAGCCCTGTGCTGACTCACCCTGTCTCCTGGAGTCCCCCATCCCCTGTCACTCACAAACCCAGACAAGGAATACACAACCTAGCAGAGGCAGGCTTGGATAGTTAGGCAAGAAAATACCTACTTTCTAAAAGTGGTATTTTCAAACACAGAATGTTAAAACCAACTTCACTAAAAGATGTATTTTATCATTCTGAGTTCAGGCATACTAAATTCGTTTTTCTACCATGTTCCCTGGGTCAGTTAGGATTATAAGGTGTAATAATCAAACTGCCCATTCTGGCCTATGGGGAGCAGGTAGCCTTGCAATAGTGAAAAACGAAAATGGCTGTAATTCACTATTAGGACATGCCACACACACCAGGGCATGTCCTACCTTATACTTACAATGCACCCTGCCCTAGGGCCTTCTTTAGGGGTGACCAACATGCAGTAAAGGGAAGGTTTAGTGCCTGGTAAGTGGGTGTACTCACCAAGTCGACATGGCAGCCCTAGGCTGCACACAGGCTCTGCAATGGCAGGCCTGAGACATATTTTACAAGCTGCTTCTGTGGGTGGCACAACCAGTGCTGCAAGCCCACCAGCAGCATTGGATTTACAAGCCTTGGGCACACTCAGTGCACTGTACTAGGGACTGACAAGTAAACCAATCATCCAATCATGGAGTCACTAATACATAACACAATTTATCATAGGGAGCACTTGCACTGTGGCACGGAATAGCAGTGGCACAGTGCCCAATGCATCTAAACCAGCAAAAACAGATCAATAACATTGGAGGCATCATCAAAAAATGGAAGGGAGACCCACGCCAAGGATGGCAGGTCTAACACTTCCGAACTAGGGCTCATATTTACTAAGATTTTATGTCTGGGGTGCATCTCTTTTGTTGCACGGCCCCAAAGCATAATCCATTTTAGGCATTTACTAAGCCACTCATAGTTAATTTTTGTGGCTTTGCGTTGTTTAGGAACTACTAAGTAACATAACGCAGCACATATCACTGCCTTGTGTTACTTTGCTTTGGGTTGATATTACATTGGCGGAGCATAGGCATTCCCATGCACCCACCCATGAATTTTGACATAAACCCAGATGAACAAAGACTTGTAAACCTGGGTTTGCGCCAAAATGGTATGCCTACCTGACAGAGGCGAAACAAATAGAAATCTTTTCTTTTCTCCTCGTTACTTCTTCTTTCTGCGTGTTCTGCATTTTGCAGCACACATAGAAAGAGTAATATGCCTCTAAAATTTGGTTTTGTGCCGGAAGGTCTCAATTTCTGCACAAAAACTTTCCTGCCCATAACACAAGCACCCTTGCTCCAAGGGACAAGGGTGCCCTGTTAGTGCCAGAGCATAGAGGAAGCTGAACAGCACCATATATTGACAAATATTGCACTGTTCAGCTCTCTCCTGTCCACGTAACGCAGCACAGCAATTTGCCTTGCTGCTCTGGTTTGCGTGAACTATCAGTAAATATGCCCCCAAGTTTACACCTCTCATTTCCTGTTTGTTCCCTTCTTTTCTATGGTACCCTTGATATCACCTTGGGATCTTAATCCTTGCTGGTCATTTGGATCTTGCAGAGACTGGGTTGAGCAGCGGATCTGTCTTGTATACACTTCTTGTTGGCCTCCTGACAATATTATTTAAAGTGAATCACTGGATGGAAAATAATCTTGTATAGAGAGGGATGCTACAGTAAGACGGTTATTATATGGAGCAGAACTCTGCATGATGAGAAATGTTGAATGGCTTAGAATGACTCACAGAAAATGAATTTTCATGGGTTGGAATATTGCATGAGAAAGGAATGAAAATGGAGAGGAATGTTGCAAGAGTAGAATGTAGTATGATAGGGACTTCTACTAGGAATGGATGGCTGCATGGAGAACAAAATTTCATGGAAGCACATGCTGCATAGGGAGGAATGATATATAGAGTGTGAGGTGGGATCTTAAAAAACAGGAATGCTGCAGTGAGAGGAATCGTCTTTTGAGTGGGAAAGAGTGAAATATTGCAGGGAACGAAATGCTGAGAGTGGAATGGGGAAAACAATGATACATGGATTGTGTTGTTGCACGAGATAAATGTTTCTTGACGTAGCACAATGCATGGAGTGCAATAGAGAAATTATTGCATGGATTGGAATGTTACACAAAGTGTAATGCTGGGCTCTGAGGAATGTTACTCTGAGTGGAATATAACCTGAGAGAAATATTACATAATGTGAAACACTTCATGGACTGGAATTTTCCACAGCAAGTTTTATTACTTCTCTGTAACAGCTCACTATGTTGATTAAGACAGAAGTGGAAAATCTTGCAAGGAATGATCTTCAGAATTCGTTTTTAGGTTGATAAGACGTTAGTATTTGTAGGAGTGGGTAAGTCACTCAGGGGCATATTAACAACGAGGCGATAAGCAATTATCGCCGCTTTAGCGTCCGTTTTCGGACGGAAAGCGGCGATAATTCTATCGCCTAATCAGCAAGGTCACGCTATCGCGTGAATGCTTGCACTATCGCCCTTTCCCCCAATGCCCATCCTTGCATCTCTAATGAGATGCAAAGTGGGCGTTACTGGGCGTACTCGGATGGGCTACGTTGCAAATATCGCCGATGTTCACATCGCGATATTTACAAGGCAGCCCACAGGATTATAGCAGACGTTAGATTTTGGCGAAAACGGCCGTTTCGCCAAAATCTAACGTCTGCTATAATCCTGACTTACCTATGTTAGGCATAGGAGGTGGATTCTGCTGATACGACCACAGGGTCGTATCAGCAGGTGCTAGTCGCTTTTGCAGGGAACATCGCTGGAAAACCAGCGATGTTCCCTGCAAAGGGCGATAACCTCGCTATCTCTGGAATTTTTATCGCCCTGGAGTAACGCGTTGTTAATAACGCGCTACCAGGGCGATAAATGCCAGAGATAGCCTGCGATAATATAATTATCGCTAAGCACGGCCAGCGATAATTATCGCTGGCCGTTGTTAATATGCCCCTCAGAAAGTAAAAAGAAAAAGAAAAGAATTAACAAGACCATTAATTTAATCTGAAGGCCTGATAAATATTCTAGACTTATTCTAAACTATTTTAGCTTGTTTGTGCCATTAGAGTGGGAGAGGGCAAGGGCAGCGCGTCTTTGGGAAGACTTCTCGAAGGAGACACAATGGCCCAGATAATCAAAAGAATTGAGGAACGCAGCAGCCAAAAATGCTGTTCTGTGTTGCGTGACAAGGAGGGAGCAGGTGAGCACAATATCTGCAAAGATAGAGCTCTCTCCTCCCATCTCCCTAGCGCCGACGCAGCTTTTAGCTGCCGTGCACCAGACACACACCTTAGTGCCATAGTGCTAGAGTGCGTGCTTGAGTCTACCATATGTTTTGTACAGGTAGGGTACCCTTCCTCTACAAAATACTAGTTAAAACCTTTTTCTACTTTGTATGTGTGCTGTACAGTGAAGCACACATGCTAAGTTGGAAAAGCAAGGAGAAACTTAACGCCTCCTTTCAGCAGCGTTAATTTTTGTCCCAAAACTCTGTCTGCTAATGTTAGTAGATAGGGTTTTGAGTCAAAAAGCATAGGTGGTTGCATGGGAACGCTCATGTACCACCCATGTCTGGTTTGCATTACTGTTCCATGCAAACCAATGCAAATACCAATTTGCATTGGTTTGTTAATCCCCCCAAAAGGTTTAGCGTCTGGTTTGCGTTACAAAAGTAATGCTAACCCAACGCTAAACCTTTGTGAGTCTGGCCCCTCCTGTGTCTCGAAAATTATCAATCCAGTTTCCCACAATTTCAGCGTAGGGTTACCTTCACATAGCAATGGTACTTAAGGGGTCATTTGGCAGAGCAAGAAGAACACTGTAAAGTAGATGCCCTTCCGACCCATTAAACTGGTGGTTCCCATGGTTCTGTGGGCAGAGCCTCAGCTCGCTCCTCCTATGGTAATCTATAAATTGTTTTCCATCCACCAGAGGATCGCCTCATCTGAGTGGTGGTAGCCCTGCATTATTGAGGGCTTGAGGATCATCACTGATTTTCCCTACCAATGTCCACCAAGCAATGTAAGGTGGACAACGGCAGAGAAAATGTAGAATAGCTCCAATGCTTAGTGGGAAACCTCCATTAGCATAAGGGCCATTTGTGTTTTGCTTATCAAGTTTTGTTTTCTCAAAACAAATAAGTTGGTCAAGCTGCCTTTAATCAATGTGCTCACTCTGCAAAATTACAGTAGGCTATGAGGCGAGCGAGTGCAGCAGTGACTTATGTCACAAGGAGGACCTCTAGGGAGGACGGTCCACTGCAAGGGTTGCAGAATTTATGGCCTATGCCCCCAAGTGGCCTGGCGGACTGTCTGCCATGGTCTAAACTATGCCCTTAGTATTATTTTTGTAATATCTAAATCAACAGTTTGCCTTGTCCTCTTTAGAATGACAAGGCGTTTGGAACTGAATGATGCTAAAGCAACATTACTTACAAATGTAATCATGCCTTAACAAATACTATAGGTTTCACCTTGCAAAAAACATATTTTGGCAAAGGTGTGTTTGGGAACCATGGGATTCCTTCCTGTTGAGAACCTGCACCGAGCCTAACTGGTCCGTGTTCTTAAACTTTTATCTTTGTGTTCCTTGTAAGCGCGCTAGGCGCTGGGAGTTGCCTGGCTCCTGCATCACTATTATTTTATGTTTATTGCCCTATCACCTTTTCTTTTCGTTTCCTTGTAAGCGCACTAGGCACCAGGTGGTGCCTGGCTCCCCTGCACTCTGCGTCAGAAGTCGCATGATTTTATCTAACTCACCTTGAGAGTCTTTGCTTTATTTTTTGTGCTACTCTGCTGTTCTGGCTTGCTTCTTTCCTGTCTGCCTGCCGCGTTAGTTTCAGCTGCTCTCGATCGTCGGAGTCGGACCATAACAACGCCCCTAGAGGCGGGCTACAAATTCATGGCAGCTGCGCTGCTGGCGCGCCAAAGGCATGCCAAAGGCAAGACCATCTGCTCCCATCTGGGCTTGGACGGCGCCAGGGGCCAGGACCCCTGTTCCGCGCTCCACCCAGCCCCCCTTCTAGCAGGCCACATGTGGCAAGGCATGTCTCCTACTCGTATAGTGAATTACTGAAACTTAACTGCCCTTGAGAGATAGGTGCTCCCACACTCTAAACCTATCCCAAAGCCCTAATGGATGTAGCAGCTGTGACTTCCGTTTGGACGATCATCACATCGAAAATCCCCCCGGTAAGATGTGCCAGTTAGATGTAGGAAACAAGCAATGCCTACTACTAAATTGTCGTTCTCTTCCCAAACATAAAACGGAGATAGCAGCCTTAATCTTAAAACTCCAGCCCAACACACTTTTTTTAACTGAAACATGGCTGACAGAAGCCTCAGCCCCCGATATATTAGATGCAGTTCCCCACAGCCACGCCATACTACAACTAGACAGCCCCCTACTCGGGGGGCGGGGAGGACTAGCGATTATTTTTAAACGTAATCTGCATTGCGGGCTGAAGCTGATAAACATCACTAACTCTGAGTCAGCTTTCTTCAGCTTAACCCTGAATAGTAAGGTCATGCTAGCAGGGTTTTTAATTTATCACCCTCCAGGCCCAGCTGCAACTTTTGTTAAAAGTTTAATAGACACGATCTCGGATTATGCAGTTCGATACGCAAATATTGTTGTTTTAGGGGACCTCAATATACACATAGATAATAAGAACTGCCCGACCACGAAAAATCAAATGGAAGACTTGAGCTTGCTCCAACTTAAACAATTGGTTAACGCCCCTACACATGCTCTAGGTCATTTCCTGGACCCCATTTTTACTAACTCCCACTCTTTAGCTGTGGCAGAACCAATACCAGTGTGGTGGTCGGACCACCACCTGATCCCATTTGAGATCTTGAATCCCCCTCAGTCAGTGGTACCGTCTCTAAAATGCAGTTCGCGTAAATGGGCTCAGATCACCCCCACCTCTTTTACTAGGGTCCTAAATTCCAACAGACCGACTCTGGAAATCGGCCTATCATCGGCTAACACACAGATCAAGTGGTGGATCAATCATGCCCTAGACACTCTAGCACCTTTCAAGTCAGTCACCAGCAGGTGGACCAAATCCTCTGCACCTTGGTTTTCTGAAGAACTTCAGGAAACAAAGAAATCCTGTAAAAGGTAGAACTCGCGTGGCTCAAAGAGTACAGTGAACATCATAAATTCACGTACCTTGCAGCCTTAAAGAAGTATCACAAAGATCTCAGGTATGCCCGTGCAAATTATTGTGCCCTACAAACTGAGCATTCGAAAAACTCAACCAGGGAACTCTTTCAAATAATTAAGTCTCTAACCTACTTGGAATGCACCGCAGCTACAATCCCTCCTTCTGTGGACCGCTGTGACCAGATTGCACAATTCTTTTTAAAAAAGGTCGACAACGTCTATATCTCCTTTCCTGAGAGTGCTAGGACCTTTAAAACGTCTTATCCTAACTGTATGCTACCCGATGCTCCGGGTAAGCTCCATAATCTGAAACCTATCCTAGAGACTGAGACGTGCGGCCTACTGCTTAAAGTTAAATCTGGATCACCTTTAGACCCTGCATCCCCATTGATTCTGGAACAGGGCAGAGCTGCCATTGCACCAGTGCTATCAGAGTAGCTCAACCTGTCGTTTCGCTCCGGACTAGTCTCGAAAGAGTGGAAACATGCCATGGTTATCCCTTTACTCACAAAGCCGAACCTAGACCCACTACTGCCTGAGAATTTAAGACCCATCTCACTTCAACCCACCTTTGCCAAAATTGCGGAGAAATCTGTCAATCAGCAATTAATGCAGTTTGTGGAGGAAAATGATCTCCTCCACGAGACACAGTCTGGTTTTAGACCTTCCTTTAGCACTGAATCAGCGCTACTTTTTGCATCAGACTCAATCCGCAAAATCGCTGATGAAGGTCAAATGGCGACTCTAGTCATGCTCGACCTGAGCGCTGCATTTGACATGGTCTCTCATGGTCTGTTACTTGACAGATTATATCACGCAGGGGTAGGCGGCACTGTACTGGGCTGGCTGGTGAGCTTTCTGGAGGATCGCACCTTTCAAATCACTCTTCAACCCTATGTTTCATCCACTCAACATCTGAAAAAGGTTGTGCCTCAGGGCTCAGCATTGAGCCCAACCCTTTTCAACATAAATATGCGACCGCTGGCAGACCTTTTGGACAAACATGGGATGCAGATGGTTTCATATGCAGATGACTCGCAGCTAATCCTCACCTTGGCCCAGGACAACGGTCATGCGGCAGAGGACAGAGGACATTGCAAACTGGATGAAACATAGCTGCCTTAGACTAAACGCCAGCCAAATGGATATTTTAGTGGTAGGGAAACAACCTTCCTTCCGTCTGATCCTCGAGTTGGTGGCCTAGCACGTTAGGATCTTTACCCTCCCTGAGCCACAAAGTCAAAAATCTTGGAGTTTGGTTCGACTCCACATTATCCTTCTCCAACCACATCTCCTCCCTCACAGGCACGTGTTTCGGGATTCTGAAAATGCTTAAAAAATTCTAGGGCTCATCCCAGACAGTGCCAAAAAGACAGTGGTCCAGGAGCTGGTGACATCCAGATTAGACTATTGCAATGCTCTATATCTGGGGGCATCAAAAAGGAGCATACATATGCTCCAACGAGTGCAAAAAGCAGCAGCTCGGATGCTATTAAACATCCCCAGATTTGCACCCACAGGCCGAGCCCTGGAAACTCTCCACTGGCTCCCTATTTAGAAGAGGATCTATTTTAAAGCCCTATGTTATGTCCACAAAACACTACAGGGCAAGGGCCCGAAATATCTCCACCCTATGATACACTCCTATCACCCTACGCGTTGTCTAAGATTCTGCGGGAACCAGACTGGTTAGCATTAAAAAATACAACAGAAAATGCTTTGGTGGCACTTCCTTCAGGCATCTGGCGGCCAAGCAGTGAAACTCTTTGCCTCTGCATCTCAGACTGGAGACATCAGAGGCAGCTTTCAGGAAACATCTTAAAACGTGGCTGTTTAGGAAAAATCTCACTCTCTAGCCATACTTCGCTCAGTCATTGCCTTATGAGTTCAGCCTTGAAGGAATCCAGCATGGGGACACTCCGGAATGGAGTAACCATGCGCTATACAAGCTGCAATAATAATAATAATAATAATTTATCTTAGGTTTTGAGGAGACAATTGGATAAGCATAGACAATAGTGTATACATTACATATGTTCACTTCAATTGGTTCCTCTCTCCTGTGAGTCTGTTCTACCTTTAATATTTAAAACTTATGACTCTTGTGCCTTTGCACCATCATACTATGTCTTGACTGAAGGCCGGTGCTCTTGCCTGGACCTATCTGCATACTTCTAATAAGCAATCTGTTTTTGTTGCAAGTGAAGTTGAGCCTGAGTCAAGGAGTGTTGGATCACTCCATCTTTCATGTGCCACCTGACAAGAGGGCTCAGAGGACAGAAGCATAGGATGAGTCCTAGATTGGGAACCGGTGATTGCATAAAAGGGCAAATAACCAGCTGCCTCATGTTTCATATTGTTGTACACAAATCTGATTACAGCAATATGATCCAATCATGAGCCCCCAAAATGAAGGGTAAAACAACGCAAATAGTATTCCAGTGATTGATTTGTTCTCTAAGACTGTCTGTCTGTTTGGGGATGCCAACTTGCGGACAATTTTATTGAGATTCCCAAGAGTTCACAAAAAGCTGGACATGCGAATGCAGAGCCCATGAAGACGTACAGCATGAGTCAAAAATATTGTTGCAAGCTTCGGTGCAGAAGGGATCCCCTTGATGGGTACCACAATTAACCATTTTCATGAGATAGTCCACTATAACCCACACTGTAGTGTACACTTGAGACGGGGTATTTCCATTATCAAGTCATTAGACAGGTACTCCAATGCATTTTGAGGTATAGGCATGGGATGTAAAAGGCCATAAGCTTTGTGACAGTCAGCCTTACTTTACACACATATTGTGCACTGTAAGATATAATTATGTACATCTACCTGCATGGATTCCCACCACAATTTACGCTTGATGGCATCTAGGATGTTGGTCTCATCAGGGTGACCTGCCAATTGACTATTATGGTTCCAAATTAGGATGTTCTTGTAAAGTCTTATTTGGAACATAGATCTGAGTTCTTTTGTAAGAAATCCTATCGTTCTGGATTTGGTCTCTTTTTGGGAAAACCATGAAGGTAACTCAGGTTGTGATAATTGCTTTGCTAGAGATAGTTGGAAGTCCTCCTTCGCAATTGGAGCAGCAAAATGCTCTGGTGCAACTATGAACTTTGGATCTGGTGTAATTTCAGGCGCAGTGTTAAGAGCAATTTCGGCAAATAATCAGCTTAGTAATTGCAAGTTCCTGTGTAATAGGTAATTGTGAGTGGGAACTCTGAAAAAAACAGCGATCACTGAAGCTGCGCAGTTGTTAGAGTATTGGCGGATTTCAGGTACTGTAGATTACGGTGGTCGGTATAAATTGTTTTAAGGTGAGGGGTTCCCATAAAGGATTGTCACCATTCCTTGAACACATCACAGATGGCAAAAAGCCCTTTCTCTGCTTTTGCATAGTTCTTTTCATATGATGTCAATTTTCTAGAATGGAAAGCAACAGGGTGCAACTCAGAAGTGACAATGTCCCTCTGAGATAAAATGTCGCCTACAACTGTATCTGAAGCATTTGCTTTTTTATACAAAGGGAAGGCTTGTTTTAATTTAATGAAAGCTTGATTTAGTTCCACTGTCCAATTTAAAGGCATATTCTGCAGCATTTTTGTGATTAGAGTCACAATTTTAGAAAAGTGTTGTATAAACCTCCTATAGAAGTTTGCGAGTCCTTCCATGTCCTTCATTGACCTTGGGACTGGCCAGTTCATCACTGCATTAACCTTTTTCTTGGGGGAAAAGATGAAACCAAAGAATTCTACTCTTATTACATGGAAAGCATATTTACTAAACTTGGTAAATAGACTGTTTTCTTGTAGTTTTTGCACCACCAATGTTATATGTGTGATATGTCCCTTTTCAATGTCTGTGTAGATTAAAAAGTTTTTAATGTAAATGATAAGAAAACATCCAGATATTCCCTGAACACCTTGTTGACTAAGATTTGGAACACCGCAGGGGAGTAAAGGGCATCACAAGATATTCGTACAATCCAAACAGGGTTTTAAACACCATATTCCACTCATTCCCTTCCTTGACCTGGATCAGGTTATATGCCACTCGAAGGTCTAATTTAATGTAGATAGAGTCAGTTTTCACCTGATCGAGTTAGAAAGAAAGGAGTGGAAGACGGTAGGTGTGTTTGATTGTAATGTTATTGAAAGCCCTGTAATCTATGCATGGTTTTAGGGCCCAATTGGGTTTGGGCACAAAAAAACAGAGGGATGCAGCTGGGGATTGAGAGGGTCCTATGAACAATCACTAGATTGTCCTCAAGATATTTCATTACGTTCTCATTTTCTGCTGCCGTCAAGGCATACAACCAACTTGATAGAATTTGTGAACCTTACATTAAATCTATACAACAATCGAAGGGCCTACGAGGGGGAAGCACCTCAGCCTTTTTCTTATCAATCACATCTTGGAAGGAAGCATTATAAGATGACATTTCTATTGAAACGTCCTCTGTAAATGCAACTACATGCTTGGCTGTTATTGCTAAATTCTATGCCAAGTGGGAATGGCCTCTTTCATATACATTTTTTTAAAGCAGCATTCCTTACAGTATTGAGACCGGAAGGTTAGAGTCCAGGAACTCCACTGGCTCTCAGGATCATGGAGAGTATGCCATGGAATTCCCAGCAGAATTTCAAATTGCAGAGCATCTATAAACTCAAAGGCTATAATCTCCTAGTGAGGGTGATCAGTACATTGAATACTTAGATCGAAGGTCATGTATTTCATAAAGCCTAAAGATAATTCTGTACCATCAACGGCTCTAACCATTTCCATTTGCATTTTTTTTCATCAAAGGGAAATCGATGGAACATTTCATGGCATCAATGAAGTTGCCTGTTGCACCAGAATCGACAATTATTTTGACTCTTACTTTCTTTTCAAATTTCTCCTGCTCATCTCCCTCCCAACTGGCGTCCTGCTGCAAAATCATCTCTCCTCTTTTTCCAGGGAGAACAGAACTGAGCTCATGATGTGGATAATATTGTGTCAACTAGCAATGTGAATGAAGCTTCCATGGTGTACCCAAGGTATCATATTCAGGGACTTCCATTGGAAGTTCCAGAGGACTCATGTGACTTTTATGTGCCACTTTTCAGGAAATGGTTCATTTGTGTGGTACAATCTCCGGAGTGCAGTTGCTGAGGAAGCAGTGACAAATTATCTCTCCAACGGGATAGCTGAAAATGACATAAAGGTTAAACAATTATCAAGAGTTGTAGCTAGGTTTGCCATAGATACAGCAGGGTCTCTCAAGTTACTGAATGTAGAGGTTTTAGCAATGAGAGTGATGGTGAAACAAAACATCTCGCTTTAGATATTATCTTGACAACGAGGACAAACTCTGAAAGGTACTTGGGGCAAAGATGTATTTATTGCACATATGTCCCTGATTATAATAGAGAGGTTTATTCATACATTACTAATATAACTTATCTGATGCAAGAAATATCTTCATTAGAAGAGCCAGGTATCTGGAAAATCGGAAGATCCTGGATAAGGGATTTAGGGAAAGGTTTTAGAAAGGTAGGCAAATGTTTAGGTAGTTTTGGATGTATTTGGACAAAATATTGGATAAAAAATATTGTGTTGCAGAAATATAGGGGTCCATTACGATGGCGGACGGACAAAGTCCGCCCGCCACGGCAACGGCAAAAGGGACCGCCCGCCATAGGTGCGGCAGTCCCGCCATTCAAATTAGGATGCGCCCGCCACACTGGCGGGCACATCCCGCATTTGTTACATTGCGGCGGGCGGTGCTGCAAGCAGCACCCGCCGCAATGTGAAAAATGCATGTTGTGCATTTGAATGCACAACGTGACAGGCACCGCGCGGTGCCTGCCACCTTGTGCATTCAAATGTAGGGGGGCCGAGTGCACCCCCACCCCCGAACACCCTGGGGGCCCGCAACGGGCCCCTAAGGCAGAATTGCATGCCTTTCCATGGCGGCGTTGCCGCCATGGAAAGGCACGTCTCCGCATTCATCCTAATATGGATGGCGGTGTCTTGCAGACACCGCCACCATATTGGAGCCCTTTTCCGCCCGGTCGCCTGTCCGACCGGCGGAAAACCGGTGGACGGTCTTTCCGTCCGCCGGGGTCCCCCCCACCATCGTAATATGGGGGGGGAAATGGTAGGCGGGCGGTGGGAATTGGCGGGTGGATCGCCACCGGCTCTATAGCGGTGGCGATCCACCCACCAATTCCCACCGCTATGATAATGATCCCCTAAGTGTCAAGAATATCGGGATTTCTTATATATCGTGGACAGGAATATCGATGTTTGAAATATCAATTTAAGTGTTATTTTAAATATCGGTGTAAAAAATATAGATTTAGTAAGTATCGTTGGATATAGTATATTTTTTTTGTGTAAAATAGTATGGGCCTGATTAGGACGCTGGGCGGTCGGATCACTGACAAGTTGTTGGTGGCGGTCTGACCAACTCATTACAATGCTGGCGGGTGGACCCACAGCTGTCGGACGAAAGACCTCCCCCTCCTCCCTGATCTGAGATCCAGACAGGGCGGGAGTCGGAGATTCATCCTAGCATGGCGGCGGTGCCGAGGCAGGCACCACCATCGCGATTTCATTATTCCTTTCCGACAGCCTTTTCATGGCGGTAATCCCGTCATGAAAATATTGCCAGAAAGGGATATGGGGGCCCCAAACAGAGCCCCCGTCCATCATGGTCCAGTGAGAAGTGGCCCTGGGGGGCACATTTAGTGCCTGCACTCACCTCCTTGCACCGTGTGCCATGCAAGAGATGGTGCATGGAACGCGGTGCACGGAAGTGCAGAAGATGCTGCACCGCAGTGCCATCTGCTAGGGCCCTTCTAAATGGCCGAGCCATGCCATCGTGGTGGGACCGCCCACTTTCAACCACCAGCCCGGTGGACATATCCAAATACGGCGGTCGGCCCACTGCTGCTTCGACGGGCGGTCTCCCGCCTTCCGTAATAGTGGCCGGCGGTCCTACCGCCCAGCATCATAATGATGCCCTATGTAATGTATTGGTGTTTTTTCATTTTATGTGTTTATATTTTTTATTATGTTCTATTTTAAGATTTGTTTTATTTAATAAATTGTTTAAATTTGTAATTTTTAAATGTTTTAAAGTTTTTTTATTATACTTTTTTGGGGATGTTGGGTTAATAGGGAAAAAGGGTGGGGAGATGTTTAAGAAAATGTGTATTATAATTTTTTATTTTCCAGTAATTCTTTTATAGTGTTATTTTTCATTTATTTTTTAAAAATTTGTG
Source organism: Calotriton arnoldi (assembly GCA_963921515.1). Classification (NCBI taxonomy): domain Eukaryota; kingdom Metazoa; phylum Chordata; class Amphibia; order Caudata; family Salamandridae; genus Calotriton; species Calotriton arnoldi. Next base: position 186,906 of record CAWUFW010016087.1, read on the forward strand.
AAATAAGATATTTGTTAATGTTTTTTTGAAAATAAAGTATAAAATATATACAATTCTTTAAAATGTTTATTTATGTTAATTTTTTTTAAATTATTGACAATTTTTGATCAGTAGCGGGATGTTGGGTTATTAGGGGATAATGATGGGGAGAATTTTAAAAAATGTGTTTTATAAATTTTCATTTTAAGTTATTTTGTATATGCAAATTGTTTCATTGGTCTTAAAATGCACTTTAATATTTTATACATTTTAAAAAAAGTTAATGTGAAATAAGATATCTTTTAATGTTTTTGGGAATTAAAATATTAAATATTTAAAAATTTAGAAATATTTCAGAAATGTATATGAAATATTATATTTTTTTATTTATACATTTTAATTACATTATTTTCTTGTATGAAATTCCTATATATGTTTATACATTTGTAAACAAAATATATTTAGAATGGATTTTGTTTTAAATTGTTATATTTAAATATTCAAAAGAAATTGATACAAATGTTTATAAAATGTGCTTGTTTGTAAAACATTTAGTTGTACATTTGAAAAATCTTATGAATGATAGAAAATATTAGGTAACATTTTAGAACTGTTATTAGTAAATTAAAAATTATTTAAATGTTTTATTTACTTTTTTATATAAATACTAGTAGGTTAAATTAGTGTGTTATAATATAACGTTTGAGAAAAATGTATACTTTTTTTTACCTATGATGTGTGGAATATTAATTGTGTATTTTGTATTTTTTAAATATCATATTGTAGGTAAAAGGTTTATTCTGAATTGGAATTATTTAATTGGCATTTTTAAGTTTTTATACCTTTACCAAGTTTGTTTAGATTGGAGTGGAAATAGTAAATGTCATCCCTTTACTGTTCAACACCTTCCCCAAATTGGTTTATTTTGGAGTGGGGATAATAAATGTCACCCTTTTAGTGTCCAACATCTTCCTGAAGTTGGTATAGGTGGGAGTGGGAATAGTAAATATCATTCCTTTACTGTGCAACAACTTCCCCTAATTGGTTTAGATTGGAGTGGGAAGAGTAAATGTCACCACTTTAGTGTCCAACACCTTCCCTGAGTTGGTTTAGATAGGAGTGGGACTAGTAAATGTCACCCCTTTAATATCCAACACATTCCTTTGGAGTGGGACTAGGAAATGTCACCTCTCTAGCATCTAACATCTTCTTTGGGTTGGTTTAGATTGGAGTGGGAATAGCAAATGTAACTCTTTATTGTTCAACACCCTCCCCAAATTGGTTTAGATTGGAGTGGGAATAGTAAATGTCACACCTTTACTGCCCAACACCTACCCTAAATTGGTTTAGATTGAAGTGGAAATGGTAAGTATTGCCCATTTAGGGGCCTATTACGATCTCGGTCATAAAGCTTCTGACCTTAGGTCGGTGGCTTTAAGACCGAGATCGCCGGTTTCACTTCCTACCGGCTGATTACAATACAGTCGGTCAGAATTGAAACTGGCCGATCATTCCGGCTGGCTTCCGACGGGCTCAAGGAGCCTGTCGGCCAGTCGGAACTGGCCCGTAATCCATATGGACAGCATTTTACGCCGCCCGGATTATGATGCACTATTTCCAGCAGGCTTTCTGTGCCAGGCTTTCCGATATGGAAAGCCTGTCGGAAAGCGTGTTTGGGTGCCCTAACAGTGCCTCCTTTTCCTTGCGGCCTCCGGTTAGGGGCTGCGGGGGCACCTATGGTGCCTCCTGTTAATCCCTGCACCTTGTAGCAGGCACACTGAGGTTCCTGCCACGGGGTGCAGGGATTAACACAATCTCCCATTTCTCTATGGGAGCTTGTGTAACAGGCGGTTTACGTCTGTAACACATGTTCCCATAGTGAAATGTGGGTAAGCGACTGCACCATGTGCAGTCGTATCGTAATTAGGTGGTTGGGACCGCCAACCAGAGGTCGTCGGTCCCGTTTCCGCCATGGTTTCGGTCGGAGGAAAGTCCGTCCGACATCGTAATAAGCCCCTTAGTGTCTAACACCTTCCCCTAGTTGGTTTAGATTGGATTGGGAATAGAAAATGTGACCACTTTAGTTTTTAACATTTTCCCCAAATTTACTATAATAAATAGGTGTTACACATATTTGTAAAAATGCATTTTTTGACAATTTTTATTAATTGTGTAATATAAATTTTGTGAAATATTTTTGTAAAAACAATAAGAGTTTTAAAGTGAAATAAATAAAGTAATTTATTGTCTTTTAATTGTAAAAAACTGCCATTTTTTATTTTATTCATATTTGCATAATATACATGTTTACATGTTATTTTACATTCAATATAATTTTTGAACATTTATTTAACTTTTTTGCACACACTTTTTAAACATTTTTTTAAAATATTCATTATAAGTATACATTAAATAATTGTATATATTTTATACTATTATTTAATTTATACTTTACAATTTTTGGAAAACTTTTTACAAAATTGTTTGATATGTTTAACACTGAATTTATTAGCTATGTTGACAGTAATTTTGTAGTTGATATTGTGGTAATCAATATTTTTGGCATGGTATATGTTTAGTTATAGGTAATGATGCTTGTGTTTCTGATATTTTTATTATCAATATATGTGAAAAACTATATTTTTGTTAGCGATATTTGTGTGCTCAAAACTAGTGATTTTTATAGTTATGTGCATTGTGTCGATATTTTTGTTCTCGATATTACATTTCCGATATTTGTGTTTCTAGATATTTGTTGGATCGATGTTGTGTCACTGATCCGTATTAGAAATTTAGGGGTCTATTAGGATGGCGGTCGGAAAACCACCCCGACCGCCATGGTAGCGGAAATCAACCGCCCGCTGGTACCGCGGCAAAACCGGCGGTCAGATTAGGATCAACCGCCATAAAAACCCGACCGCGGTGGAAAGAGACAACAAAAACCCGCAGCGGGCGGAGCCGGTGATAAACCGTCCGCAACGGTCGGATTCGCAGTGGAAACACCCAAAACCGCCGCCAGGCACGCGGAGTAACCGCCCGTGAAATTAGGATTCCCCCGATGTGACAGCGGTACGTTCCGCAGTTCCCGACTGCCGCGGTCGCAAACAGTGAGGAATGGGAGAGCCGGTGGAAGGGCTGTAGCATAGCCACCGCTGCGGACGCTCCGTGACAAAAATGGCGGTCGACAGAAAAAACCCACAACAAGGCCAGCAAGTGCACACAGGAAACTATCCCTGCCCCAAAAAACACATAACACACCCCAATGACCCACCGCCATGGCAACTCCTAAACTACAAATCCCAGGACAACCCACACAACACACCTGACAGCAATACCCCATTCTGACACACCCACATAGCTGAGTATAAAACCAGCCCCTTCCCTGACAACAATCCTTTGCAATACTCCAGAAGTGAAGGGCCAAACACCACAGCTGAAAGGAGAGGCAAATCAACACACCATCACTACACACACACACACACACCACACACATCACCACCACCACTCCCACACCTGCACCTCCAACCCCTTTGCACATCACACACCATACACATCACCACCACCACCACCACTTACACACCTGCACCTCTAACCCCTTTGCACATCACACACCATGTCACCACAGAAAATGCCCAAATTCACAGACAGTGAGTTGACAGTCATGGTAGATGAGATAATCTGAGTAGAGTCACAATTGTTTGGTAACCTCGTCCAACAGATACCATTAGCCACCAGAACGCAAATGTGGGTAAGGATAGTTGACAAGATCAATGCAGTAGGGACCACCCCACGCAACAAACAGGAAATCATGAAGCGGTGGCATGACCTGAAGAGTGTCGTCAAAAAGAAGAGGAAGAAGAACCATCAGCTGGCTCATAGGACTGGCGGTGGCCCTCCCATTCCACCAAGAACATTCAGTGCATGGGAGGAGAAGGTGTTTGCCATACTGCATCCAGAGAGTCTCACAGGAATAGCCGGGGGAGTGGAGGCTGGTAAGTACCAACAAATGTCTCTCATTACACTGCTATGTACTGTCTTGCACAACTACTAAGCGACACCTCCCAGGCCCAAATGCATTCATGTGCACCACAATGCCCAACACAGCTCTCACAGATGTAACATGCACTCCATCTTAATCACCCCAGAGGCAGCCAACATTAACAGGATTGTATGTGACCAGGCAACCAGCACAACAACTCCCACAAGGTCTCCCTTTCCCCACCCCTGAGCAGGATGTAGCACTCCCCCCCACACCCAGAAGCATGTGGCAGCCATTGCATTGTTCACCTTGACCCAACAGGTAGGTAGCCATCTTCCCAGGGAGGGATGCTTGGGGGTGGGAGGCCTGCACTACAACTCCCACCAGGCACCCCTGTCCCACCCCTGAGCAGGATGTAGCACTCCACCACATCCAGAAGCATGTGGCAGCCATTGTATTACAACAACCAAACTTACAGGTAGGTAGCCATCTTCACAGGAAGGGGTGTTTGGGGTTGGGAGGCCTGCACTACAACTCCCACCAGGAACCCCTGTTCCACCCCTGAGCAGGATGTAGCACTCAACGCACACCCAGAAGCATGTGGCAGCCATTGCATTGTTCGCCTTGACCTAACAGGTAGGTAGCCATCTTCCCAGGGAGGGCTGTTTGGGGGTGGGAGGCCTGCATAACAACTCCCACCAGGCCCCCCTGTCCCACCCCTGAGCAGGATGTAGCACTCCACACCCACCCAGAAGCATGTGGCAGTCATTGTAAGGTTCCCCCTCACATAACAGGTAGGTAGCCATCTTCCCAGGGAGGGCTATTTGGGGGTGTGAGGCCTGCACTACAACTCCCACCAGGCACCCCTGTCCCACCCCTGAGCAGGATGTAGCACTCCACACCCACCCAGAAGCATGTGGCAGCCATTGCATTGTTCACCTTGACCTAACAGGTAGGTAGCCATCTTCCCAGGGAGGGCTGTTTGGGGGTGGGAGGCCTGCACAACAACTCCCACCAAGCACCCCTGTCCCACCCCTGAGCAGGAAGTAGCACTTAAACACACAGCCAGAGAGACGTGTTAGAAACTCCACCCCAATGTGACAACAGAACAGGTAAGTAGACAGTGCATGCACACCACCATTCCTTCCCAAAAGCATGGAGCCATATGACAACACCAGCCCTCACATCCCAACAAAATTGACACAGATACAATATTAAATTACAGTGTGCAGACAGCTAAGCGTATGTAACTGTCACAGAAACAAAAGTTTGACTCACCAAATACCATGTTGAAGTGAATCCGGGGCCAGACATGTACAGCACTGAATGATACCTGTAAGATCCATGTGAGCTGAGCTTGAAGGACCATATAAAAACAAAGCAAGCATGGTCTGTAGAAAAAATAAATCAAAGCACAGGACATGACAAAGGTATGCATGAGATGACAATGGCTAGTTCATGCGCAGATGTAACGCATGCCAGACAGAGTAATCAGCAAAGATGCTGCACATCAAGTCGTATAGCCGCCAGTTGACAGATGACAACATGTCCTCGTAATCACAAAATTTGCACGCAGGGCATGGTATCCATTGACATGTCATACTGCTGAATATTGATGTATGTACCTCCACATCATGTCAAGATGCACCTTACTGTGCAGACATGCAATGTGCAAACTAGTAAACTGTGTGTTGCATGAACTGTAAATAAGATACATTGAACAACAAGCCTGAGGGGTGCCCGTCAGTTACCATTTCCCCTCTGTCCCACAGGTGACCAAGGACTGACTGCAGAGGATGACAACACCAACCTGCAGAGCCAGCCTCCACCCCCGGAACATGGACTCACTGATGATGACTCCCTGGATTTCGAGGATGCAGAGCTTGAAGCCGGCCCATCTGGCATGCCAGGGCGCAACAGGTCCCAGGTCCCCACTGTCCCCCCCACCACCACATCAGCAACAACAACAACCACGCTGACCCCTGCTGGAACGACCTGTGTGGCCTCCACCACCACAACCACCACCACAACCACAATCACCAGTGCTGCCTGCAACACTCGCCCTGCCCCAGAGGATGACCACCCACCCCAACAACAGAGGAGGGCAGGGAGAGTATGCGGGTGCATGCAGTGAGGAGGCAACAGGTCCGTCACAGCAGGGCAGATGGGAGGACAAGGAGGAGTTTGAGCCAAACGGACACTGGGACCGAAGCCCTGGACAACATCACCAGAGTCATTGGGGCCTATGAACGGGCCCAGGGACAAACGGGCCAGGCACAGGAAGATTCCCGCAAGCTCCGCCTGCTGCTGAGGTCCATAGACACCCGCATGGGCCAAATCGTGGACCTCTTGGGCCAGCTAGTGGCGGTACTGAGGGCCAGGCCTGCGGCACAAACAATACCTCCACCTCCCTCTGGTGGCCCGCAGGATGACAGTTCCACACCCTCCCCTGCCGCCACGGAGAGGGGGGACTCCTCAGACCCCACTGGCCCTGCAGCAGAGGCCCCCCCTGCCAAACAATCAAGGGGCCGTCCTAAGAAATCCCTGGGAGTATCCCGTGGCAAAGCACCTGCCAAACGCCAGTCAAGGAGCCAGCCATGATGGCACCCCTCTTCACCCTGCCATAGACTTCGTAGACTGTCCTTACCCACACTGCCATGTGAATGTCATCAGTCTGTTGGACTGGGTCACCACATCTATGTGGTGACTACTTGATTGTCTCACCTTCCATCACTGACAACTCATTGCTTCACCATTCACCTTTTGGTAAATATGCACTCCACTGTCACATGTACCCATTGTAAATAAACCCTCCTTACACACCAATGTTGTTGTGTCTGCTCCGTGTTTTAATCACAGAATGTGAAATGTTCACCATGAGTACAATGTACCAGGAGCATGGATTGTTTGTAGGCAAGGAGAGGCTGATGGGACCTGGAAAAACACAACTTAACAATATTCACTAGTCACGCGGTGGCATCACAGCCATCACACAACACCTGTCATCAAGGTACTCCAACATGCACACATCACAATGAGCAACAGTACCGACAGAGACATCCTGGAACTGTGCAAAACTACCCTGTCCAAGAAACGTTGGCAGCCAGCACTGAGTCAACAACAGGCTGCAGTCACAAAGCTCACATAGACCTTTTCACCAACAACAATATCAGCAGACAATGGGTCTGTTGTACATTGTCACTCACCTTCAAGTGAAGTAGCGGTTGATGAGCTGTTGACGCAGGTCGACACCTTCCTCCTCTCCACTATCCTCGTCACTGGACATGGGTTGGTTTGCAGGCGGCGGCCTCGGCTGATCATCAGCGTCCAGGAGCAGGGGGATCTCCTTGCACAAGGCCAGGTTGTGGAGCATGCAGCATGCAACTACAATCTGACACACCTTTTTGGGCGAGTACATCAATGCACCTCCGGTCCTGTCCAGGCAACGAAACCTTTACTTCAGGAGACCAAAAGTACGTTCCACCACACGACGTGTCCTCCCATGGGCATCATTGTAGCGGACTTCACTTGGGGTCCTGAGATTTCGCAGTGGGCTCAGCAACCAAGGACGGTTGGGATATGCAGAATCACCTAGGTGGGAGATACACAGACCAACTTTGTAATACAACTGTGGCAGAGGACAGCATGTCACACACACAGCACGCACTTGACACTGCGTACTCACCCACAATCCATGCACGCTCCGGAAGCAGATTATCCATCAGCTGTGGCACAATGCTGTTACGCATTATGTAGTAGTCATGGGCGGAGCCAGGAAATTTGGCACAGACGTGTGAGATGATCATATCGGCCTGGCACACCACCTGCACATTGATGGAATGGAAATGTTTCCTATTCCTGTAGATGTGCTCCCGTGCCTGTGGTGGAACCAGGCCAACATGTGTGCAGTCAATGGCACCAACAACATTGGGGATGTGCCCAAGTGCATAAAAATCGCCCTTCACAGCCGCCAATTCATGCCTCCTGGGGAAATGGATATATCTGTCCTTGTAGATCATCATAGCGGACAGGACATCCCGTAGCACCATACTGAACATAGGTTGTGACATCCCACCTGCGCTGGACACCGTGTGCTGGAAAGATCCAGAAGCAAAAAAATGCAGGGCCACCATCACCTTCGACGTTGCTGTGAAAGCACCCGGATATGTCCTGCGAGGCTGCAGGTGGGGCTCCAACATAGCGCATAGGTCTTGGAGGGTGTCTTGATCCAGCTGGAATTTCCGTATTACCTCCTCATCCTCCATGTCTGCCAGCACTGTGAAGGGACGATGCAGATTTGGCCTCCTCCTTGGTGAGATGAAAGAGGACACATGTCAACGCAATACACCAGGAGATGTGTCTTACATCTTACGTTTTGACTGACACAATGGAAACAATGACTAGCACCACAGTACACCTTACAAAACAACTTACTTGTAGGGACACCTTCAGATACACCATCCGTACACCTGTCCACTTTTCACACAGCTAGCATCTCACAAACAATATCCGACTATGTGAATGCACAAAGGGACATGGCCACATCTTGCATGGGCAGCCCAGAGAGTAGTACCAAAAGCATATGTGTGAAACTGCAACACTACTGTCTCCTACATAGCTGCTGTAACTGCCACACATTCTTGTGTAAGTCACACAGGGCACACATCAACCACACAATGACCCAACACTGTGCGTTTATTGGCAAGTATGTGCATGAGCCAGGAAAAGTAGACAGTCAAATCTGCACATTCTGTAGTGAGACATTCATCACTGTAAGTTGCTCAGCCCTTTCACACATTGACATGTGTACCCATTGTAGAGTCCATCACAACACTGTTCTGTGTACATGCCCAGAAAACCACAAATGACATGTGAGTGAGTACATGCCAATGTTCCTAATCATATACAACAACATGGCATGTGCAGTCAGCAGTGGGGTAAAGGTCAAATTGGCATTGAGTGCACAATCTTGTGCCATGAATCATGTGTCTACTGTGCAGTGTGGAGGACTTGCCTTTGGCCATTCAAACTGCATGACGTGTCCATAAGTTCTGTCAAGGTGATCTGATACCCAAATCACGGTCACTGCATCAAATGCATGGCACAGATATCGCGGTGGCTACCGCCTGTCCCCTGCGGTGTGTCACCGTCAATGCCCCGCCACAATCGCGGTAGTGTCTGGCATATACACATGGCCAAATGGCGGTTGGCATGCTCCACCACCCCAAACCCGGTCATTCTCAGCAAGGCATGGCACACATATCGCGGTGGCTACCGCCTGTCCCCTGCGGTGTGCCACCGCCAATGCCCCCGCCACATTCGCGGTAGTGTCTGGCATATACACATGGCCAAATGGCGGTTGGCATGCTCCGCCACCCCAATCCCGGTCATTCTCAGCAAGGCATGGCACACATATCGCGGTGGCTACCGCCTGTCCCCTGCGGTGTGTCACCGCCAATGCTCCCGCCACAATCGCGGTAGTGTCTGGCATATACACATGGCCAAATGGCGGTTGGCATGCTCTGCCACCCCAATCCCGGTCATTCTCAGCAAGGCATGGCAAACATATCGCGCTGGCTACCGCCTGTCCCCTGCGGTGTGTCACCGCCAATGCCCCCGCCACAATCGCGGTAGTGTCTGGCATATACACATGGCCAAATGGCGGTTGGCATGCTCCGCCACCCCAATCCCGGTCATTCTCAGCAAGGCTTGGCACACATATCGCGGTGGCTACCGCCTGTCCCCTGCGGTGTGTCACCGCCATGGACCATGCCCTTACAGCCAATGGCAACCGCAATCGCGGTAGCCTAATGCTATTTTGAAAATCACGGTAGGCGTGCTCCACCACCGCGGAGCCGGTCATTAGATGCAATTGAAAGATACACGACCGCGGTAGCGCCAGCCTGGCCCCTGCGGTGTGTCACCGCCATAGACCATGCCCTTACAGCCAATGGGAACCGCAATCGCAGTAGCCTAATCGCGGTAGGCGTGCTCCGCCACCGCGGTGGCGGTCATTGGATGCATTTGAAAAAGGCTGATCTGAAACACCAGTTGCAGCAGCTTAGAACCACTGAAACTACCCCAGGGGGCTATATATGTGTGGGCGAGAGCCTCACATTTCCACAGCTTTCAGAGCCTGCTGCCTGCCACCCCTCACCACCAACTGCTGCTGCTCCTGTCCAGAGCCTGCTGCCTGCCACCCTCACCACCAACTGCTGATGCTCCTTTCTCCAGAGCCTGCTGCCTGCCACCCCTCACCACCAACTGCTGCTGCTCCTGTCTCCAGAGCCTGCTGCCTGCCACCCCTCACCACCAACTGCTGCTGCTCCTGTCTCCAGAGCCTGCTGCCTGCCACCCCTCACCACCAACTGCTGCTGCTCCTGTCTCCTGGACACAGTGATGTCGAGGACTGAGAAGATCCGTGCCAGTCCCTTCACCACCGAGGAGCTGGAGGTCCTGGTGGACGAGGTGCTCACACAGTATGGGAGGCTATATGGTGCTCCAAATGTTGTGGTAAGTGTTTCAGAGTAGAAGTGAGAGTGCAGGGGGTGCACACATGACATTGATGTGGTGCAGTATGTGCCTGAGAGTGTGGGTTTGTGTCATGCACTGCCTAGCATGCTCTCACCAGGTGAAAGGGGTGTGTAGCCTATTTCACACATTTCCCTGCCTGAACATCAGAACTGGAGGGACATGTATTGTCTTGTCAGCCATACAGTGACGCAGCAAGTTGGTAATGCAGGAGTCAGGACAGTAGTTGCTTGTGTGACTGGCTGTGTGGGTCCCTGATGTCCTTCACAGGCTCATCTGTGGCCTTAGCAAGGCTTTTCGTCCAGAGGGTAGTGATGGAATTGTGTCTGACTCACAATTGGCATCATCTATAGTTCAGCACTATGCTCAGGACTTCAATACCCGAGGGTGACACTCTTGGTGGTCATTCACCTATGACACAGCCGATTGCCGTACTATTGTGCACAGCCCCTTCCATTTCCACCAGCATGTGTACAGAATGGCATGTGTAGGCACTGTTCACGCTCAAATTGTCCCTTCATGTGACATTTCTGATACCCCACGTTGGACCTCAGTGTGATCACACCTGGCCTGCACAGTCACTGCCCAAGCAGACAAGGACACATCACTGAATGTACAGAGTGTCACGTGTGTTTTTTCCAGGACTCTCCATCAAAGAGCCATCTCAGCCCTATAGATTGCACACGACAGGCCCTGTGAGAGTGTGTGGGTTTGTAGGATCATGTCCCTCAATGTGACACAGTGACACAGTGAGCCATTCACAGGGCAAGGACATTGAGGGCTGCGCAGTGTTGGACACAGTGAGTCTTCCCCTGAACATATATTGAAATGTCTTGTATGTCTTGCTCACCCTCAACATGGACAGTAGATGTGGGCAGCCTACACATAGCTTTCTGTGTTGGCATCCTGCATGTGTATGAGATGTGCAGGTACTGTGTCCACCCTCATACCTGCATGCATTTGCGTATGATTCTTCCATGCTAATGTACCATGTGAGATGCATTATTGTCTCTGCTACACATATCTGTGAAGTTGGGATGAGTTAGTATCATGCTCCTGTACTGTGAGATAGTGGTACATAACACTGTGGCACTGATTTTTCCCCCTCTTGTCTCCCATGCCTGCAGCTCAAAGTCCACCAGCGTAAGGCCGTGTGGAGGGCCATTGCATGCAAGGTGCGGGCTCTGGGTGTTTCCAACCGACGGCGCACGTACTGTCACAAGAGGTGGGATGACATCTGCCGGCTGAGCAAGAACGTGGCGGAGATGACGCTGGGGCTGATCCCTCGGACTGGCAGGTTGGCGTGCAGGAGCATGACACCACTGATGGCCCGCATCTTAGCTGTGACACAGCCTGAGCTGGATGCACGTTTGAAGGAGCATCAGCAGCAAGCTGGGGGTGAGTATTCTGGGAAGGGTGACTTTGGTTGTGAGTGGCTGCATGTGTTCACAGCCTGGGCCAGCGCTGGGCCCGGTGATGTTGGTAGTGTGATGCAGTGGCTTGTAAGTGGCCTCTGTGTTGGGTGCAGCTGTCATGCATTTTCCCTACCCGTACTTTCTCATGTCATTGGGGTAATGTCCCTTGACATTGCATTCTGAGTCGTGGCCTTCTGGCATCATCTGCATTGGGGTAGTCATGGAAATCCCATGGAAGGGAACGGCAGTGTGCATCATCTGAGTGTTCTTTCATCAATGTGAGTATTGCCTGACCTCAGAATTGTGAGGACTAGACATCTGACACCAATGTGCAACTGTATTTGGGCCCCAAAGTACAACATGGTGGATGGCATGTGCTCATGGCCATTGTGGACTGTTATGTTGTAGTCTGTATCTGTGTTGTCCCCTTCTGCTCCCTCCAGATGTGACAGTGGCAACATGTTGGGAGGTACATCTTTGCCCCCCTCAGGGCCCGAGGTGTGCTCAGAGGTATTTGTGTGTCTGGGTAAACGGAGCCACCGGCAGGCAATTTGGCTGTGTAGTCATCACATGGCTCACTTATGCCATGTTTGCTTGATGACACGCAAAATTCGAATTCAGAATTGAGGTTGCACAATGTTACTGCACAGGGTGGTGTGCAACATGGAGATATCATTATCTTGTTTAGTGCTTTGCTTGCATATGATGGTTGTGTTGATGCCAATGAACTAAGCCTACATCTCTCTCTCTCATGCAGCATCTCCCGTGGGCACGGAAGGACAGGGGACGGACACCAGTGGTGAGGCATCAAGCACGACTGCTACACACGAGCACAGTGACACTGATGTAACCACCGCGTCGGAGGGGGACAGGAGTCTGCTTGAGGAATCACAGCCAAAGACACCAACCTCAACGTCATCTGACGCCAGCGGTGACACAACCCTGTTGGTGGGCACAGGGAGCGGGAACTCTGCCTCCTCTTCCACCACACAGCGTCCAGCGCCCACCCTCCCAACTACTTCCACTTGTGCTGGCTGTGTTCGCACCAGTAAGAAGGGAAGAGTGTCCTTCACCCCAGGCACCGCTGCCCCTGCCCCTGTCTCCCCTGCTGCCCTCAGTGTTGAGTCTGTGGACCTTTTGCGCCAGCTGTGTGTGGGCCAGACAACTCTCATCAACGCCTTCCTAGACCACGACAAAAAATTGGCACAGGTCGTTGCTTTCATGGAGGGCATTCATTCAGACGTGGGCGGGCTACACCGGACTGTCCAAGCTTTGCCCTCCGTAGTGATGACAGCCATGCAGCTGGCACAATCACAGAGTCCAGCTCCAGTCCCTTTGGCCACCCCCCTGCCAGTGGCTACATCTGACGATAGTGACCACACACCACAGAGCTCAAGGGCAAGTTACAGCACACGCAGCACATAGCAGCAGCAGCCCAAGCGGTCCAGGGCGCAGACACCATCCCCACAGAAAACTAAAGCCACCCCAGAGCGCAAAGGCAAAAGCCTGTCAGGTGACACACAGGGCCATAAAGCCAAGAAGCAGGCCTCAGGCTCACATGCCTCAGAGGCATCCCCAGCCAAGGACTGTCCTGTCCCAAAAGCGTCTCGCAAAGACAAGCAGACAGTTTCCGTGCCCGCTGAGAAGCTGGTGCCTGCTAAGAGTACACATAAGAAGAGCTCCAAGGCAGATTCACCCACAAACTCAACTCCCATTCAGAGCCCTGTGAAGCAGGGAAAGGAGGGCACTGTAGGGGGGACAGCTGGTAAACAGGGGATGGAAGGGCAAAGGCAAGGCCAGGCCAAGCGTACCGCTGGATCCAGCATGTCCCCAGAGGGAGGGCCACCGACTGCACCTGATGCAGCTTTGGTGGTGAGTATGCCTGTTGTGTCTGCCCCACTTACCACTAATACCAAGACAGGGAAGCCATTTAGAATCCCCAAGAAGTGGAAAGGCACCCCACCACAATCTCCCACCCACACTGTGTCTCACGGCAGCATAACTCCACCTCCACGTGCCACCACACCACCTGGTCCAAGCAGCCCTCCGGCTTCAAAAGCCACTGATGGCTCCACCTCAGCTGGGCCTCTCTCTCTCCGGTCCAGTCCTCCAACTGTCCCCGACACTCAGCCACCTCCCAGTCTGACTGACAGCCAAGTCTGAGTGGAAGTCCCCCTCACACACCTGTCTCTCCCACAGCGGTACCTGGACTGCACATTGTTAGCCCCCTGACTGTGTTGCTGACCATGGCAGGGTACGGTCACACACATTCCCTGTGCATCTTCTCATGTACCTCATCTGCACTTTGTGCTGGCCACTGGCCTTGATGTTCACTGCTGTTTGCCCCTTCCCTGTGCAGCTTCTCATGTACCTCATCTGCTTTTTGTGCTGGCCACTGGCCTTGATGTTCACTGCTGTTTGCCCCTTCCCCGTGCAGCTTCTCATGTACCTCATCTGCACTTTGTGCTGGCCACTGGCCTTGCTGTTCACTGCTGTTTGCCCCTTCCCTGTGCAGCTTCTCATGTACCTCATCTGCACTTTGTGCTGGCCACTGGCCTTGATGTTCACTGCTGTTTGCCCCTTCCCGGTGCAGCTTCTCATGTACCTCATCTGCACCTTGGACTGGCCACTGGCCTTGATGTTCACTGTTGTTTGCCCCTTCCCTGTGCAGCTTCTCATGTACCTCATCTGCACCTTGGACTGGCCACTGGCCTTGATGTTCACTGCTGTTTGCCCCTTCCCTGTGTAGCTTCTCATGTACCTCATCTGCACCTTGGACTGGCCACTGGCCTTGATGTTCACTGCTGTTTGCCCCTTCCCTGTGCAGCTTCTCATGTACCTCATCTGCACCTTGGACTGGCCACTGGCCTTGATGTTCACTGCTATTTGCCCCTTCCCTGTGCAGCTTCTCATGTACCTCATCTGCACCTTGGACTGGCCACTGGCCTTGATGTTCACTGCTGTTTGCCCCTTCCCTGTGCAGCTTCTCATGTACCTCATCTGCACCTTGGACTGGCCACTGGCCTTGCTCTTGTCTACTATTGGTGCCTATCTGTGTAATATGTGAATAAATACAGTTACTCCTGTTGTCTGTTTTGTCAGTGTCCTTGCTGAATAAAGGGATTTCTGTGTGGGTATGGTTTACTGTGACACATGCTCTGTATGCCACTTCAACATTGCCAATGGCTTGTCTCACTTTTTAAGGGTTTTACAGGGGTGACAGGCACTTTAGTTCTTGTTGACTCTGAGGCTTGGGGGTGCAATGATGGTGGTTTGTGATGGACTACTGTTATCATAATCATTCTTTTGTCAGGTTAACTATGTTGTGCACATGTCATGTTTGTATGCACTGCCAGCACAAGGTGGAATTCTATCCACAGGATTGCAGGCTGGCTGGCCAGGGTCATCATGTATGTGTGATCTTACTTGATGTGTGCACAGCAGTGTTGGTGTATGGTCATCTTGTGATGGCCAGTCATCCTAGTCACATGGGTTGATTTCTATGTGTGCATTTGGGTGGTCAAGAAGTGTGCAGTGTGAAGGGGGTGACTTTGTCTGTAGTGTTGATGTGTGTGTGCCCCTGCATTGTCAACTGCACACATGTTTCAGCCAGGATTTGAGTGCCTGTTTGTTTGATTGGTCAGCCCTGTGCTTGGGATTGTGTGCACATGTGGGAGTTGTAGGTTGTGCACTGTGCAGTGTGTTGGTGTGTCCTTGCACTTCTGGGGGACTCCAACTTGTTGTTGGTGGCAATTGTGGGTCTGCAGAGTGTGTGACTGGCAATTCAGTGTTGTGTTTTGTTGATCAGCCATGTGTCTTGATACTCATTGTGGTCACTGTGCAGACCTGCTCGGCCACACTGACATTGTGGGTGTGTTTTCTCATGCATTGCTGTCACTTGGTGCTTTTTTGCCTCCAGTATGGCATGTGGGGTGTGGAGTCATACCATCCCCTATCTGTGCTTCTGATGCCTACCCATTGTGAGTCTGCACTCCATCTATTTGTGTATGGTGCACTCCTGCCATGTCCACTACTGACATACACAACACTTCACTCTCAGGTCAGCTGTCCCCTTGTGTTGACAGCGTGTGGGCCTTCCCATCACTTCATTTGTTACACTATGGTTTGTGGTGCTGATCTGTGCACAGGACCAATGTGCCACTCATGACAGTTTCCCTATTGGTTATATGTGATTTTCTGATACTGTTTTGCAGCCATGGTTGCTCAGATGCAGTTCAACTGTTTGTGCTGCACAGTCCTCTGGTCATGTTGTTTTCACCTGGGTGTCCCAGACTTGTGCATCTGTGGGTGTTGGGTTAGCTGTATGTGTGTTTGCTGAGGTACTGCTTCACTTCCTGAGTGTGATGTTGTCTGTCTGCTGTGCTGATTGGTGTTGTGGGTGTTCATGGTGTGTCACTCATGTCTGTGTGGAACTGGTATGTTTAGTGTGCACACACTGCTTGTCGTGCATGCAGTGCTGTGAGTGTATGTTGCCTTGTCCTTGCCTGGTGTGCATCCCCTGATGTCCTGCTGTGTTTGCAATGTGATGTATTGGCATGTGCATCTGTTGTGTGTTTGATGTGGATGTGGGCAGTGTTTGGGCTGTGTTGTGTCTTGCAGCTGACAGATGCTCTGTGTGTGTTGTTGTATTTGCATGTCAGTGTGTGTGTTTTGTTGGTGTGTTGTGTTTCAGTCACTTGTGTCTTGCCAGTGTAGTGTGCATTACTTGTGTGTCTGTCACATGCACTTAGGGCTATTCTTGCTCCTGTGTTTGTTTTGGGTGCATCCTGGGTGTTTTCTCCTCTCATATTTGAGCTGTCAGTTGTCATTATTGTGCATGTGCAAGCATGTGGTACATTATGACACCATGTTGACTTTATGGGTGGTGTGGTATGTCTGTATGTGTATCATTGTAGGCCCATTTCTTCCAGTTTGTGTCCATGATTGTTTTGTGGTGATGCACTTCTTGTCTGTGTTGTGGTATGTTGTCTGTGCATTGTTCCTGACTGATGAGGTTGTGTACTCCTGTTCTGTCTGGGCTCCCATTGCCTTCCCACAGTTTTGCTGCACAGGTCAGGTCTGGTCTGGTTGTACTTCTGTGTGTGTTGTGATGGAGTTTTGTGTTTGGCTAATAGGTTTAGTGCAAGCATTGGTTCAGGCATCCCTGGGTGTGTGTGTGTAATGTTTGTGGATACCCCCAGGCAGTGTGGTTGTTTGTCAGTGTGTTGACTGGACATTATTGGCACCCTTCTGTGTGTTGGACACTGGTGTTGTGTGCTGCAGGTGTGAGGGGGTGGGGGTGGGGTATGTGTGAAGGTTCCTACTTGTGTTTGACAGTCATGGGGTGTTACAATGGGCCCTGTGTGTTGTGCTGCTGACATACACCTGTCAGGTAGTTGGATGCAGATATGTGGCTGTTCACTGTTGGACTTCAGACCCTTCCTTTCATCCTTGTGCCTGTCCATGGGTTGCCTTGCTGTCTCCATGAGTTGTTGCACTGAGGTGACTGTGGTTTGACTTCACTCACTGTGCCAGCCATGTGTGATTTGATGGGCTGAGGGTGTTGTTATATGTTCCTTCTCTTGCATGTGGTGTACACATGCTTAGTGGTTAGCTCCTTGGCCTACCATTTGTGTGCACCTCACTTTAGATTTCCTATTTGTTGTCCTCCATGGCTGCTGACATCTGGTCTGTGTATGTGGCTGTGTGTCAGTGTGGGGTATGTCTGTGTGGCTTGGCAGGCTGTGTGTCCAGTAGAGTGATTGTTCTTTATCTGTATGAGTGTTCATTTTGTGCTTGGACTCAGTTTTCTTGCTATGAGTGTGGTGTAGGTGTGGTGTGTGGGTTGCCCTGGCACTGTGCTTCTGTGCTGTGTGTTCCTCTGCAGCCCCACCTGCTGTGCTGTCTCCCTAGTTGTTTTGTGTGTGGTGCAGGGTGTGGGTTCACCTGGCTGGTTATTGTGCATGGGGGAGCACAGGAGAAGCACATGGCATGTCCCTTCATGTTTGGGGTGGGGACTGTTGTGTGGAGGGTGGAGGTGTGGCCCTATGATCTTTGTGCACTGCCCATGCCTGTCGCTGGCCCTGCCTTCTGCATTGTGCGCATGCTTTCACGCGTCTTCACTGCTACGGTGAAGTCACCGGGACATTACATCACGATCGCGGTTGGTGGGTGACCTGGATGCGGAGGGGTGATTTGGTGAGAGGTAGGACATGTGTGGGTACTATTGTGGATGTGTTCCTGTCCCCACCAGGGTATCTGGTGTGGACAGGAACCCTGTATCTGCCCATGCATTGTGTGTTGTTGTTGTGTGCGGAGTTGTGTTGTTGCGTACCTGCGGCGACGTCCGCGACGGTGCATGAGTTGCTGGTGGTGTATCAGGTACTGCGCCGGGAAGACGTGTAAAGCTGGATCCATTGCACTCGGGACCGGGCGGTTGGGACTGGGGATCATGTTTCGCGCTCCGCTGTCGTGCTTCCGCCGTCTCTGGTTGGCAGGTTTCTCCGCTGCGGTGCAACTGGATGTTTGGGGCATCCTAATTTGTACGGCGGTTGGGACGTCATTCCGCACGGCGGTGGGTCTCCATTGCCTACCACCGCCACGGTGGCGGGCACATTTTTCTGGCGGTTCGCGTCGCACCGCGGCGGACGGGAAATGGGCTATGTTTGACCATACTAATATGGCGGGCGTGGAGACGCTGCAAGCGTGCGGAAAATTGCATTTTCCGCCACCACCAGCACTGTGGTGGTGCCTCCGCCCGCCATCGTAATAGGCTTAATTCTGCAAGCTGTATAAATGCAGGTAATAATTATGCTGATTTGTGCAATTTCTTTATTGATTTTATTAAAAATAATAAAATACATGGTGAAAAGATATGGTGATAAGAAAGCAAGGTTATTAGATGATTTGAAATCTCGAAAAGAAAAAGAACAGAGAGCTATTCTGAAGAAGGGGATTATTGGGACCTGTTGTGTCAACAACTACGATGACTGAAAAAGGATGCATGGAGAACTAAGAAGCAGAAGATTACCATGTTAATATTTAGATTAATATGTAAAGTTATTAATGGGGTTTTAGTGATTATTAAGATAATCAGAGGAGGGGATGTTTTGCAGCATTTTTTCACAATAGGCAAAATGTGCAAATGTCTTGCAAACATTTGTTTTGAAATGTTATAGGAGCCGATTACAACTTTGGCAGAGCTGCGCTGGGTCTGCACCAGCTTAGCACTGCCAAAGCCGTGCAGGGACCGCCCGCCAGATTACTAGTTGAACTTCTGTCTGGTGGGCTTTTCCTGCATTTTCTTTTGTCGTTCCCACGGCGGTGCCCTGAAAACTGTGAACCGCGAAGTCTAGGCCGCCCTGTAACTTGGGGTGTGTGAGAGGCTGGCCTGGTATATGCTGTCCACTAATTAAAGTGGGCACCGTGCACCAGTCCAATTAACCTTTATGGTGATTTAAGAGGTCTCAGACAACCTTAGAAAGCTATCCAAGTGGTAGCTGTGGAGAGCAGCCTTCAGGCTAAGTCTTGAAGGAGGGTAAAGCAGCTTGTTTTACCAGAATGCAATCTTATAGTATAGATACAACCACACAATAGTTATAAAAATATGTATTTATTATATAACACTATCTAGTATGTTACAGTATCCCCTACACGGAGATAGACACAAAGCACACAATACTTAAGCACAGAAATCACGGTAAATAGCACTAATACACAGTGGGCCCCGGGGGGGACCAAAGCATATACTAAGAAAGTGGTATAAGAACCACAACTCGAGTCAGGACGATGTCGAGAGGACGTAGAATCGCTGGGACCACAAGGAACCACCCAAGGTGTGTAGATAGGGACCCCACGGAGAACGGGTGCAGTGTAGGAACACAACTGCGTGCTCCGTACAACTCTATGTGAAAGTCGGGGTTGGAGTTTTAAAGATTAAGGACCCTTCCCAGTGGACTACGAAGAAACCCTGTGGAAGACAGAAGGGTGGAGAGCCACCCCACCCGAGGATACCGAAATACCCAAGTTACCTAACCCAGGAAAGCCGGGTGCATAGGTGTGAAGTGGCGTCGGAAACTGCAGTCAAACCCAATGGAGGACTTTGAAGAAGAGCAGCTGCTGGAAGGGAGAAGAATGCCCATTGGAATCCAAACGTGGATTCTTGACGAAGAGTACCTGAAAGTAGAGGGGAC
This sequence comes from Calotriton arnoldi, assembly GCA_963921515.1. Classification (NCBI taxonomy): domain Eukaryota; kingdom Metazoa; phylum Chordata; class Amphibia; order Caudata; family Salamandridae; genus Calotriton; species Calotriton arnoldi. The sequence goes on from CAWUFW010016087.1 coordinate 207,002, forward strand.
GGAGTCTGGGTCACTTGAGAGTGACCAGGGGCTCGGTAGACGAATGCCCACTGATGTTGGGTGCTTCAGGATAGTTGACGATGCTCTTGACTCTGCAGCTGTGGGGACCAGGCGACGTTGAGGACAACCAGGAGTCGGATACAAGCTGTCCCACGAAGGATGTCGAGTGCTGAGGGGTATGTGTCCGGCAGGAGCACCAACAAGCCTTGGCAAAAGCAGCCCACACAGGAAGTCAAGAAAGTGTACGGTTCGGGCCAGCAAAGTCCAGGAGACTCACCACACAAGGGATTCAGGGCAAGCCTAGAGCAACCAGGGGAGCCCAAAAAAAGAAAAGTTGACCCTCAAATGGACCCACAGGCCAGAGGCACAGGAGTCACAAGGGGACCTCGAATAGCTTCACAAAACAGCAAGCCACGGAGCACTTGGTGCGAGGTGGATGAAGATCTTTGTGGAATTGCCAACAAGCACATGCACTTGCAAATACATGCGGTGCACAGGGGTTCGGGTATTGCAGCCCCCACGAGGGATACTGGCCTCAAACTTGGTGAGAGGGCAGCCTGGGCCTTGAGTGACGTAAAAACCCACCTCCTGTGTTGCTGGACCCTTTGGAGTCCGTAGGAGCTTGGGATCAGCAGACCAGTCAGCAGTGTTGTGGTGCCTGCGAATGCAGGGGAGTGTCTCCTTCACTCCAAGGGAGATTATCTTCAGTTGTCTTTGATGCTCCACAGGTCCTGCACAGATCCTGAGTGGTGCACAGGCACAGACAATATATCAGACTGAGAGGGAGACAGAGTCAGGCCCACATGAAGTCCAGAGTGCCCAGACGGTCGAAGTGCAGTCGTTTCAGGTCAGAATCGTGTCCACGACAAATCTAAGATCCTACAGCCAGGTAAGCCCTTAAGTACCCACGGGAGAGGGTTGGAAAGATTCAGGGGACCCTTCCAGGGGAGGGTCTGGACAGGGGGGAGGTTACTCTCATGTCCTTTGTCCAGTTTCGTGCCAGAGCGACTAGTTTGAACTGGACTATTCACAGGGACACCAAATGTGCCCCTCATGCAGACTTTCAGTCGCTGGCAAGCGCACCCACCCAGCCCTAATACACTAAATCCTGTCTGGGAGGTGGCCACACCTCCCTGTGACAGGATGCCTATTGTTCTGCCTTCCCATGCTCGAGCTTGGCTCAGCAGCAGGAGGGCAGAAATGAGTCTCTGGTCGGCAGCAACCATTTTTTGCTGTCTGGAGTTAGAAGGCTGGTACCGGGAACACAAGGGACCCCACAAAGCTCACTTCTGAGGGGTGGAATTATACCTCCCACACCGGTTACCGGTGTGGGGGTATGATTCCAACATGTTTGACACCAAACACGATAGGGTTTGTTTCAGCTGTTTTAGAGTTGGTTCTCACGCGGTCGCGTGATACCACTCTATATATTGTATATGGCTGCTTCACTGACAACCCGGGAAAATGGACTCCGTAGGCTGCAGGAGTGTCCTGCTTATGCAGGGGCACCCTCTCACTTAGAACCAAGCACCCTACCTTCAGGATTGCAAAGGCCTGCTGTAGGGGTGACTTATAGGTTTTAAGTGCAGTGACCCTTAGATATAGTAAACCTACATCTTAAGTAAGTGGTGCATGCACAAACTTACACAGGCTGCAATGGCAGGCCTGTAGTTGCATTTTGCATGGCCTTTCATGGGTGGCATAATACATGCTTCAGCCCAGGGGAAGCCTCTGTTGTACCTATGCCCTGGGCACATGCATACCATATACTAGGGATTGACAAGGATACCCCAGTATCCAATCTGGAGTGTACCTAAGTACATACCATAACAGTTTAGGGAGAAAGCAGATAGACTGGGGTCCTGATTAGCAAGATCCCAGTCAGTCTAGTCAAAAACAGTGTTACATCAAGCTAAAAGTGGGGGTAACCATAAGAAGCAGATCCTACTTTCCTACACAACCCCCCCAAATGTAAGGAGATAAGACTAACCTTGCCCAGTTGAGTCTTCATTTTCTGAGTGGAAATATCTGGAAAGTCCATCTGCATTGGCATAGTTACTCCCAGGTCTATGTTCCACTGTATAGTCCATTCCCTGTAGGGAAATGGACCACCTTAAAAGTTTGGGGTTTTCACCCTTCATCTGTTTTAGCCATAAGAGGGGCTTATGGTCTGTCTGAACAATGAAGTGAGTGCCAAACAAGTATGGCCTCAACTTCTTCAGGGCCCAGACCACAGCAAAGGCTTCCCTCTCTATAGCTGACCAACGTTTCTCTCTGGGGGTCAACCTTCTGCTAATAAAAGCTACTGGTTGATCCTGGCCCTCTGCACTTAGTTGTGACAACACAGCCCCTACCCCCAACTCAGATGCATGTGTTTGGACAATAAATTGCTTGGAGTAGTCAGAACTCTGCAGAATGGGAGCAGTACACATGGCCTGCTTGTGATCATCAAATGCCTTTTGACAGCTAACTGTCCACTGAACTTTCTTGGGCATTTTCTTAGAGGTGAGATCATTCAAGGGAGTCACTATAGACCCATATCCTTTTACAAATCTCATGTAGTACCCAGTCAGGCCCAAGAAAGCTCTGACCTGAGTCTGGGTAGTTGGAGCAACCCAGTCCATTATGGTCTGGATTTTGCTCTGTAATGGTTGAACCTGGCCTCCACCCACAAGTTGGCCCAGGTACACAACCTTGCTCTGCCCTATCTGACACTTAGTAGCCTTGATAGTGAGGCATGCTTTCTGCACAGCCTTCAAAACATTCTTCAGGTGGACCAGGTGATCCTCCCAGGTGGAGCTAAAGACAGCTATATCATCAAGATATGCTGCACTGTAGGCTTCCAGACCTGTGAGAACTTTATTCACCAGCCTTTGGAATGTGGCAGGTGCATTCTTCAAACCAAAGGGCATTACAATAAATTGATAATGCCCACTAGGGGTTGAAAATGCAGTTTTTGGTTTGGCATCCTCAGCTAGTCTGATTTGCCAGTAGCCAGCAGTCAGGTCAACTGTGCTCAAGAATTTGGCTGAGACCAAAGTGTCAATGAGCTCATCTGCCCTGGGAATTGGGTGAGCATCAGTCCTAGTGACTGCATTGAGTCCCCTGTAGTCCACACAAAACCTCATCTCTCTCTTACCACCCTGGGTGTGAGGTTTATGTACCAGGACCACTGGGCTAGCCCAAGGGCTATCTGAGGGCTCAATCACTCCCAGTTCGAGCACCTTTTGGACCTCTGTCCTAATGCAATCTCTGACATGGTCAGGCTGCCTGTAGATTTTACTCTTAACAGGGAGACTCTCACCTGTGTCCACTTCATGGGTACACCAGGTGGTTTGACTGGGTGTCAGAGAGAACATGTGCCTATATTGATTGAGGACCTTCCTACAATCAATCTGCTGTTGGTCAGTGAGGTTGCCTGCCATATACCATCAACTGACCCATCATCAGGGTTTTGTGAGAGGAGATCAGGGAGAGGGTCACTCTCTTCCTCCTGTTCCTCATCAGTTGCCATGAGCAAGCCCATGTCAGCCCTGTCCATAAAAGGCTTGAGCCTGTTCACATGGAGCACCCTATGGGGGCTCCTAGGAGTGCCAAAGTCCACCAGGTAGGCAACCTCACCTTTCTGCTCAATTATGGTATGTGGTCCACTCCACTTGTCTTGGAGAGCTGCTGGGGCCACAGGCTCCAGCACCCATACCTTCTGCCCTGGCTGGTAAACAGTCAGAACAGCCTTTGGTCATGCCAAGCTTTTTGCAATTCTTGACTTGCCTCAAGGTTTTTACTGGCCTTCTTCATGTACTCAGCCATCCTAGAGCGGAGACCAAGTACATAGTCTACTATGTCTTGTTTGGGAGGTTTGAGAGGTAATTCCCATCCCTCCTTCAGCAAACACAAGGGACCCCTAACTGGATGCCTAAACAGAAGTTCAAAAGGGCTGTAGCCAACCCCCTTCTGTGGGACCTCTCTGTAGGCAAAGAGAAGGCAGGGCAACAGAACATCCCATTTTTGCCTAAGCTTTTCTGGGAGGCTCATGATCATGCCCTTGAGGGTTTTGTTGAATCGTTCAACTAACCCATTGCATTGTGGGTGATAGGCTGTGGTGAACTTGTAGTTCACAACCTAAATCGTGTTGCGCACACCTAAACTTCTGTTACAAATGAAAACATTACTAACCCTATGTAATCTGGTATGCGTGCTGGTCAGGAAGAGGTTGCCTGCCTCAACTATGAATGTACCCTGAACCAGTGACACTTCACTAGATGCCTGGCCGCACAGATATAAATGCAATTCAACTCCTACTCATAAATTATATTACATTATACAATTGTAAGATTCGCACATATCATTGTGATATTTATTGAATTACAAATTGAACTTTACAGTTTGTGTCCATTTCAACAAGCGAAAAGCAAAAACATATAACTGCATTCACAGCATCCAATTTCTCTCAAAGGATGATGAACAAAGTTGTTGTAGTATTCTTGAAAACACCAATTTCATGAACATTCTGATGGTGAAGATGCCCAATGCATTTCGGGATAGGTATCCCTTCTTCAGGGGCCTCTATAAATACAAGTGAAACTGAATATAAAAATATGCTCTATATTATACAAGGAGGAACACCCCAACCCGATGATATAAGTCCAACCAAAAAAGGCACCAAATGAGTTACAAGTTCACCCGTGAAAAATCATGCTGCATAATACCAAAAATACACCACAGCTAATAGTGCTGAAACAACCCAACACAAGGTTCTCTAAACGTACCAGGAGAGACATGTAAACTGTGAATCAGTGCACATGAATGCATGAGCCCCGGCAACCACGTCAAACACTGTGAGGTGTGATATACTGTGTGGACAAACACTCACTAAATGTCAGAAATCAAACGCCACTGATGATTGAAAAGAATGCTTACACGCGAATATAATCTACAAGAAACAACAACAAAATGTACATGAGTTACCAGTGTACTGAATGCACTCCATTTGATCTCAACGTGCTACTATCACAAAAATGGTACCTCAAACAGTTCGATGTTCAGACACAACAAGCCGGAAGGCTACTCATTAGTGCTAGTACCAGGAAAGCGACTGGCACCACTGCTCTTAGTCACCTGGAGTGTTCACGTGAGTGAATGACACAGACGTACTCTATGAAAAACAGCAAGCAGGTGATGTGTGATTTACCAGTATGATAACGTGCCTTCAATGTATCATGTAGTGCTTCTAATGAAATTGCAATACCTCTAACACATCAGTATTCAAGCGAAGACAAACTGCATCTGTGTGCGGTGCCTCTGAGAACTGGTCACACTGTGGAAACGTAAAACACACTGTATCAAAATACCAAAACCTTATTGAAGTTGAGGAATCTTCTCACAAATTATCTCCACACTGTAGCCTACCAATTTGCTCGAGTGATTTGAAGCCAAAAACAAAACGCCATCCACTATCGAACCCACAATGAATACGCACCCATTATTCCACCAACGTTAAATACATACTGACTAGCGTTTCACATTGCAGTGATGTAACTTGACATGAAGTTTGTACCTCTGTCAATTAAGACCTCCTTAGGGAAGCCCACCGGGGAAAAATTTCCCAGGAGGGCCCTGGCCACTACAGGACCTGCAGTGGTCCTAAGGGGAATTGCTTCTGGGTACCTAGTAGCCTGGTCCACCACCACTAGGATATAACTGTGCCCAGATGCTGTTGGAGGGTTCATTGGACCAATTATGTCAATCCCAAGCCTTTCAAAGGGAACCCCCACCACTGGTAGTGGTATGAGGGGGGCCTTTGTGGTACCACCTGACTTACCACTGGCTTGGCAGGTGGTACAGGAGCGGCAAAACTTCTTGGTGTCCTCAGACATGTGAGGCCAGTGAAAGTGAGGGACAAGCCTGTCCCAAGTCTTACTTTGGCCTAAGTGTCCTGCCAATTGAATGTCATGTGCTAGGGTGAGTAGGAAGCCCCTAAACTTCAGAGGTATGGCCAACCTCCTGGAGGCACCAGGCTTGGTGTCTCTACCCTCTGAGTAAAGGAGTCCCTCATCCCATTAGATCCTGTGGGACCCACTGACAGTTCCAGCAGCCTCAGCAACAGCTTGCTGTCTGAGGGGTTCAAGACAGGGTCAGGTTTGCTGCTCTAAACTCAGATCTGCCCTGGAAGGGACCCCTGTCCCCAAGAACTCAACCTGATTAGGTTCAAGCTCATCCGAGACAGTCCCTTCACAGGGGCTAAGATCATCTCCCTCTAGAGACTGATCCTCACTCTGAGTCTGGGGGGAAGACACAGCCTTACCCCTTCAGCTCCTTCTCTTGGAAGACACCTGGTCCATTGTTCCAGGATTCAGGGCCTGTTCAGTGGTTGACAGTTTGTCTGTGACCTAGTCAGAGCAAACACATCTGCAGAGATACCCAACATTGCTGCATGAGTCCTTAATTCTACTTCAGCCCAGGCTGAAGTCTCCAAATCATTGCCCAACAAACACTCTAGTGGTAGGTCTGAACTTACCACAACCTTTTTAGGGCCAGTTGAAGGAAGTGGCCCTTAGGGGCCACCCGGGTTACTTACAACCTCCTGTTATGCCTTCCCAAGTAATGAAGAGTTGGTCAGACAGTAGAGAATACAAACACACCTTTATTAGCAAATACTATGCAGAGGAGTCCAATCTGACCTGCACCCTAAGATGTCTGCCGAGGGACTGACCCCCCAACAGTCTGCAGTGAGTAATCATTCTTCCCAAGGAACCTCCAACCACGCCCACAGTGGAAAGTTACCGGCCTGGGCCAAAAATGAACAAAGGAGGCACAGGAGGATGGGCTACCACCTGCCAGATGGGTACATGCTATCTGTACTTCAATGTCACCGTGCGGGTCTCAGCGTCTCCCAACGTGGGAGCAGAACTACACACTCAGATAGGTATGCGAGGGCAGAATGGCCTATTCATTAGTAAGTCAGAAAACAGCCTTGAACAGAGATAAAATAATAATGAAATACAGTGTTCTGCTGAGGCAAGCAATACGAATGATGAGGCCTAGTTCAGATACGGCCTAAGCGGCCCAATAGGGATTACGAAATACAAAATGGAGTCACACTAGCTAACTACAGGAAAGCTTGCACGTTGCAGGGATAACTCAGTGGGTTGCATAACATGAATACAAATGGCGTATATTTAGCCATACACTGCTAACCTAATATAGCATGATACAAGTGCATAGCAGGAATGGGATTTTCAAACCTAACACAGTTACCCCTCCCCAGCTGAAATTAACAACTGCCAAGGAATGGTCAGTCCTGACAGTTTGCATTGGTCACTTGGTACATTTCCCCAAGTATGATTTGGTCAGGGACCACAAGATCCTCTGTCACCATAGTGACACTTGCACCTGTGTCACTATATGCCATGGCCTCCTTGCCATTTATCAAAGGCTGCTTTCTGTATTTGCCCAGATTACTGGGACTGATAAATAAGGTGGCAAAATCCATGCCACCATCACAGACAAGCACAGCCTGAGCTGGAGTTCTGACTAGGCCAGAACCCATCTCAGAGCCCAAGGTTAACCCTACTAATCCCTTGTTCCCTGTACCACCACTTATACTTGTGCTAGGAGGCGCAGTTGCCTTAGGGGCATTGGTGGTAGGAGGATTTTCCTTGGCTTTTGGACAATCAGCATCTTTTGTCCAACGGGTTTTCACCTTACAAAAGTAACACCAAGGTTTCTTTTTGCCTTTGGCTTTGTTGGACTGTGACTCCCCCCCAGATGCAGGTTTTTGGGGGCCTGATGAAGACTCGTTTTTGTCTTTACCCTTGTCCCTACCCTTCTCTTGGGCTTTAGAATCTTGCTTCTTCTGGTCACCACCAGTGTTCTGGTTTTTCTGCTTCACCCTGATTCTGACCCACTTATCTGCCTTCTTTCCCAATTCTTGGGGAGGTCAGATCAGAGTCCACCAGGTACTGATGCAGCAGCTGATTTTGGCAATTATTAAGGATTTGCTCCCTCATAATCAAATTGTACAATCCCTCAAAGTCATGCTCCTTGCTGCCAAGCAGCCAACCTTCCAGAGCCTTAATAGCACTGTCCACAAAGTCTACCCAGTCCTGATTCTGTGTCTTCTGGGTGTCTCTGAACTTAATCCTGTACTGTTCAGTGGTTAAGCCAAACCCATCAATGAGAGCCCTCTTCAGAACTGTGTAATTGTCAGCATCCTCTTCTCTAACAGTGAGGAGCTTATTTCTACCTTTGTCAGCAAAGGAGAGCCACAAGATAGCTGTCCACTGCTCTTGAGGGACCTTATGAACTTTACAGGCCCTCTCTAAAGCAGTTATCCATTTATGGGTGTCATCCCCAACATGGTAGGGAGGGACAATCTTGCTCAGGTTCCTATGATCAAAGGAATGTTCCTTAACTCTAGGGACACTGTTGCTGCCACCATGGGACTCTAGTCCCAATTCCGTTCTAGCTCTTTGGACTTTTAGGGACTCTTTGTCAAGGGCCAACTGCTCTTTCCTGAGCCTAAGCCTAGCTTTCTCAAGTTCAAGAAGTTGGCATTCCCTATCAAAAGAGTGGTCCCTCTTGCTATATTTAGAGGTCCCTACCTACTGTCCTCAGTGATTAGACCCTGCAGAGGGAGACCTAGATCTCCTTGATAAACTCTGTACTCTTCCAGGAGGAACAAAGGGGGGCCCATAAGGCCTTCTCCATTGTCCTCCTGAAGATCTGAGTTGTCCAGGTGGGAGCCATCAGGTTCCCCCTGGTCAGGGTTAGATTCTAGGTCATAGAGGGGTCCTCCTCCAGTCCTATCCTCATACCCTGGCCCACCCACCGTGTCCTGGTCATCTGACCCAGGAGTCTTCTTTAGGCCATCAGTAACACCTCTACCAGGCGTTGAGTGCTGGCACTCCTCTCTGTCTTCAGCTTCCTAGAGGCACACAGTGCTTTCAGTTCTTGGAACGAAAGTTCACTGTATCTAGAAGGCAGAGAGCCACTGGCATATCCTTTAGTAGACATACTAAGTGTGGTGTGGTGTTGCAGCTACCTAACCTAGTGGGAGCTAAACTCTCTTAGGTTGGAGAAATGGTGTGCTAGACCCTTAACTACCCAACCCCAAGTTCAGTCGAACTTACTTATTCTAAGCTTATATTATATGTGCCTAGATCTTCGTGGTTTTTCAGTTAATCAATACAAAGATTTATCTGGTAAAACAATGCAGGCTTGAATCCCAACCGCTGCACACCAATGTGAGAGGCTGGCTTGGTATTTGCTGTCCACTAATTAAAGTGGGCACCCTGCACCAGTCCAGACAACCCTTATGGTGATTTAAGAGGTCTCAGACAACCTTAGAAAGCTATACAAGTTGTAGCTGTGGACAGCACCCTTCAGGCTCAGTCTTGAAGGAGTGTAAAGCAGCTTGTTTTACAGAATGCAATCTTATTGTATAGATTATATGAAAATGGAATCACACAATAGTTATAAAAAAATATGTATTTATTACATAACACTATCCAGTACGTTACAGTATCTCCTACACGGAGATAGACACAAAGCACACAATACTTAAGCACAGAAATCACAGTAAATAGCACTAATACACAGTGGTCCCCGGGGGGGACCAAACCATATACTAAGAAAGTGGTATAAGAACCATGACTCGAGTCAGGATGATGTCGAGAGGACGTAGAATCTCTGGGACCCCAAGGACCCACCCAAGGTGAGTATATAGGGACCCCACGGGGAACGGGTGCAATGAGGGAACACGACTGCGTGCTCCGTAAACTCTATGTGAAAGTCGTGGTTGGAGTTTTAAAGATTAAGGACCCTTCCCAGTGGACTACGAAGAAACCCCATGGAAAACAGAAGGTTAGAGAGCCACCCCACCAGTGGATACCGAAATACCCAAGTTACCTAGCCCAGGGAAGCCAGGTGCATAGGTGTGAAGTGGCGTCGGAAACCGCAGTCAAATCCAATGGAGGACTTCGAAGAAAAGACGCTGCTGGAAGGGAGAAAAATGTTGATTGGATTCTTGTCGAAGAGTACCTGAAAGCAGAGGGGACAGAGTCTGAGTCACTTGAGAGTGACCAGGGGCTCGGTAGATGAAGGCCCACCGATGTCGGGTGCTTCAGGATAGTTGAGGGTGCTTTTGACTCTGCAGCTGCAGGGGCCAGGCGGTTTGAGGACGACCATGAAGGATGTCGAGTGCTGAGGGGTCAGTGTCCGGCAGTAGCACCAACAAGCCTTGGCAACAGCAACCCATGCAGGAAGTCAAGAAAGTGTACGGTTCAGACCAGCAAGATCCAGGAGACTCACCACACACAGGGGAGTCAGGGAAAGCCTGGGCAACCAGGGGAGACCAAGAAAAGCAAAGTTTACCCTCAAATGAACCCACAGGCCAGAGGCACAGGAGTTTCGAGGGGACCTCAAACAGCTTCACAAAACACCAAGCCACAGAGCCCTCGGTGCAAGGTGGATGAAGAACTTTGTGGAGAAAGTTGCCAGAGGCTGGGGCTACGCGGAGCCCAATGCACTTGTCAAGGAATTGCCAACAAGCACATGCACTTGCAAATACATGCGGTGCACAGGGGTTCAGGTATTGCAGCCCCCTTGAGGGATACTGGCCTCAAACTTGCTGAGAGGGCAGCTCGGGCCTCAAGGGATGTAGAAACCCACCTCCTGTGTTGCTGAACCCTTCAGAGTCAGTAGGAGCTTGGGATCAGCAGACCAGTCAGCAGCATTGTGGTGCCTGCGAATGCAGGGGAGTGACTCCTTCACTCCAAGCGAGATTATCTTCAGTTGTCTTTGATGCTCCCCAGGTCCTGCATAGATCCTGTATGGTGCACAAGCACAGACAATGCAGCAGACTGAGAGGGAGATGGAGTCAGCCCAAACGAAGTCCAGCGAAGTCCAGAGTGCCCAGACAGTCGAAGTGCAGTGGTTTCAGGTCAGAATCTTGTCCACGATGAATCTAAGGTCCTACAGCCAGGTAAGCCCTTAAGTACCCAAGGGAGAGGGTTGGAAAGATTCAGGGGACCCTCCCAGGGGAGGGTCTGGACAGGGGGGGAGGTTACTCCCATGTCCTTTGTCCAGTTTCGTGCCAGAGCGGGAGCCAACGGCTCCCAGGACTGGTTTGAACTGGACTAGGCACAGGGACACCAAGCGCACCCACCCAGCCCTAATACACTAAATCCTGTCTGGGAGGTGGTCACACCTCCCTGTGACAGGATGCCTATTGTTCTGCCTTCCCCTGCTCGAGCTTGGCTCAGCAGCAGGAGAGCAGAAATGTGTCTTTGGTCGGCAGCAACCATTTTGTGCTGTCCGGAGTCAGAAGGCTGGTACCGGGAACACCATGGACCCCATGAAGCTCGCTTTTGAGGGGTGGAATCATACCTCCCACACTGGTTACCGGTGTGGGGGTATGATTCCAAGATGTTTGACACAAAACAAGATAGGGTTTGTTTTAGCCAGTTTAAAGTTGGTCATCACGCAGTCGTGTAATGCCCCTCTATATATTGTATATGACTGCTTCTCTGACAACCCGGGAGAATGGACTCCGAAGGCCGCAGGGGTGTCCTGCTCATGCAGGGGCACCCTCTCACTTGGAAACCAAGCACCCTGCCTTCAGGATTGTAAAGGCCTGCTATAGGGGTGACTTATAGGTTTTAAGTGCAGTGACCCTTAGATATAGTAAACCTATATCTTAAGTAAGTGGTGCATGCACCAACTTACACAGGCTGCAATGGCAGGCCTGTAGTTACATTTTGTGTGGCCTCTCATGGGTGGCATAATGCATGCTTCAGCCCATGAGAGAGAAAGCAAAAGACACACATTTGATGGATGGAATGCAGAACAAATCAAAACATTCACCCCCAGTCAAGAGATCTGGGTTAAATCTATCATTCTTTTGCTCAGAGCCCATGGGAGGCCTCTGGGGTACCTATGCCCTGGGTACATGTGTACCATATACTAGGGACTGACAAGGGTACCCCAGTATCCAATCTGGAGTGTACATAACAGTTTAGGGAGAAAGCAGCTAGACTGGGGTCCTGGTTAGCAGGATCCCAGTCAGACTAGTCAAAAACAGTGCTACATCAAGCCAAAAGTGGGAGTAACCATAAGAAGCAGATCCTACTTTCCTACAGGGTGCATGTAAACAGGGGGAACAATGTTGTGCCCCCCCTGCATCTATACCTATGGGAGCGGGGGCATGGGTCCCTGTAGGCCCCCCCTTTGTTACCCCTCTGCTAGCCTCTTCACGGTGGTGAGCCCGCCATGAAATGGCTGGCGGAGGGGGAATTCAATATGCTTGGCGGACTGTGGCACTCAAGCTTTGCACATTATTTAGGCCCTTTGCTCTGCGCCACTGCCAGGGATCGAGCCGGTCCTAAAAGCCGCCTCATAATGCGGCTGCTGCAGGACTGCCACCGCTAATATCGCGGTCAATAACCGCCGTACTCGTTATTGGCCCCATAGTCTTAATGGTGCATGGGGTCACAACTGATGAAAATTGCTCCTGAAACAAATTATTAAGGTCATATTTATATAGAAGAGTAGAGTATGCTATGAATGAGATTCCAGAGGAGACATATGATTCTATAAGCCATTGTTCAAGGAATGTTTAATTTTTGTAGTACAATCTCTGGAGTGCAGCTGCTGAGGAGGCAATGAAAGATTTCTTTTACCTTAAGAAAAGGGTTTGTGTTTGTTAGACCTGTCAGCCTTAGGGTGGTCTTCCCTAAACTTTGAGCCTTCCTCCTCCATTTATGCTGATGATGTATTTGCTGGCCTTAGGACTCTGTGCACTTTACCATTGCTAACCAGTGCTAAAGTTCATGTGCTCACTCCCTACAACATTGCAACATTGACTTATCTCCAATTGGCAAATGTAATTTACTTCTAAGTCCCTAGTAAAGTTATACTATCCATACCCAGGGCCTGTAAATTAAATGCTACAAGTGGGCCTGCAGCATGTATTGTGCCACCCACTTAAGTAGAGCTTTAAACATGTCTCAGGCCTGCCATTGCAGCCTGTGTGTTCAGTTTTAATCTGCCATTTCAACCTGACAAAATAAAACTTTTGCCAGCCCCAAGCTTTCCCTTTTAATACATCTAAGTCCCCCCCTAGGGTAGACCATGGAAAGTCCAGAGGACAGAGTGCAGTGTATTTTAAAAATTGGACATGTACTTTCAAGGTTTACGTGTTCTGGATGTGAAAAAACTCTTAAATTCGGTTTTCACTACTGCAAGGCCTACTTCTCCTATAGGATAACATTTGAGTTACCTTATTACATTTAATAAGCTGTACTCTCCAAATTGAAACAGGTAACCAGTTCATATTTGGTGTCTTTGGAATTGTAATGAAAATTCCGATTTTATGGTAAACCCAGATTATGAATTATAATTTTGAAAGTGCCAGATTTAGAAAGTTGGCATTTTCCTGCCTTAGTCATTTGGTGTCTGCAACCTGACTCAGGGTCACATGACTGGGTGTAGCTGACAGTTGGGCTTTGTGTATTCTTCCTAGACAGCAACACACAATAGAGAGCTTATGTGTGCCTGAATGGGCCATCACTGGAGGGCGAAGCTGGGTACAACCCTACTTGCACTTAAATAGGCTGTGTCCTGTCTCCACACAAAGGGCTGCATGCCCCCCATAGTTAGTCTGGAATCAGGGTCAGAAATGCAGGACACCTGTGCACCTCAAAGGGAAACCTCTAGAAGCTTCTCCCAGGCAGAACTGGGCATAAGTATTGGTCTTCAGACACCAACTCTTCAGTACACTGGATCTGTGGAAACCTGAACCCAGGACCACTAGAATTACTCAAAGGGCTAGAGTCTCGTAACCCACATCTGGACTCTACCATCTGTGACTTCTACCCTGCCAAGTTGTGCCACTCCAGTCCTAGATCCTTGAAAGTGGGCCTGAAGGTACTCTGCCAGCCCCTTTGTGGACCCAGCAGAACCAACTCATCTCCTCTACTGCTCAGTGGAATCCAAAGCGAAACCGATTCATTGCCTCTGCTGCAAGAACTCTCTATCGACCAGGCAGCCGGCATCAGAACGATCGCTGTGCAAAGATTTACAGACATAGACCCTCACGGTACAATTGTCTCATCGACGACACCCTCAGCGATGACGCAGGTTCTCGCATCGCAGCCTCCTTGCTCTTTGGAACAGAAGCATTGCCTCGACTGAGTGATGCATCCTCTATGCCAGACTTTGCATGGTAAGCCCTCGTCAACAGGGTCCTTGATGACAGCGAAGGACCTCGCATCGCAGCTCGATAACACCTCAGAACTAACGCATCGCCTCCGCTGCGCAACACATAGTCGACGTGGGACCTCGCAACGCTCCAGGATTTATGGTACTCGGTTTAGTGGGCCAAGCTGGGTCCCTGTATCCGGCTCGCATTCCCTCATGATCAACCTGAACTTGTGACTTTGTCACCCTCTGGCACAACAAGATATCCACAGTTGACGCTTTGTGCTTTTTGTTACTATTGTCACTAAAATCTTTAAAATTGCTAATCTCCGGTTTTACTGATTGAATTTTTTCATCTTGGTTTTGTTTTATTTATAAAAATTTGCTCTATTTTTCTAATCTTGTGTGAGATCCCTTTTCTGCTGTGTTATCGTGTTATTACTGATTGAAGTGTTGCACAAATACTTTTCACATTGACTCAAAATTAAGCCTGACTGCTCTGTGCCAAGCAGGTTAATTTGGGATTTACGTGTGACTTCAGCCAGACAAGGATTGTGGTTGCTGCTTGACTAGGGCTTTACCACCCTCAATGAGTAAACCCAATTTCTTACAGTGTTTAGTTGGTTTTGTAAGTCCTAATTATTATGCTATTGTTTCTGATTTGGCAAATGTGACCCTCACCATGATCATGCTATGCTGAATTTGCAGAGTCTGTTAATAGAATAGTGTGTTTGCTATAAAATTTCTGTGCTCCAGTAGTTGGGGCGCTGACGTGGTTACCTGTGCTGCTGATGCCACTGAAGCTTTTTGGCCCTTCTGTGCCATTTGCCCTTGCCTTTTGCTGTCTGCCCTTTTGGCCTATGCACTGTCTGCAAGCTGGTTTGGGATACTTTGCCATTTTTTTAGATGTCCTATTATGCTGTCTATACTCTTTATGGGTTTGGCATTTAGAATTTTCATTTAGAATATGCCTAGGTGTGTTTAGGATGTTGCACTATTTCCTGTACTCTGCTCTGAGCGTTTAAGATGATTTTTTCCTGTTCCCCTTTGTGTCACCTTTGAACTTTTCTGCAATAAAATCCTTTTGCCTATTTTTGATCTAGAACTAAGTCTGTTATGCAGTCTGCATTTTGTACTGTTTAACTCTGCTAAATTGTTGTTTCCCTGATGAGTGCAGTTTCTAACCACTAGATCAAATGAGAGTTCTGGAGCTGAAAAAATATTGGTAATTTTTGGAGTGAACAATTATTGGGGTTCTGCTGAATATTGGGGTTCGGCTCCCACAAGTTCATCTCCAGGAGTACAAGATTAGTCTCTCTCTCTCTCTCAAAAGCAAATTCTTTAATTTACTGTCAGTACAAAGGTTAGTCTCCAAAAGTGTGAGATTAGCCTCTCTCTCCTGCTGTACGACCAGAGAAGGACTAAGGGCCTGATTCACAAAGGACCTCCGTACTTGTGGCAGAGGCCCCGCAGTTGTGATGTGTGGGCCAGCACTTGTGGTGAGGACCCACTGCAGTTACTCATTGCGGAGGTCCCATCATGAGTGCGGGCCCCCGCCACAAGTGCGGAAGCCTTTGTGAATCAGCCCCTAAGTGTTTTGAAATAAACAGTCCACCAGGAAGCAAGCAGCAAATCCAGCGCCTTGAGACCCCCATAGGTAATTTGCCACGCTTTACAAATACTTCATTAATATGAACGATGCTGTATTCATATGATTATTATGATCATTTTATTAATTGTTGAGAAGTTTTAAAATGTTGCATTGCATTTATTCTTTTACGTGCTTTTATGGAAGTCCTTGTCGAAATAAAGTTTTCAAATGGTAAATGATTGATTGATGTGGGCATCAAAAGCATTGGATCAGCAAAACAGAAAATAGTTGGATGAGAGTCAATTGTTGATAATCCAACCAGTCAACACTGGACGCGCGTTTCCTGCTCTAAATGCCAGTGGATTCAATACTGTATAAACCTCTAAACAAATAAAGGGTCATCATCATGTTTTAATATTTTTCAGAGCATGAGCACACAACATCTGTTGAAGTAATGACAAAAAAGAGAAATCATTGTTGGTCATCAGTAGATAAGCAAAATAAAAATGGCTGCAGTGCCAATAATTCATATAGGGGCATATTATCAAGGGCTTTATCGCCGCGTTAGCGTCACTTTTTGGCGATAAAGTGGCGATAATTTCATCGCCCTATCAACAAGGCGTCGCTAACCCCTATTAGCGCTAGTTTCCGGCGATAGTACCCTGAAATTTTATCGCCTTGCACGGCAGCGATAATCTCCGCTAATGATATGCAAAGTAGGCGTTCCTGACTAAAAATCACCGAAAAATGTCGCTAACACAGCTTCGCACTATTAACAATGATATCGCTGACCCGTGTAGCTACACAAAAATTCACGCTAACTCTCGTTATCTCCAGTTTTTAACACCTGATACAAACCTGACTTAAATTGTAGATAAGTGGATATATATATAAGGGAGACTAGGCCAGAGCTCCCTCAGAACAGTCACAGAAGCCATGGAGGTAGTCATCATGCAGATTGGAGTCCCACGAAGGCAACAACAACCACTGCCAATGCCACCACCCCCAGGACCACCCCCACTGAGGCAGCAACAAAGAAGACAGAGGGGCACTGCGCAGACGTGTTTGCCTCGCCGAATTAACGCCAGAGGATGTCATAGCCCACTACAGGCTCAAAAGGACATCCATCCAGCATATCCTGACCCTGATTGCCAACAGGCTGATGTCACCAACACAGCGGAGAACAAACATCCCTCCGCAGACAAAACTGCTTGCTGTGCTGCACTTCTTGGCCTCTGGGACATTTCAGCCAACAACGGCCAGAGTTGGTGGAGTATCACAGGCAGCCTTCTCAGGCTTCCTCCCCACTGTCTTGGATGGCATACTCAGCCTGATACCCCAGCACCTTCACTTCCCCAACACCATGCAGGAGCAGATTGCTATCAAGCAAGGATTCTATGCCATCGCTGGCTTCCCGCAGGTGTTGGGTGCAATTGACTGCACACATGTATCATTTGTGCCGCCTGCGGACAGCGCACACATATACCGCAACAGGAAGCACACGTATTCAATGAATGTGCAGGCAATAGTGGACCACAGCGGACTTTTCACAAATGTCATTGCCAAATTTCCAGGGAGTGTGCACGATGCATTCATCTACCGACACTGCGTCATAAACCAGCGCTTCCAGAATCGCATATATGGAAATTCATTGCTTGTCGGTAAGTACCAACTGGACACACCACATGCCCAAAATCCACAATCATGTTGTTCCATCAAGAGGAAGGATTCAAATACGTTGCCTAGGTACCGATAGGGGGGGGCTGCAAAAGGCATTGGCACCTCACCTGGTGTCACATGCTGATGTAATGTGTACGAGGATGAGATCTCCAGGCTCCTCTGCGTACAGTACCCACCGGCTTCTGAACATCCATGTTGCAAATCAAAGTTATCCTCACTGGTATCCCAGTCTGGTGTGTCGGCGTATTGGTGAGGATGAACATAATGTTGGTGTCCTTGTTGCTGGTGACATATTATGGTTGACTAAATGTCGCACAAGTACTCCCCCATGTCTTATCAGTGTGTCAACTCAGAGCTGTGTTGTGACCAGGCTTGTATCAATGCATGTTGAATGTTGGAGTTGCACAGTGTGGCAAATGTGTATGCGCAGGTGGAGAAATCCATCTTGAAATCACCATCTAGCGCCATCGGTGTTGACTGCAGTGTTGTGGGTGCTGCTGTTGATGGTGGTGTGTAGCATCTCAACTCTAACCCAGCTACACAAAATTGTCATTGTCCCATCTGTGATATGGTGTGTTTTGTGGTTGCCCGATGAGTAAGTGGATGTGTTTGTGGTCACCACATGTGTGTTGAATTTGTTTTGTCAACTGCAAAAATATAACAAATGCCAAGAAGAGTGCAAAGGTGTGCCCTGCCATGTGTATCAGTGTGGTGAAGTGTTTGGACAATCTGATGTTGTCAAAAAATTCACAGAGTGCAATTGATCTTGAGTAGGTGTGGTATGTGAGTTTGAGGCTCTGCTTGTGACAGAGGATGTAGTCCATGAAGTTTACGTTGTGGCATGTGATGTTGTTGATGGTGTGTGCAAACCGTCAATGCCCTCAGTGGGCCATGCAGGCGAGGGGGCTGCTGTCTGTTGCTTTGTGTAAGCTCTGGATATTCAATTGCATGTGTTGTGTGGTGTCACAGGTCTGGCATCAGCATCAGACGCAGATCTGAATGTGAGCTGTGTCAGGTATGGCCTATGTCATTCGAACATTCACATGGCGTTGACTGCGAGGAGTGCGGATTAGTGCCATCGCTAAATGGTAGGATGCAACCTTGCAGCACACACTAGCAAAATGGCTGTTTGGAGGATCAACACTGAGGCAATGTACTTAGCATTGATGCTGCTAAATAGCCAGAAGCAACACATGGCCAACCTAAATCAAAAAATAGCAAAAATAACTATACAAAAACACTGTCAACACTGCCAACACAGTATGCATAATGAATCATGGACACATCTCCCTATTACATGTTACAGGCGATCAAGGATATGCTCTCTGCCCATGGATGATGACACCCATACGAAACCCCACCACCCAGGCACAGAGGCAGTACAATGCTGCACATATACGCAGCCGTGGCATTGTTGAGCGCACATTTGGCGTGCTGAAGTCACGTTTCCGTTGCCTGGATATCACAGGTGGCAAACTTCTGTACAGCCCAGAAATGGTAAATAAAATCATACTATCATGTTGTGTATTGCACAACATTTGTGTGCGCACCAAGGCCCCCTGGATCCAAATGCCTGCAGCACCGGACGATGACCAGGATGATGAGGAAGATCACCGAGGTGGACCACACCCCACAGCCACTGCAGCAAGTATTGCCCGAAGGGACAGGATAATAAACAATTATTTCACTTGAGCACATCACATTGTGACTGACTAAAACAAAGATATGTTTCTGGAACATTACCACAACAACTGTTTGTGACAATAAACAAACTTAACACATATACCCTGTCTGCAAGTCACTCTCCTGCATAAGTATATCACAAATGAAATGTTACCATTGCACAATAATTGCAATTATGATCACAAAAGTCAATCAATGGTGTATGTCACTTCAGTACAGAGATGCCATAGTGTGTCAATTGTGCACAACTTGACTTTACAAGGTGTAAATTGTGGCACACAATTACTCAATTAGTGTGTCATACTGTAAGTAAATCATGATTTACAGGGTGTACTCTGTTTAAAATCTTGAAATGTATGGGGGCGTATGTGTGAAATAATGAATATGAATGTTCAGTCTGTGTGAAATTATCATTACAAGGTTGTGAAATGGTGGTAAAATGTGAAAACTCGGTGTGAAATGGGGGTCAAATATGAAAACTGGGTGTGAAATGGGGGTCAAATATGAAAACTGGGTGTGAAATGGGGGTCAAATATGAAATCTGGGTGTGAAATGGGGGTCAAATATGAAATCTGGGTGTGAAATGGGGGTCAAATATGAAAACTGGGTGTGAAATGGGGGTCAAATATGAAATCTGGGTGTGAAATGGGGGTCAAATATGAAAACTGGGTGTGAAATGGGGGTCAAATAAGAAAAAATAATCTCACCTTGCATCCAAGACCATGAATGAGCCACCAGCAGACCTCACATGCACACCATCCCTGAACACCTTCATGAAGCACATCAAGACCTATCTCTTTGTCGAACAAATCTGCGTATCGCCGGTGTGACCCGACAGACCTGAAGAACTATTGGACCATCTCCCTCCTTCCCTTCGCGGACAAAGTCACCAAGAGACACATAAACCCCCAGCTGACTGCCTTCATTGAAGAAAAATCCATCAGGGACCCCTCTCAGTCTGGGTACGGCAGCAAGAACAGCACCAAGACCGCACACCTCACCGCCAACAACGACATACGCATGCCACTTGACCAGGGTCACATTGCGGAACACATCCTACTACACTTCTCCGCAGCCTTCAACCCCGTCTCACAATGCACCACATCTGCCAGACTCCACGACGCCGGGATACGAGGAACCGCCCTCTCCTGGATCCACTCCTTCCTCTCCGTAATAACCCAAAGGATCAGACTCCCACCTTCATCCACGAACCCACAGAGATCAACTGCGGAGTACCCCAAGGATCGTCCCTAAGCCCCACGATTTTCTACGTCTACATGGACCCCCTCACCGCCATCGTCAGACAGCACGGGCTCAGCATAGTATCCTACGCAGACAACACACAGCTCATCCACACCCTCACAAAGACCAGAAAATACTACAAACTCTGCTTCCAGGAATGAATGTTGGAACTTGCAGATTGGATGAAAAACATCTGCCTAAAGCTCAACTCAGAGAAGACTGACATCCTCATCCTGGGCCATCCACATCCGCATGGGACAACACCTTGTGGCTCTCCGCCCTCGGGAGCCTGCCATCACCGACAGACCACGCACGCAACCACAGCATCATCCTCGACTCTTCCCTCACCATGACCTTCCAGATCAACTCCATAGCCTTCACCAGCTACAACTGCCTACGGATCCTACGCAATACATTCAAATGTATAACCCCCGAATGCATCAAAAACGGAAACCACGCACTCATCACCAGCAGACTGGACTACGGCAACGCCCTCAACTCAGAAATCAACAAAACACTACTACACAAGCACAAAAACATCCAGAAGGCCGCAGACAGACCCGTCATCAGAACCCCACGTCACAAACACATGAGCCAAAACATACAAAACCTCCCCTGGCTCACCATCAAGATGAGAGTTAACTTAAAACCACTCACCCACACCTACAAATCACTCCACATCATCGGACACAAATACATCAATGAGAGAGTCACCTTCAACCTCCCCAAGAGTAACTGACGCTCTGCAAACCTTGCCCTCGCAGACTCTCCCCGGATCCGCTAATCCAGAGCGGGAGGAAGAGCATTCTCCTACGTTGCTAGCAAATCCTGGAACAAGATGACAGTCAACATCAAACGCTCTCCCACCCTACACGCTTTCAGGAGGAACAACAAGACATGGCTATTTGCCTGAGACGGAGCTGCACTCTCACTCCCCCCAGCGCCTTGTGAGCTTCACGGGTGAGTCGTGCACTTTATTACCCCCCTCATTGACTGATTGATCTGTGCACACCCTCATCGCCTTCCAACCACCACAGGTGAGTAGTGCACTTACAATTCACATCATTAATTCACTGATTTTATGTGCAAATTGCTATTGAGGTGGTGATGAGTCATGTTACGTGAAATTTAGGCTGTCATCTGTCTTGATATCTAAAATGTAGGCTGTCTTCATTGTGCAAAACAATCTTTAGCTTGTATTTCATGGCTTTGAGAGACATTTTCTCTGACTGTCCATCTATGTATGAAATTGGTCTTGGCGTTAAATCTACACGCCAACGCGATGTTTTATTTAAACGCGCCATGTAAAAAACATCGCTAGACACACTCACTGTACAATACAGTACCAACCTAAGCCTATTTGCGGCCTAATTGCGTGCAGATTTACATCGCATTCCCAAAAACAGGCCGCATACACAATATAGTTACAACGAGCCTATTAGCGAGCTATTTGCGTGCAGATTTTCATCGCATACCAAAAAACGGCCCGCATACACACAGGAAGTGATGTATGCATGCTTCCTGTCTACCAGAGGAGTGGTTTTCACTTTCACTTTCTGTTCTTAGCACATTGCTGGTGATTGTTCAGAGTGAAGGAGGTGTCTGGTGGTTTGTGCTGTTGGTCTGAGATTGTGAGAGTGTTGCTGTGTCCTGTGAAAAGTGTCTGTTAATTTAGTTGTAATTATTTAAAATTGTTTTACTGTCTCCTGTCCTCAGTCTTGTTGGGTGTTTGTCTTGGGGTATTTTACTTTTGTGGTTTTAGAGGGTTATCATTCATTGGGTTGAGGGGTTACTGGTGTGCAGGGAGATGCCGGCTGTGGGCAGGTCGGGAAGGATGTCTGAGGGGGCATTGGGGGGCTTTCTTTGGCTGGTAAAATGTAACCTGCCATTGATGTTGGAGAGGGGTGGACGTTTCCTGCAAGGGTACAGCGTGACAGTGCGGAAGGTGCGTTGGGAGCGTGTGCAGGTGCAGATGCTCCGGTGCTTTGGAGTGGACAGGAACGTGCGCCAGTGGAAGCACCGCTGGCAGGACATGCTGGAACGTGAGGCGGACATCCTTGATTTCACCGGAGTAGTGACTGGCATACAGGTTGGTAAGTACAAACACTATTTTAACCATGAATACTGTTACGTACATTGACAATTGACGTGTGGGAAATGAAGGTATGACATCATAATGCTGTCTTAACAGCGTGATACTGTTACAACGTGGTTAATACAATGCAAGTCGTCAAAAGACTTGCGCCTGATGCACTGGACTTTGGAATTGTATGATTTAGTCTCCCCACTACAGTGTGTGCAACAGTAGGGAAGGTGTCGGAATACTCAATCCTAATATCCCTTATTGTAGAGCGCAATCCAGCGCAAGTTGTAGTGTCAATTTCCGTTGTAATGACCGCGTAGAAAACATGTTGCGCTGTAAAGACCACATTGTAATGTAGGTCTCCTGTGGGACACATTCCATCAATCACATGCTTATTGTGAGCGTCTACTCATTTGTAAGGGTCGCAAGGCGCGGGGGGGGTTTGCATATTCAAGTCCATCAAGGGGTGTGTTTGTGGACGAGCCATTTTCATTTGTTTCTGTCTGAATATGGGGAGCAATGTTGTCTGTCGAGGTGGAAGTTGAGGACTCCCAGTGTGTTGTAATTGGTGGACGCAATGGCATGCGGGGAGATGATGTTGGTGATGGAGTTGGCGAGAGGTCCGCGGGGGCAGCAGCGGTTGCCGAGAAAGGGGCGTGAAAGGAGGAAAAGTCGGTAGAAAGGGAAAACAGAGTAAGCATCAGGAAGCCGGATACTGACGAACAATAGATTAGGTATGAGGGTGGAAACAAGTGAAGTAACAAGTTGATAAGAGTGAATGATGGAGCCGAAAGTGTGAGTCAGAGCTCCACTGGACCACCAGGGTTGATGCGCAGGTGAACCTGCGCGTGGAGGAGGGCTTCAAACACTCACACTAGAGAGTGCATGTGCTTGGGGGAGGCCTCATCCAATGGTGGAGCTGCGAGGGTGGGAGAGCAATTTCACTGACAGATAGTCAGTGGTCTTGCTCGTCTGTCCCCGCAGCGGACGTCATAAAGTAGGGGTTCAATTGCAGTACATTTGATGAGTGCGGTGTGAGGTGCAATGTGTTTACACATGATGTGGTCACATCAGAGGCACAACGCTGCACCATGTCGACAAGCATAGGGGGCTATTTTGGTTAACCCACTGCGCTGGATCAACACTTAGCAATGTGGTGCCAAAGCTGGCACACTTGTGCAAAACCTGCATGCAGAATAACGTATGTTTGTGCACAGTAAGGGTGACTGTACATGTATAAGCCAAGCCATTGTGTGCGTGAGCTGTGTGCTGGCCAGAATCTAGTGTAAAAATTGCAGTCCTACATAACTTGTAGAACCGTAGCTACGCTGCCCCTGTACATGGTTTATGTGTGAGTATGAATTTGAGAGTTCAAAAGACACAAAGGAAATGGGACATCTCCAGAGTGTCATACCCCAAAAATGTCTGTGTAACTGCCTGTTTAAATCTGCAGAGATGCAATCGTACACAGAGCAAGTTTTATCTCATGGCCGTGTAGAAATGGGGCCTTGACATTGTGTCACACAACTCATATGTGCATGTCTGCCAGCAGTAATGTATTGTGTGGTCCGCCTCTGCATTCACAGGTCTTGTGTGAATGGCAGTCAAAGTAGTCACAGTCATGTGGCCAATATGAAAGGCAACACCACAGTTATGTTGCATCCTCAGTTACTGTAATGAATTTCATTATGAACATGTGACGTTTGTTTACGTCTGGTAACAACACATGTTTACATTTGTTGTCTCACAGATGGTCGTCAACCTATTACACAGGGGGACATAGACAGATTCAGGGACCCACACGCCACTGGTGAGTATGGACATTAAATATTGTCATGTTGCAGTGTCATGGATGTCTGTTACAAAGGCTACACTTTGTTGATTAGCAGTATGGGTGTGTATCGCATGTCCCTTACCCACAATGTGAAGATGCATTGTGTAAGTCAGATTTGTGTCCAAATTGGTAGGTGAAGGTGGGGCAATGCATCTGATTCACAGTTGTGACTTTGCCCATCAACAGTCAGTGATACCCATTTCAATTGAGGGCATATTTTCAATCCCCTAACGCCGCCACTGCGTCACTTTCACTGAAGTTGTGTTGGCAATCGGGTCATCGGCTTATTGCCGATGTAGAGTTACGCTGCCTTGTCAATAAGGCACACTTTCATGCTGTGTTTATCGTCAAAGGGGCGTGCAGTGGGTGTTACGTTGTGCACAAGGAGGCAGTGCTTTTCAGGACGTGCAAGCTCACAGATATGTTGGAACAGTGATTTCTTATGTATGCTGCATAGCAGCTTCACAGAAGTGGCAGTGTGTAGCTGAGAGCCAAACATATCAATGGCACGTTACACGGACACATATCAAAGATGTGCATGTTAATTGCAATTGCATCTTTGTGCACTGCAATGGTGTTGCCAGGCTGTGTCCATGGGGACATTCCATGCTTGACTCTGGATCATGTGTACATACTCCTCTGTCACAATTGGTGACATTACTCCACACACATTTTCAACACATGCTTGAGCTCTGCATTATTTGCAGTCCCATATATTTTACAATGCAGGGCTCAACGACACTATCTGTTTGTAAGCATTAGACATAACAATAACACAACGCTCATGACCCCAGGGTGCTGTTACAATGTTGAATGCATTGTAACAGTTTGCGTTGTAAAGGCATGCATGCTCTTATTCACTACGGAGTGAGGTTAGCGGTTACAAGACATGCATGAGTGACATTTTTGGTGAAATGATGTCTCCCCCTCTCAGTGGCAAAACATCACAAATTGTATAGTAATGGTGGAGTGAGGAACAGCGCATCATGTCAATGTAAGCGTTCAGACACCAAACATGTTTCCATGTGTGCTGCATGATTGAAAGTGTGAGTAGGGCTGTCCCAGTCTTGTTCCTGTGCATGTAGGGTGACCTTACAATAGATTGACAAGCACACCTGCACACAGACACCCTTGCACTCTTGTGCAAGAGTGCCTGTCTTGGCGCTGACTTGATGACCTGCACACAGTTGCTGGTGGACACACAGGGCTGCACATGTGCATTGTACATAAGATGCAGCAGTGTGTCACAGGACAGGATGAGGGTGGTTCTGTGCACGGAGGGCTAATGCCTCCCTCCTCCAAACATTTGTACATGTCAACTGCAGTCAGGGTGTCCAATGGTGCCATGTTTCGACCGTGTCAGTCTCATTTTGTTGTGACAGTACATGTCCCATGACATGCACTGTCATGTCAGTCTCCACAGCATGTGGTGAATGATTCATGCTTCAAGATTTGGTTGACCAGGTCAGTCTCTGACTTCACATAGTTACACTGGTGTGTTGGCTCCCATGTTGATTTAATCTTCGATTACAGATTTAATGTTGAACATTGACATGGTCTGAAGTACTGAAATTGACATTGATTATATTTTACAGACAACATGACACCTGCGGAGCAACATGCCTTCCAGGTGGCCAAGGACCGGTACCTTCATGTCAAGAAGGTTGCCAAAGGTTTCAGACAGATGGCGAGGAGGTATCGGACCGAAAGAAAGGCAGGAAAATGGAATGCGTTGCAGGATGTTGGACGACCCGTCAGCCAGCCCCTCCCCGTACCCTCTGGTGCCAGTGTGGTGTCTCAGCCTGTCATTCCCCCTCCGACCACACCCACCCAGGTGCCAATACCACCTGCACCTGCGGATCACGTGGAGCATTTTAATGCCACGGACAGGAGGATGATCGCTGCGAACAATTCCTTGCTCCTGGACATTCAGAGAGAATTGTTGTACCTTAACAGGAACTTGCATGACATCCGGACACACCTTGGACTGGAGTGATTCCTCCCCATGTTGGCCCCCATCCCCCTCTTCTCCCTTGCCACAATGTTTATGTTTTAGTGTTGGCTAGTGTTCGGGAAGTTTTGTACGTTTTAGGTAGAGTAGTTTTAGGGTAGGCCTAGTTAGTGGTAATTTTTAAGTAATTATATATTTTTCTACAATTTTATGGTATTTGGGGATAAGTTTCATTTTCCTTTGGGTGGGGGGTTGATGTCGTAAATGTTTTTGCGTGTTTAGGAATAGTTAGGGTATAGAGTTAAGTTAAGTAAAATATTAATAGTTAGTTTAGATATTGGGGCCGATTCCGATTCGGGCCGGAAATCTCTCCGACCGAGCCGGACCCGGAGAGATTTCCGACCGAATCGGACTCGGGCAGTCCGACCGATCGAGTACGATGCGCACGCATGCCATCGGACTCGAGTCGGTCGGACTCCCATTGAAGTCAATGGGAGCCTGTCGTACAACGCGTACGCGGGCTCCCATTGACTCAATGGGTGCGAGGCGGACAAGGGCGCCCCCTACAGCGTGTACGCGGCGAAGCGATTCGCGCCGTACACGCACAGGTAGAGGGGACCCATGGGTCCCCCTGTGTGCGACTCGCGCGCCTACGCGTACAGGGGTCCGACGCGGACCCCCAAAGTCCGGCTCCGACAGCTTTTTCGAGCCGGACGGCGCGAGTCGATCGGACTGCTCGCGGCGCGCATCGTACTTACCCGGCCGGGAAACGTCTCCATAGCGCGGTGCGAGTCGTGTCCATGCGAGTCGGTCGGAGCATGTTGAAGCCGCGTTCGAGTCGGTCGGAGTTTTCGCGGGTGCCTGCATCGTACTCGCTCGGCCGGACCCGCGTACGATTCGGTCGGGAAACAGGGCTCCGAATCGGATCCGGTAAATCCGAATCCGATTCGGAGCCCTACCGGCCGAGATCTGAATCGGCCCCTTAGTGTTAGTATTAGTTATTAGTGGTAGTGTAGGGAATTTACATATTTTATATTGTTCAATAAATAATGTTATTTAATTTTTTCTGTTTGCACTTACATCAGGGATGATGTGGGGGAGTGGGGCTTGTTCCATTGTATGCAACTCATACCGTCACTGGCCAAATCCTTGAATGTGTAACTATGGTCATGACCTGTTACTTAGCAGGATGGATTGTGTCAGGATACCATAGATGTGAGCACAGTGAACTTGCATGGCTGACAGATTGTCAAGTATGGTTTATGGCTTAGTCTAGGGACATTTTTTGTGATGTTCTACATCTTAAGTGTGACGCACAGGGTTGTACTGCACATTGTTGCAAATTTACAACACAACGTAGGGACAGTGCATTGTGAGTACATAGAAGTTGCTACAGTTATCCATCATGGATATGGATGTATGCACTGAGTAACACATATAGCGTCTAACACATGCATATCAGATGCTCCGGGCTCTGAGTCCATCTACATTGCACAGACCTTGGCACACTTGATGCGTGGTGCCAGGGTATCAGCTTGCTTTGCCTTACATGTCCCTGTGCATGGCAGCTCAATCTCCATGCCATGCATGATGTAGGTCATTTGTGTGTCCATTGTTAACGTCACATGGCACAACAGTGTTTGTGTGTGAATCACATGAGTTAGGTGACAATGAGTTATGACATTACAATTGAGGTTATTCACAAATGTTATTTAGGAGTTGCACTGTTAGGTATACTGACTTAACTTCTACTATCTTCCTTTTGTGACTGCCATAATTAGTTAAGTTATGCTTTGGTCACAGTTGACGTTTTGTTGCAGGCACACTGTTCTGCTGCACACAAGTGGTGACATGTTGCATAGCTCCCTGTACCGACAGTGTCATGGGCACTCGTACCAGCTGTTACTTTTGGCATTGGCTCATTGTGATGACAGCCTTGGAAAGTTGCCACTGAATCAGACTATATGCTAAGTGCAGTTCAACAGACATCCGTAGACACATTGGCCAATATGCTCACAGTGGGCACAGCATGAGAGGGCTCCAAATTTGTTAGGCATTGTTTGTGCACAGGTTGGGGCTGACTGACGCTTTGCACTTTGGCTATAGTCACTATTGTAAACTACACTTCAGTGAGGCAGACTTTGTTGTTCCATATATGTATGTTAGACATGTGCCCTTAGGTCTCCTCATCAATGTGAATCTGGTGTGCAACATCTAGGGATGTGATATGCAATGCGCAACATCACAACAAGATTTGTACACCATGTTGAGTGTAAGTAGAAATGCCAGGAGATTATGGTTTGCAATTGTTCAGGGTGACACTACTTGTGTCCTGAAACAGACTGGTACATTTAATCACACATGCCTATTTAATCAATGTACGTGGGTAAAAGTTGGTATATTGCTAGATTGTGGTATCTGATCAAGGAGGGCACAGCAATTTTACACATACAGGCTCATCTCACTGCCTATCCGTGTCAGGTAACACATGTACATTGCTTGTATTTCCCTTGGTGGACCTTCTTGTGGATTCACAGTCCATGAATTAGTTACGGAGTTCAATACTTGATTGGTCATGTAAACACGCATCTGTGTGAATTGGATAATTTTATTTACAGTACAAGGGGAAGACTGGAACAGTACTTGCCCATTCAACCCAACATTGCATGGATGCCCGTTAGAGGGCAGATAGAGTCCTTTGGGAGTGACGGATCCAAGGGAAGAGGCGGAGTTTGCAGTGTCATTGTCAAGAAAAAAACAGATGTGGAAGTCCATGTGTAGGTCCAAGGTGAGTGTTGGGGGACATTGGAAGACAATGGAAGAGGTAGTTCCGAGGCATGATAGTAAGAACTGAACCAAGGTAAGACAGGCCTTTTGGCGTCAATGTTTGCTCTGTGTTCTCCTTACCATTATGGCGGAATCATCCTCATCTTCGTCCTCTGATGTGTCATGTGGCTCACATGTGGGTGGTGGTATGGTGGGTGCAGCACTGTGAGGCACGGACACATCAGGGGGCAGAGCTGAGGATATGGAGCCGCCATCAGCAGCAACTCTTGGCGCCAGACCTTGGGGCAGCACTGAGGTGACGAGCAGATGCAGGGACTGGTAGATCCCAGCTACATTGCGCTGGTGTTCGGCCGTGGCAGCCATCTGTTGTTCTTCCCTCCGCTCCCTGCTCTCCATTATCCGGGCAAGTCTGGACAAATCTGCGCTGACACTACTGGAGCCACCCTGCTGAGACAGTTGCTCTAGTGTCTGAGTCAGGACTACAGCAATGTCATCCAGGGAGCGTTGTAGAGCATTGAGCGGGATGTGGATGTCTGTCATCCTCTGCATGTGGTCCCGGATGGGACTCAGACACCCACGTATGTCGTCCATTTTGGCTGCCAGGCTCTCAAACCCCACCCGCACCTGGTCACGCGTCTCCCGCTGGACCACAAGCACATGGCGGTGAAAAGCCTGATATGGGTCGTCAATGTCCTGGGAGGCAGCTGTGGTGGAAGGTGCCTGCTGCTGGATGGTTTGTGCAGGGGGTGGGGTTGGCGCAATGCTGCTGGGTTGCCCTGCTCCTGTAGATCGTGTGTCAAGGGAGTCCAGCATCTGTAGGAATTCCTCCTGGTTGATGGTGGTGTAATCGTCCAAGTCAACGGTGAGGGGTGGGTTATTCGGCTGTCCAGGAGGTGTTGTCTCTCCCTCTGCAATTGGTATGGGAGATACAGTTTCACAGTGTGTTACATGTAAGAGCATGCATTTGTTTACTTTACAAACAGACTGCGGGAGACTGTACATTCTGACTGTTTTGGATGAGATGCTTATTTTTAGCAGGATGGTGATTATTTCAAGGGCATCACGGATGTGAGCTTGTACTTGTACATTGTCATCTCACATTTTACCAATATGAAAATTGTTTTTGGACAGTGTCTACACACAAGCGCTACCTGTTGTGTCCTCTGTTCAGTTGTGTGAGTGATGCAGTTCGTAACACCTAGTAGTCAATGTTGATGTACTCAGATTTGTATGTGTGTGCACTGCATTGTGTGATAGTGGCACCTGCTGCTTTTGTTTTACTGCCCCTCGTCCCTTTCAGGCAATGACCCTTTCACTTCTGTGAATGTACAATGCAGAGATGTTGTAAGCTGTGGTGACTATGTGTGTTGGCCAGAGTTGTGACACTTGTGCATAGTAGGTCATGAAATGTCTGGGTCACATCAGGGGTTGTGTGTACAGAAGGATGTGTCAGAGTGTGACCTGCTCCTTTAAGGAGGTGGTCCACACTCCGCCACATCAGTGAGATGTCCTGCACCATGTAAATATGTTTGTCCTGCAGGGATGCTATTCATCATGCCCTGTCACTTGCCTTGTCAGTGTGGCTCACAGACCTGCAGATTTGCAGGGTACTGCACATGTTCATGTGTTTTGTGTGAGATTAGTTATGTGTGAGGAGGGCACCCTTTTGGCACATTGGCAATGAGAGCCTACTTGCTTTTTCAACGTGGCTGCACTATGTAGGACACATGTGCATCTATGTAGCTTTGGCTATTGTGATTTGTCTTGTGTGCATTCTGTCAGTCATGTTTAATCTTGCATGTATTGCTTACTGCACTTCTGTTGGATTACCCATTCTGAGTGTGGTGCAGCATGTATTGCAATAGTTGTTACTGTCTGTTCAGACGGTGTCAACACCCATTACCCGCAACTTTGAGCCCACATGTGGTGTGTGTGTGGCAATAGTGTCCCGTATAGGGCATGCTGCCGGGCAGGGACGTGGGGCGGGGGGTGGTAAACATGGGAATACGGACGAATGCATGTAAGTAGACATTTAAAACAATAAAAGGGATGTCGTTGGGCGCCCTGCATCGCATTTGGCAATGCAGTGCGCGCAAATGAATCCGTTTTAATGATTTAAATGTATACTTACCTGTATTCATCCATATTCCAGTGTTTACTACACCCCACCCAGCCCCACCCCTGCCCCACGTCACCGCCCGGCAGCACGCCCTATACGGGACACTACTGGTGTGTGTTACAGGATTTTGCGTATGTTGATTTACAGATGCGTGTTTATGTTGCTCAAGCCTTGTCAGTGCCACCCTCACAACAGATGCAAATGGCATGGTGATGTGTATTTGTGTATGTGCCACGCAGCTGCTGACATGGATGATACATGCTGTTCTGGTTCCAGATATTCAAGTCCTGGCTTTGCGTGTGTGTGATGATTTGTCAGGACTGGATGTTTGTTCACTTACACAGTTGACTTACCAAACGGATGTGTTTACATGCACATGATCGTGTGATGGCCAACTCAAATGATGACAGAGGTGGAATGCTGTTTTCAGTATGGCAGATGTGTACACTTGGGGGTGGATGAGTGAAATTAGACCTTATGATTGAGTGTGCCATTTTGGGCTTTTTAATTGTTTGTGGCAAATTTGCTCTCCTTGCTTGTGGTCATACTTTGTTTGGCATACTTCTTTACGGGGACATTGTTGTTGTGTGAGTTTGTCACAACAACAAGTAAGGCAGTACAGCTTTGTGAGACACATTGCTGATATGCATTGTTCACGTACCGTGGTGTTGCAGGTATTGCCCCCCTGCTCATTGCATACCATCGCCCCATGAGTAAAGTCTGCAGCATGTGTGCATTTAGTCCTTTTTTTTTTTTAAATTAAAAAAACAATTTATTAAGTTTTATGAAGCAGGGCATTGACATCTCCCAAATCAAAAACCTAGTCCCCCTCCACTCATCGTAATATACAATCGTACGAACAGAGGATCTCAGCTCAACCTTAAGGCACGTTTCCGCAATGTCCTTGAAAAATATGATTCATGTAACAAAGGGAGCTATGTCCAATACTCTTTGGGTCCCAGATTAAGAAACTTGACTATTCCTACTAAATCTATCCATACCCTAAATTCCCCTCCCCCCTCCCTCCAGGCATGTCACATCCCCCATTACTCTGCACTCATCGATAACCACTAATAATGCGTGATTGGTGATCTCCAAAAGGTAAACAATAGAACCTTGTGCAGGCTGCCGCTTTGGATTCACGTATCTTGCATATCGCTACTGGGGGCGCCTGGCTACTTCTACGCGCTGTAGGGGGCCTACCCTGTCACCAGTTCTCCCGGGTCAGCGTCATCATCACTTTCAGCGTCTGTTTCTTTTAATAGTCCCACCAAGTGTCCCCACGCTCTAGCTGCCTCGAGTGCTCTATCACTCCCTGTCCTCTTTGCCAATTGTAGCCGAACCATTCCATCACAGTCCGCCCATTTGATAAACTCTATCTTCCGGCGAGCTAAGCTCGGGGGACCACTCACCTTCCAGTGCTTCGTGATTTCTCTCTTGGCAACCACCAGTCCCATATCTATAAACTTGGTGGTGATTTTAGTTTTAGCTGTGTGGGGAAACCAATGCAGTATACAAGTCCCCAATGCCATATCTAATTCCCTATCCGTCACTACCTTCAATAGTGCAAGTACGTCATTCCAGTAAGTAGCCAGGAGCGGGCACTTCCAATGCATTTGAGGGAAGTCTGCCCCTTCACCCCGACACCTCGGGCATTCATCTGAGTGAGTGTTAAGATATGTTTAGATTTTTGCCGGTGTGAGATAAGCACGATGTAAAACATAGAAATGGAGCAATTGAAAGCGGGCATTCCTGGTGCTCTTCCACGCACGCTCCACTATCTCAGCCCAAGCCCTCTCCGGAATCTCTCTCCCTACGTCAACCTCCCATTTGTACTTAAGTATGTCCAAAGGGGGTAGCTTCTCAAGGGTCATGCGCTTGTATAGACACATGACTGCCTTAGACTTCCCTGCTGCAGTCACTATGTATTCACTATGTGTGTGCATTTAGTCATATGACTATTTTAGCCATCGGCCTACATGGTCACTTTTTTGGGACATTGCATGTGTTGCCGGTATGCAGACTCACTAGATGCTTTCTCACTTGCTGTACGCAGAACTGCATTGCATGAACGGTCAAGGGGGCATATTGCTTGGCGATGCATGAGGTTGTCACGATGTCCCCCTTGCCTCATCACCACGCATATCCAATTCATCAGCACAAGGCCGCATCTCCCAGACGCCCAAATGAGCATGCATTGTGAATGTGACAGATCACATGCACGAGTAAGCATGCCAACAACAAGCTCAGCACACCTGCAACTTTGCGCATGTGTTTGGCTTGTTGCAAGGTTGTGTATGGCCATCAAAGTCACCCTTGATGGCCATGCACGACCTTGCACACAAGTCAGACACATGCGCAATGTTGCAGGTGTGCTGAGCTTGTTGTTGGCATGCTTACTGGTTCACGTGATCTGTCACATTCACACTGCATGCTCATTTGGGCGTCTGGGAGATGCTGCCTTGTGCTGATGAATTGGATATGGGTTCTGATGATGCAAGGTGTGCATTTTGCCAGCCCTCCGCATCTCTAGGTGATGTGGCACTTTGCTAATTGATGTTGCCCTTATTTTGTCATTTGATGTTGTACCTGGACTGTGTTTGGCTGACTTTCCGGTGCACATTTCAAAGTCTGTGTGCCCAGGAATATGTGTCTTGCAATGTTTTGGTTGAGTCAGGTGATATGTGTCCATGCCACCATGCACAGGGCTATCTGGGACCTGATCCACAGTGATTGTGGGTCTGCAATGCAATTTATTGTGCATGAGTGCCATTGTGCACATCCACCCCCCATCCACCCACTCCATGGTTGGTACTCACCCTGTGGTTGTGTCTGCTCACATTCAGCAGTATCCTGACCCGGCACTCCGACCACCGTTTCATCAGTGATGACTTGGGCCACCATTTCCTCCGTCTCATCCAGCTCCAGCAGGGGCACTGGACTCCCACCTCCAGTCGCATTTGCTGCCTTCCGGTTGGCTGCTATTTTTTCCTTGGTATTTTTCTTACTATCATTCCAGCGCTTCCTGACCTTGTCCACTGTTCTCCTCTTCCTCTCTCCAACAGCATTCACCTTGTCCGTAATGTCCTCCCATATTTCTTTTTTTCTTGACAATGGCACTGTGCGTTTGACAAATAGCTCCTGTTGATGTTCAGCCACCAGGCCACACAGGACCTGATTTTCCTGGTGACTGAACCTGGGGTTCCTCTTCCTCTTGGCCTTATCCTGGGTCTCTGTCTGGTCCTCCTGGCTAGCTGGGGGGTTGTTTGTAGGCTCAGCACTTGTCCCAGCTTCCTCCATGTCTCTTCTGGGATCTGTTGTATTCTCCATTTTGTGTTTTTTTTTTCCTGCTTGTAGGTCTTTTATAGTGCATTTTGGCGCTTGAATCGTGTGACATGCAGGCCTGCTGCCAATTTCCCGGCCGATTTCAGAGCTAATTGGCCCATCGCGACTTTTCTGTGGTTAGCGTGAATTATTTTATCGCCTTCGCGCAGGATATATCGCCGTCCATTAGCGCCGGGAATGGAAGCTATCGCTGGGTAGCGGCGCATTGTTAATACGTCGCTACCACGGCGATAAGATCCGGGTTTCGATGGCCATAAAAAAAAGGACGCTTATCGCGCTTAGCGATAATTATCGCGGTTTGTTGATAATATCCCCCATAGTTGGGCCACGTAATAACGCCAGTCCCAAGAAAGGTGCTAAAAGTATACAGGAGTAGGTCAGCGTTTTCCTTATGTCCTGCAAGGAATAGTGGAACGGGAAATGTACGAAAAATCAGTGAATGGAAATTCGCAAAGTGACTAATGCACAAATGAAGAGATCAGTTACTGAAGTGTGCTGTCGTACAAGCCAAAAAAATGCAACTGCATTGGAAGGCAAAAAATGTACCATCTGATCCCAAACGGACCTGAGGCAAATTAACCTATAATATAGGAGCAGCAAAATTGCAACATAGGGAAACACGATCCAAACATTTACAAACACTTACAAGAGAAGCATGTGAATCTAGGCAACTTGATGAAATCCATAGCTATGTCTGTACGTGCCCAGTGGATTAGTTGGCGATGAGTGTTGGGCTAAAAGTACAGGAAAACATGACACTATCACGGTGAGAAAAGTGGACAGCTTAGTGTCCCGTGCACGCCCAAAAGCTGCTAATATTCACTGGGACTGGATGAGTTAGGTCCCAATGAGAGTGGCGGTACAGCAACGGGCAATGTTTTCTCTCAATCTAGTGGTGTAGGCGCACAGGAAACACACACGTTCTAAAGTCCAAAGTTGTACTCGCATTGAAAGCAGTGAAAAACAATTTTTCAAAATAAAAAGTAATGTTGAAGCCTCTAAATTAGACGTAAATAAATGGATAATGTTCGTTAAAAAGCGGGTCATAAGGGGTGTAATTTAGAAGAAATAAAATCGTCAGTTCAAAAGCTACATAAGTACTTTGGGGCTTATTTACAAGGCCCTTGCGCCGCTGATACATCACTCTTTGTGACGCTCTGGCAGCGCATTTTGCTGCCCCATATTTACAAGGACACGTAAAGCCACCCTGCATGGCTTTTCATGTCCTTGTAAATACGGACCATTTTCACTGTGCACTTTGCGTGAAAGGGTGTTGCTGTGTACGTAACACCCATGGCTTCTGCCGCATTCCCAGATTTACAACCTTTTGTAAACCTGGGAATACGTCAGAATACTACGCCTCCCCAGGGGAGGTGTAGGGAGGCACATCGAGGAGAAATGTTTTCAGTTCTCCTCGTTTTTTCGTCTTGCTATGTGTGCTACATTCTGCAGCACACATAGAAAAAGAAAATCACCTCTAGTGATTGTTTTTGTGCAGGAAGGTGTCCCTTCCTGCATTAAAACAATCTCCCTCACAACGCAGGCACCCTTGCACCATGGTGCAAGGGTGCCTGTGTTGGCGCATGGCAGCCAATTGTGCACCAGCCCAGGGATCCGTCATATCGTTGTAGATATGGTGCATCCCTGTGCTTTGAAAGTGACTCAGTGCAGCGGACCAAAATGGCTTGCGGCACCACTCTGAGTCACTTTCTCGTAAATAAGGCCCTAATTGACTATAGAAGGTTAACATGAAAGTTATCACCCTGGATACTTGACACTAAAATTACCGAGTGAATAAGTAGTACAGAATGAATCATACACTAAAATTACAGAAACTGTCCTTTATTCCAAAATAAAGAAAGTAGGCCTTACTTAGAGCTTGGCGGAGCGAGGCATCTTCCAAAATGGAGCTGATGTCCCATCCATCACATTTAGAGAGTCATTGAGATCAATACAGGGCATCTGTCAAACAATGTATGTTTCAAATAGTCATGTTAAAATTGCACACGGTGGATGGGAGCATCTTGTGTTCCCTAGGTGAGGGGAGTGTAGGTGGTCGTGCAGCTTTTAGAGGGAACACCTGAAAGGTCCAATGGTGGAATGAAGAAAGCAGAAGTCTTGGAAAGGAGAGGAATGTACTAAGCAGGAGTGCATAGTAGATGAGAAGGTTGTATAGACCACGTATTAGTGCTTGGGATGGAACAGTGAGGGGGGATGCATCAATCGGAAGTGCAGGGAGAGAGGAAAGATAAACAAGCAGGAAATACTCGGATGGGGTCGTGGAAATCAGTGGTGGGGTGGAGGATGAGATCCATATGCAAGGCAGTAGGGGAGTATAATAAGTGGTAACTCCTGTTGTTGAATCAAATATATTTATTGAAAAATAGAAGCGCAGAAGTTCACCCCAAATCTCTCCAGGCAGGGCACAGCTACCAACTGACTCTCTCCCAACATTCTTAAGAACACGGTGAACACACCACTCCAGAGTGGAACCTTGAGCACACAATACATAACCCCGCAGATGCTCTTACACATAAAAAGCAATATGCAAAGTGCATAACAATGTTGCTAGAACTATGTGAATAGTACATTGAGTTTTCCTTTTTCTTTTTACAAAATAAATCTATATATATATATATATCATGTCCCTGTAAACAAACCCCAAAATAAAAAACTAATATTAATGGAAGAACAAAAAAACCTAATATCCCCAAATACTAAAAACCTAAAACATTTAAATTGTGTAACTTTTCTTACTTTACAATCCTAACTAGATATATGCGGTGTGAACAACCATGGTAACCTATCCATGGCTAATGGAATCTCCATGGTACTCTCTGAGTCTAACACTCCTCCTCCTAGGTACAGCAGGAAACATAACATCCTGTGCACTATTGCTTAAACCAACCTGACTACCTGTTGGCAAACCCAGTATCTCTGACAGACAATCATCTTAGGATAGGATAGGATATTATTTGTAGAGCGCACTTATCACCGAGGATGTCAAGGCGCTGAAACAGACAAAATGACGAGACAGAGAAGAAGTGCACCTGCAGCCACCTAAGATGAGAAAAGTCAGGTTTTCAGATGTTTTTTCAAAACTAGATAAGAGTCCGCGATGGAGATAAAGGTGGGCAGGGAATTCCATAGCTTGGAGGCCGCTACCGAAAAGGAGGGACCACCCCATCTGGTCCTGCGAAATCTGGGAGTCACAAATTCTTTCTGTGAGGAGGATCTCAGGAGCCTCCCAGCGGTGTACCATTGAAAGAGACTTTTCAAATGTGGCGTACCCTTACTATGCATGGCCTTGAATACCATGCTCAGAGCCTTAAAGCAGATACGCTTCCTGATGGGGAGCCAATGCAGGGAACGAATCCTACTCCTTGCTGACTGACACCTGGGAATTTTAAGAATGAGCCGCGCCGCTGCATTCTGTACCACCTGGAGCTTGTTGAGGGAGACCGCATTGATGTTCAGGTACAGAGCGTTGCAATAGTCCAGCCGAGAGGTGACTAGAGTGATGATGATTGACTGGCGCAATTTTGACTGAATGAAAGTCAAAACCTTTCTCAGAATCCTCAGTATATAAAAACAAGTACTAACCGTGTGGCTGACCTGTACGTTAAAGCTCAGACCATCGTCAAAGATGACCCCCAGATCTTTTGCTGTGGACCGGGACAGGAAGGGGACCACAGACTGCCGGCCACCAAGAGTTTGATCAGATGGAATCTGTGAGCCAAATACCAGCACTTCAGTCTTGTCTGCGTTGATCTTCAGTGAGTTGTCCTTCATCCAGCAGATAATGTTGGACATACACTGATTGAACCTCTCTGAAACCAATTGCTGGGCATTAGAAATGGAGACGATAATTTGCGTATCGTCCGCATAAGAGAGCACCTGAAATCTGAAAGATCGCACCAGGTCAGCCAAGGGAGTCACATAGAGATTGAAAAAAGTGGGGCTCAAAGATGAGCCCTGAGGCACTCCACAAGAAAGACTTAAGGCCTCGGCTCTAAAGCCTCCACAGCTGACGATATGGGCCCTGTTTGACATGAAAGAGTGGAGAAGCTGCAAAGCATTCCCAGCAATTCCCACTTGCCGCAAGCGCTGAACCATACGCACCGGGGAGACAGTGTCGAATGCTGCCAATAGGTCAAGCATTATCAAGAACGCCACCCCGCCCTGATCAACCTGCCCGTGGATACAATCAATAGTCGCAACGAGGGCAGACTCAGTGCTGCAACCGGCGTGGAACTCGTTCTGAGAGGGATCCAACATCTCCTATGATTCAACATATTTCATCAGTTCTTTATTGATGAATTTCTCCAGGATCTTAGCAGGGCTGGGGAGAAGAGAAATTGGGTGAAAATTCTTCAGATACTGGGGGTCAGCATTAGGTTTTTTAAGAAGATCTTGAGTTTGATTACTGTTTTCGCATTGTTTACTACTAGGTCGCCTTTCATTTGTTTACTCTTTTGGCTGTATTCAACCGATTGTGTCCCAACACTCTCACAGCATTTCCACATACTTTGTCTATGACTAGTGGAACAGAAAACCTCTGGTCACCCTTCTTGACAAAACCCGGTGTCTTAATCCAAACCCAATCACACACCAGAAATGGAATCTCTTTAACACTATTTTTGACATCATAATACCCTTTTTGTGTACTTTGAGCTTTCTCAACATTATGGTGAATAGTGGCATCGCGACTCTCATATGAGGACTGACCTTTTAAGAATATTGACATCCAAACTGGCCTGAATTGGGTGGAAGGTTTTCTACCTCCAAGAGATTCAAACAAGGAAATCCCTCTAGATGAGTATGGAGTGGTTCTATAGAACCACAACATGGTTTGTACAGCAGCAAATGTGTCACAATTATTTGCCAGTGCCCACCTTACATATTCTCCTAGAACCCGATTAAAGTGCTCTATGAGACCATTAGTCTGGGGTTGATAAAGTGAGTCCTTAAGAAGCTTAGTAGAACTCCCTCTTGAAAAACTCTCTACTTCCACAGACAAAACTGTACCCCATTCTCCAAAATAAGTTCTTCAGGAAAACCTTCATTCATTAAAATGTCTTTAAGGAACATAATTGCCGCTTTGGAGTTAGGTTCATGACATACGGCCATTTTGGGTAATAATCCATAAGGACTAATGCATAAAGTGACTGTTGTGGAAGTACATTGAATGGCCCACTAAATCAATACCAACTTTCATCCAGGGTCCTGATGGACATCAATGGGCAACAAAGGTGGAGTAGCTGTTTTGATTGGTTTATCATATGTAGCACACACAAGACACCCTTTTACTAATAGATCAATCTTACCATTCATTGGTGGCCAATAATATGATGCACGTACTCTCGGTTTTGTTAAGGTAGCACCTAAATGCCCCTCATCAGCCTTCTTCAGAATTAAGGGCCTGATTTTGATGGCAGTCGGACCGCACACTGACAGGCCATCGGTGGCAGTCTGACTGCCGACAGCCCTTTGGTCGACTGCCGCATTTCAATGCAGGCGGTTGTACCCACAGCGGGCAGAGTACAGACCACTACTTTTGACAGGATCAGTGATCCAGATGGGGCGGCGGTTGGAATCATAATCCTGAGTGGAGGCAGTGCCGAGCTTGGAACCGCCATCGGGATTATGATATTCCTTTCCGACAGCCTGTTCATAGCGGGAA
The DNA here is from genome assembly GCA_963921515.1 of Calotriton arnoldi. NCBI lineage: Eukaryota > Metazoa > Chordata > Amphibia > Caudata > Salamandridae > Calotriton > Calotriton arnoldi. Next base: position 247,199 of record CAWUFW010016087.1, read on the forward strand.
CACCCATGTACAGGCTGTTAGAAATGGATGTTTGTTGCCCCAAATAAGGCCCCCATCCATTGTGGGACACTGCAAAGTGGCCCTCGTCTCCATGCACCGTGAGCCATGTACCTCATGGTGCATGGCACACGGTTCATGGACATACCAGAAGACCTCCTTTTCACTGCAGCTTGTGCCACAGCCCTTTTCCTGGGTGGCAGCACAAGCTGCTGTGAAAAGGAGCACTTTGCAACCACCAATCCAGCGGTTGCATCATTATGCAGCGCTCAGATCACCGCTTGCTTGTCGGGCGGTCTCCTGACCACCATGATAGAGAGCGGCAGTCCAATCACCTGCTATGGTAATCAGGGCCTAAGTGTCTTAAATGCATGGGAGGAATTGCTTTGTCAGCCCTCATTAGTAAACTATCCTCTATGGTCAGTTCATCTGATATTTGGAGTAAGGTTGCATATTAAGATCCAACGATCTCTCTCGAGGCCACCTCTCCCTGACAAATTTCATCACAGATTCCTAAACAAGGTCATTCACTGTAACATCCTTCCGCTCTACCTCAGAGAAAGAGCTAGCACTCTACACTTCAATATCTGCAATTAAACAACATTCTTCTTCATGATCATTAACCTCATCTTCTTTCCCTATGATTGAATTTCTTGACAAGTAGTCAGCTTTTATATTCTTCCCTCCAGAAAGGTGAAAAATGTCAAAGTCAAATTCTGGCAATCTAGCTGCAAACCTCTCAATCCTTGGGGGGCTGCTCTTGACATTAGTGCCATTTAAAATGGAGACTAATGGTTTGCAATCAGTTAGTAACAGAAAATGTCTGCCCCAGAGATAACTCTTAAACTTTTCATTGGCCCACCTGCAGGCTAGAAGCTCCTTCTCTATGATTGAATAATGAATTTTGCCTTCCCTTAGTACTCCTGACGCAAATCCAATTGTGTGCTCTTTTGCTCATCTGACTTCTGCATCAAAATAGCACCTACGCCAAATTTACTTGCATCGACTGTCAAACAACGCTTAAGGTTATGGTTGTATGGTTTCAGTACATACACAGTTGTCAACAGCTGTTTAATGTCTTCAAGTGCCACAGCACACTCAGGACTCCATCGGAATTCCATCCTGTCTTTCAACAGGTTGGAAATTGGTCTGTCTTTAGAAGCAAATTCTGGTATAAACTGTAAGTTAAACTCACAGAGCCCAAGGAATGATTTAACTGCAACTTTATCTGCTAGAGGATGTGCCTCCACAATGGCATCTAACAACCCTGGTTTAGGATGGGCACCCTCCACCGAGATGACATGTCTCAGATACTCCACTGAAGATATTAAGAAATAACACAGCCTACATTGGACATTCTTCGCTGGACATACTCTTCCGCCTTTTTGATGTACTGGATTTCACACCTAAAACTAATATTAGATTGTTTAAAAAATGAAGTTTGTTTCCCCAGGTTTAGTTGAACCCAGCATTGGTGACACCGCTTTGTTCATTTTTCCTTTGTCATCCCTTGAACGTTTTTCACTAACTTGGTCTACTGTTTTGTCTTCAAGTTCTTTAGATGACTTAATGAATGTCTCAATGCTCTTCGCAATTCTGATGGTATCAACCAATGAAGGACAACCCATGGATAGTAATTTTTGTTTGATAATCTTTTCTATGCAGTGACAAATAAATTGGTCTCGAATAAGCTGTTTCCCATAATGTTCAAATTGCCATTCAGCACCTAACTTGCGTAGAACCGAAATGTATGTATGAACGTTCCCACTTGTTTTTTGTTCTCTTATGAAGAACTTGTGTCTTGACACTACTAGGCTGAGTAGAACATCAAACCTTTGGATCAGTTTTTTTTATAGGCTACTGGTAAACATCCAGCTCTTCCTCATCAACTACTTGAACATCAGGAAGGTGCTTAAAAGTGGATCAGCCTTCAAAACCTAAAGAGTGTAATAACAGATACCTTCTCCTCTCTGTTCTAAATCGAGACACACCAATAGATCATAAATATGTCTTAATAGCATCATACCACTGTTTCCACAGTATTGGTGGATCCCTTGGTGTTTCTAAAAAAGGCGGTTGAGGATTCACAGACTGCATAACGACCAACAAACCAGTATTATTCAGGGGGAAAAAAACTGAAAAAAAACTAGGTGTGCCAATCACTGAGATGAAATCATAAAAGGTACAACTGAAAACAAACGCCACAACCTCTTTATCAACAAAGGGAAACTGGACCACCTACAAATGCTGACCATGTGGCAATAAAAAAAAAAAAATACTATTGAAGCAGACTACAATAATCACTGGAGTGGTATGCAAGTCCCCTTGCAACTCAACATGGAACTGGTTTTAAATGCTGCGGTTTCATAACAGACCCGAAGTGGTGAGCCAGTCACCATGTTGTCATATGCGCAGCTAGCACAACAATGTACAAAAGGCTCTTGAAAACCATAAGAGGCCAGAAGTGGTGTGCTAATTAGGTAATCACTATTCAAAATGTATGAAACTCCAAGAGTTTCATTTAGCGATTTTTTGGGGCTTGCAAATCGACCTACCTCATTAATACTAATGAGGTAGATCGCAATTTGCGACCCTCTAGGAATCGCTAAAATCACGGGGATGGTGGCCTGCTGGGGTCAGCAGACCACCATGTCTGTGATTGCTTGTAAATAAAGCAAGCATTTTTTTAAAAATGCAACTTGAAGTTGGCGATAAATTGCGAATGTTTTATGACCACATTCACTGTCACAAAACATTCTTACATACTGCTGCAATTCGCTATTTGGCAGGGACGCCATAAACATGCCCCTTCCAAATACCGAATCACAAACCCATTTTGCGATTCGGTAGCAGGTTACCAAATTGCAAAATAGGGTTTGTCGCATGTAAAAAGCCTTTTCTGCATTCGCAAACGGGCAGATTCTAAGAATCGACCCATTTGCGAACGTAAAATTGGTTGATACATGTGGCCCTTAGAGCACTAAGCTTGAGTTGCATGCACTTATGAAGTTGGAGTTGTCTATGATGTCACTTAGAAAACTGAGATGGACAACATTTCCTTTCTGATACTTACCCATTTTTAATTTTGTGTTGTAAGTGTTTGGTACTGGCTACCACCTCTCAGAGCTATCCAGTGCTTAATTTGCAAAAGAATACTGCTGGTGCCCAAAGTTTTATCCAGAGGCCCTTGACCGGCGCTACCAAAGGTCAGGGCACCAGACACTAGGGCTACATAGTTTTGATTCCACGTCATGCCCCTTTAATACACCACAGACACTCCCTGACCCTTACTCTCACTCTGACGGGTTCTTTATAACCCCTACTTTATCACTCTGTCCTCTTTCTTTCTCCTTTCTGTGTTTCACTCTCTCTGGCACAGGATCAAAGCCTGTCAAGGAAAAATGAGTGCTGGTCCCCAAAAACCAGGACAAGTTGGCCTCATCCGCAAACATTGGCACAAATTAAGCACTGGAGCTAGCCCCATGATTATACAATATAAATAGTTGAGAAAAGTCCTTTGAGGCAACCAAAAAACACATGAGAGAGAAAATAATCTGCAGCTACGTGATGCCACCGCGGCTGACCACCCCATTAACTGTGAACTGTAGTGAAGCCTCTACTGCTACTATTGGCTGTCAGAAATAACTGTTCCCCATAATGACCTTTTGACAAAGCTTTATATAGCTATGGTTTCACTATATATTCTATACCCCCATTGGGAAGTGTGCCTTTTTTTTATGATGCTCAAACGTACAGTAGCGGACTAAAGGCCACCACATACACAGTGTGCTCGGTGCCATACTATGGAGGTTTTAATTGCATCGGACGAAATAGCGCAGAATTAATCAGGTCCAGATAAGAGCAAAAGGCCACTTTGTTATGATAGGTATGCAGCTAAAACTTTTTTACATATCAATCTGTCATCAAAAATCCCACCTCACTAATACAATTGATTACTTACCCCCTATCCTTAATCCTCTCCCAACATGAACAATCCCCCAACAACCATACAAACAATCCTCTTCACCACCTTTCATTCCCCTCGCTGTCCTTTACACGTGCCACAACAATCTCTCTCCTGTATTCCTTCTGTCAAGGTCTGCCCTGTAAGGTCGGCACCTGGCGACCAGTAGATTGCAGCTAGGTCAAGACCTGTTCAGCGGCGTCAATGATTTGTGTGTCAATGTCTGAGATCACTTGCAGCCTTTACGGGTAGAAGACAGATTAGTTAATGCCCAACTCTCTGAGGCATCGCTTAACCACTAGAGATGAGCCCCTCTGCCTCTGCACCCTCGTGGCGTAGTCAGGTAAGAAAATGACTGTGGCGTTATCCACTTTCACCTCCCCCAGCTTGCGTACCTCCCTCAGGACAGCGTCATGATCCCTGTAGGAGGCAGAAGAGAAAGGGTCTAGGACCTGTCCCCGGCAGCGGATGGCTCGCCAGCACTCGATGGGCCTGCAATACAACAAAGAATGGGGAGAGTGCACCTGCTGGCAGTAGGTCACGCAACCATGTCTCAGCAAATGCCACTGCATCAGCCCCTTCTGCTCCCTCTGGCAGACCCAACACCCTCACGTTGTAATGCTGGGAGCGGCCCTCTGCATCCTCCACTGTTCCTTCCAGTGACTTCACACGTGCCATTAGCTGCTACACCTCAAACGCTGCACTCAGGGTAATCGGGGGGACTTTGGCCAGTTCTTGCTTAATGTTGTGTACCTTTTAAGTCAGCTTGTGATGATCTGCGCACTCCAGGGTGAGGTTGACTGTGATTTTGTCTATGTGGCCCTCAAAGGAAGTGCATGTTTGCTTGAGGGAGGTACCCCCTGCTATTACAGGGTCTAGTTTGGAGTCCAGGGTGTCCTCTGTCATCTTCCAGCCAAACAGAGAACACGAGCCGCCGGGTTCACCGACATGGAGGAGCGGGCAAATATCGACGCCGCTTTCGTCTGCAGGCGTTGCGCCAGATGCCTAGGCACTATGTATGACATGCAGTGCATTGCATTGTGGCCTGCCGGCCCCTCTCCTCCAGTCAGGTGTATGCTAGCCAGGAATCTCTGTTCGGGCGGCACTGTTGGAAATCCCCCATACACCCAAGATCTCACTACCAGGGGGCAAGGATAGGCAGCACCACCCAGTCGCCTCCTCCGAGCTAACAGTGGCAACCAGATTCCATGTTCCCCAGTGCCCCAGTGAGTGAGGGCATATCAGGCAGCGCGCCTAAGGGCTGGTGCCTGAACGACCCCTGTGCCCCTGGCACCCGCCACCAGCAACGGCCAATATCAGCGACTAGAGCTAGTTAGTAGAGTCCCCCACCAGTCTTGCACGGTGCCCTTGGCGATGTAGGTCCACTGTAGCACAGTGATTGCTCAGGGCACGGTGTGCGCCACCCACAGGCCCTAGGCCTGGGCCTGAGTCGACCCCCGGTCCTCCTCCGCTCCCCATCCTACCTTCTCCTCACCTGTACATGGGCACCGGGGATCAATCTGCTGCGCTCTCTAAAAATCTGTGACTCAGCCAGCAGGAGACTCAGCCAGGCTGGATTTCACAATCCTGGGAAAACAGCAGTCGCCGCCAAGTCCGCTGGGGAACCTCCCGATGCAGGTAATGCAACAAGGCCCCCTTAAGCGTGAAATTGCGGCGCTCCTGCCACACAAGTTCAGCACAGCTCAGGGGCCTCACCCTCTACAGCGTCCGGCCAGCGCAACATTATCCGGCCTGTGATGCGGAGAGGCGCAGGCCCCCATTGACATTCTCCTCCATTCTCCCGGGGTAGTGTTGGCGCATGCTATGCAATGCAGACCTCCCCACAGCAGTGCGCAGGAGCGCTCTACCGATCACAGCTCCAAGGGGCACCAACTGATCTTCTCACCCAGGTCAGCAACGTGACTCCATACTACCTGCCAGACTACGCCACCAGTAAGGGCAATCGCTGATGCCTCAATGTCTACTGTTACGGCCCACAGGCTCGCGCCCAATGCGGACTGCCTCCACCGTCAGGCCACAGAAACTCCACAGCGCTGGCACCTCCCACTTCAGGTCTCAGACGCAGGCACAGCGGGGCCTACATGTCCCCGGGACTGTCCGCGTTTCCAGGCATCGGCCGCCATGGTGTCGCAAGGATGGTGCTATGAAAAGTGCTGCATCACTGTTTTTCCCCAGCGATGCACAAATTTTCATATATGAGGCCCTGATTCTGCATTTCTTCTTCCCTTGGGACTCTTGCTGGGCATCCTGGCAGTTAGGGGGTTTAGGGGTACCTGTGCTGTACTTGGCTCTGGCTGCTCCATTCTTCATTCCATTGTTTTTTTTTCATTAGAGGTGGATTTCTAGGCTATTTTTATCTCTAGAGGCTGTAAAGTGGCGCTGGGCTGACTAACGTGAATTTTTTAGCCGCTAATTGGCCTTTTGTCACTTTTCTCTCTCTAATGTAAAAAATGTTATCGCCTTGACGCTAGTGTTAGCGGCAGTTTTCGCCGGGGCTAGCTGATACTATCGCCATGTAGCGATGTATTGTAAATACGTCGCTTACATGCCGATGATTTTCGGCTATAGTCAGCGGTAAAAAAATTGCTGGCTATGCAATGTCAAATTTACTTAGCAGCAATTCTTGTAAATATACCCCATAGTGTGGGAGGGAGGGACAAAGGACAACCACCTCTATCCTACCTGCCAGGAGCACTGCACACTAACAATGTGCCCCTTGAACTTGGAACTTCTTACTGTCACCTACACCCCCCCATTGTTCTAAACCAGCCAATCCTGCTCCCCAATGGGCCCGGACTGCACCACCCTCTCAAAGTTCCCCGGGTATGGACATCCTGTGAAACACCACCACCGGGAGGCCCCATTGGGCTAAATGGCACAGAATGAATCAGGCCCAGGGAAGAGCAAAAGGCCGCTTTATTAGGATAGCTATGCAGCAAAAATGTATTTACATCACAATCAGCCATCAAACCCCAACCCTACTAATACAATTGATAACTAACCCCCACTCTTAATCCTCTCCCCAACATTAACAATCCCCCAACAACTATGCAAACATTCCTCATCATCCCCTTTCACTCCCCTCACCGTCCTTCACATGTACCCCAACCATCTCTCCCCTGTATTCCTTCTACCAAGGTATGCACTGCAAGGTCCCTAACCCTTCCAGGCTAGCGTGAGCTCCTGCATTTCTGCCAACAGAAAAAGCCCTGCCAAGGCATTATTTCCTGTCCCGCTTTTTTGCTCTTCTTAAGTTAACTAAAACATTGTATCAGCTGTCGCCCTAACAGCATTAAAAAACATCCTCAATACAGCATGGCTGTTGCTCCAACACCCAGTGTTTGCTCAGCAACATCTCTGCACGGCTAACTTTGTAGCCAACCGGTCCCATATTTAGAACAAGTATAGCTCATTCCCCATAAACGACAAGCATACGCCATCTGATAAAACATGGAATCTCATTCCTCTTTCAATCCATCCTATCCCCTTATCCCTGCAAAAGCGCTGCATTTCCCTACTTACCTTATGCCAGTCCCTTTCAATTGCATTATACTTGACAGCTCCTCTACAAACTCTTCTTGCTACCAATGCCAGCCACAATACATACATCCCTGCCCACATTCTGGGAATCAACTCAAGATCTTTTTTTATTTCTTTTAATAATCCCAATCCAGATAGTTGTACCAAGTAATTTTTCCCCAGGTGAATTAACAGCACATCTGGGCATGATCTTACTCGTACCAACCTTAATAAACATTGCAAAAGTCCACCCCACTTCATTCCCCCGCCCTGCCCCACCATTCAATCTTTATTATAGCTGAACAAAAACCCAAGTTTTTCCCAAAAAGACGGTTTTCTGCTTATTTTGCTGCCATTTAATGAAAGAATGGCCAACGGTCCATATCGTAAGAGTCGCCATTCTGGGTCCGCTACACTACCTAAAAATGAAAATGAAGATGTGTTTGCTTAAATTTTGTATTTCTTCCAAATGCCTAATGTACCATAAGCAAAAGTCTGATGATCATCTGCCTGATTTCATTACCTCTTTCATGGAGATACCCAATCCTAAATGAATGTTTTACCAAATTCTCTAGTATTTTCCCCCAGTTCTTTCCAAACTTTCCTCGGAACCAAAAATACTTGGGACACCAGTACCCTCGTTCCATTGGCACCCAGCCTGTGTGTGCCCCCTCTGCTGCTCCGAATTCTTGGCATTTACCTACCTGGCATACCAAGCTCTTTAATGTGTTGAAATTGACCTTGGCCCCTTTTCCTGTTTGATTGGTTTTGGATTTTATCAAGTACAATCTCAATTTACCTTCCTGCCAATCAACATTCCTCACCTTTAATCCACCTACTCTGTCCGTACCACATAACTCTGAAACCCTGAAAGCCCCGAAAAATAACCACAACATGCACGACCTAAACAATAATATCTCAAATTGCGAAAGACAAATATTACTAAGACCCTTATTCAAGGGCACCAACAACTTAATTGCCACTGTATCTCTCTGGTGATCCACCCTTCTTTTCTCTTTTGACTACCCTTGTCACAACCTTTTGCCCATCTCTCCTGCTGTGGGTTCATAACCCCAAAAGAATTTACCATAAAAACTTATGTCAGCCAACTTTCATGTAATTATGACGTCTGCAATTCCTCTGTCAACATTACCGATAATAAATATGACTACATCATCACATCTGACCTCCATGCGTTTTTAATCTTGCCCTCTCCTACCTGCACCACTGTTAAAAAATTCTTCCCATGCCTGTCAGTATGACGTCCTGGTACTTGATGCAATCGAATTTTCTATCAGTTCTAAAATCCTCAGACTCCTAGGGGCATATGTACAAGGAAATGGCGCAGGGCGTCAGCATATTTTGCAGTGCTTCACTGCGTAAGTTTAAACACGCAGAGATGCACCATATTCACAAGAAGATGGCGCACCCCTGTGTTTTCCCTTGTGCTGGCGCTAAAAATATGTGCCTAGTGTCAACATAGACACCCTTGCGCCATAGTGTAAGGGTGCCTGCATTGCAGAGATGATTGTTTATGTGCAGTAAGGGACACCTTCCTGCACATAAACAATAATTAATGGCGTTTTGCTCTTTCTATGTGTGCTGCAGAATGCAGCACACAGAAAAAGCAAAAACAAGGAGAAATAAAACTATTTCTCTCGGTGCGCCAATCTAACGCCTGCTTTTGCATGATGTTATTTTTTGGCATTGCCTCAGATTTACTCATCCCTGTAAATATGGGGCAGCGTCTAAAAGCAATGGATGTTTCACTGGAATGCCCACAGAAACACCCATTGCATGCCACTTTCACACAGGTACCTGCATGAAAGGGTACCATGTTTACAAACCAGCGTTAAGCCATGTCAAGTGGCTTAATGCTGGTTTGAAAATATGGTTCAGGGTATTGCACCACTGGAACGTCGAAAAAAGTGATGTTCCAGTGGTGCAATCCCCTTTTAAATATGTCCCCTAGTTCCCAAATTTTTTGGAGTACCTCAGTCTTTTTCAGATCTGCTCCGGTCGCCAAACCATGTAATCGCTGCCAGTGTGAACGAGACATGCGTCTGCGATGTTATTGTCCACACGTGGAATGTGTTTGGCTCTAAAGACAATGTTGAAAATTAAACATCCTAGCTTGAAGTGCTGCAATAATCTCACAAGACGGCTATCTTTTGCCTTCTAGCCATTTACCAGCTCTACAACTGTTCTGTTGTCAACATGAAAAGTCACTATTTTGTTAGCTAATCTTGTGCCCCACACACATTAATTGCCACCTGCAAGGGGAAAAACTCCAGAAAAGCAATGCTTCTACCGTTCTTCAACCATCTAGATGGCCATCTTTCTGCACACCATCTTCCTTCTCAAAATAGTCCATAACCATCTATACCAGCAGCATCTGAAAAGATATGAATCCTCCGAAAAAAATCATCGTCCAGTGGCTACATCTTCACTCCATTGAAGCCCTTTAAAAACATTAGCCAAACTTGCACATCTGCACAAACTGAAGCTGAGATCCTAATCCTGTGATGTGGTAATTTTGTCCCTGCTGTGGCAAAACCAATGCGATGACAAAAGACTCTCCCTGCTCTCACAACGGGGTATGAAAAATTTAAACGAGCTAGAAATCTTTGTACCTATCTCAGCTGTAATTAAGACAATGCAATTGCCTCCTCAAAAAGTATCCCTGCAATCTCACACCGTGGCAATCTGGCTTCCATTCGCACAGTGTCTAGTTCAGTGCGTAGGAAGACAATGCATGTGCTTGGGTCTTCAGTTTTGTTCTGGTGCCAACAGCACCCCAAACTCTTGCTTTGAAAACGTTTTAATGCCAATATATGGGAAGTCATCTAAGTAATGAGTTACCAGCTCATGACTAAATCTGAATGTAAAGCACCATTGCAGGAGTGTACTGAAAGCCTCAAACAACCTGCAGGAAATTGTGCAGTCCAAGACCTTGTCAACATAAAGCTCATTGTCAAACTGTAGACCTAATATAGAGAAATCCAGTGAATGAACTGGAAGTAAGTATGAAGCTGAATTGATATCACATTTAGCCAGTTCTCAGCCAACCTGACATCTTCTCCCCAGGGCCATAGCCATATCTACAGAGATGAATTGTGCAACTGTATCCTCTTGTGCAATAAAATCATTTATAAACGAACCTTCAGGCCATGATAGTTGATTAATCAACCTGAACTCACCATCAGTTTTCTTTGGTACTACGCCTAGAGGGGATACAATCAAATTAGGCAGAGGCTAGAGTGCAAAGGGGCCTGCCACCCTCCCTTCAGGTACCTCTTTTATCAGTTGACTCTCACCACCAGCTGATGTTCCCTAGCTGAATTCAAATTTTCAGCAAATGTCTTCTGTCTGGGGCCTTAATAACCTAAACGAAAACATTCTTTAAAACCCCATTCCAAAATCAAATCATCCTCTCTCTTAGGTTATAAAGCCAGCCAGATGCTCAAAACTTCAACCTTAACTGGAGTAAAAGCCCTTGTCACCAGGCTGCAACTGTCCTCTCCTTCCCCGTCCTTGACCACGGAAACTAAAATCTGCTTGCTCTACAAAGCACTGCAAACAACGTGCATTCCCCCACATTTTGCACATTCATGCTTATATGTGCATGGGTTTCTTGAGCAGTATCCCCTTGTTGAAACTCTAGCATGCCGTCTGGTTTTCTCCCTGAACTCAACCCCATGCACATAAAGGTGGACCGCCCCAGAAAGGGCTGATATTGCACTGCTAGACCACTCGCAGTGTGCAGTATGGGTGGTGGGCGTGTCGGATACATCCACTGCAGCCACAATTCATTGTCAGTCTCTCCCCATGGTTTGTCAGGCTTGGGCACCAGCCTTGCCCTAAACTCTTAATCATAATGTTACTATGCAAAACCACCAATTTCCATATGAGCATTTCTGATGGTATCTATATATATATAAATATGGACACCGATCTCGCTGGAAAAATTTCACAATAGACTCTTGCTTAAATCAGAAATTCCAATGAACATGCATCTATAGTTAAGGGATCCCTAGGTCTCCTTGCTAGCTCCCATGATTCTTCTTTAGAACCCTCCTTTGCCTGTATTTCCCTGTGTGGTAGTTTATAGACATCAATGAAATCCCTTTTCCATATGTTTTATTTTTATTATTGGAAAGATGTGCCCACAACAGCATTGACACCCATATATAAAGTCATTGTTTTCAAACCTTCCAATTTACATTTTCTGCTGCTTCATTTGATTTCACTTCAGCTGTACTGTAGTCAATTTTACCCCATGTCCCTCCACGTTGCCTTTATTTTTTTCACTTTCATTGCCCAGTTTACTAGCATCCTCTAGTTCTTTGTCTGTACCAACCACTTTATTCACCAAACCAGTCCTTACCTTTTTTCCATCCACTATCATATCCTTATTGCGACCTCCCATTTCCCAACATCCCCACTATCCCTGCTCTCAGTCTCTGTTGTGTTGTGTAGTTTCCACTCTAAGGTAGGAACTGTGTGTTTGTGAACAGCATAACTGTTGGGATGGTACCAGACTGATTCCAAGGATCCCCTCAGGATATTTATAGACCAGCTAGCTCACAGTGCAACCATAAGCCCCTCTAACCCTAGGCAGGTAGCAAATGGTTCTGAAAACCACTGAACATGACAACCGTGAGCCCCCAGGAATCATGGTAACAGATCTAGAACTTTTTGCTCAGTCACTCATGCTCTCTTTCTCTCGGAGAAATATACAAGAAATACACAGTGGGCCGTTTTCAATATTTATTGAGCCAAAGTGATTCTTATATAAAATATATGTGCGGCAATGATTAATAGACAGAAGCAAATAAAAGTTATTAGAAGTATCAGGACAGTGAACAAAATGAAAAGTTCTCTCCCTATGCTGAATATATATATGTGATGTCACTGACCATGTCATGAGTGATGTAATATGTTGCGTCATCAGCAGTGCATTGCGGGGCGCGAGTTATAGTTAGCTCAGCTAACTATAACCACTGAATTTCTCTGGTTTTGGAAGTAAAATATCAGCCTAACTATAACTTTCCTGTAACCTGTGTTTTCTTCCGTGAATATCTAAGGTTTTTAAAATGCTAATTTTTAACTATAATGTCCCTGAAACCTGTGTTTTTTTTCAGTGAAAAAAAATGATATATATATATATATATATATATTATCTACTGGCGGTCGCCAGTAGATAGTTATAGTTAGGACCTATTTTCCATAGGAAATCCGCAACATTCTATTTGAAATAACTCTTGCATCGGTTGACGAATCTTCGCGAAATTTTCAAACTTAATGGCCCGCTCTGGTCCGCTCCTACCCTGAAAGTTTCGGGGTGATTCGTCAAGCGGGGGCCGAGAACAAAGGGGGGTCCCAAAACGTGTTTTCCCCATTCATTTTCCCATAGGAAACTTTAGCCACGGCTACAGCCCGAACTGCTGAACGGAATTACAAAAAATTTGGCAAAGAGGTAGTTCTTGGTTCAGAAAGAACCCTTTTTGTTAAATGGTGTAAATCCGTTCAGTAGTTGCGGAGAAATTAAAAAAATAAGAGTCAAAAAATCAATTTCCCATAGGAAACTTTATGCAAGGCTACAGCCCGAACTGCTGAACGGAATTACACCAAATTTGGCAAAGAGGTAGTTCTTGGTTCAGAAAGAACCCTTTTTGTTAAATGGTGTAAATCCGTTCAGTAGTTGCTGAGAAAATCAAAAGTAAAAACACATATATATCTGTGCGGAGTTTAACCACACATGTCATCGTGAGATCTGATTGGCTGTCAGCACTTCATCCTGGAATTGCTGGCAGCCATCTTGGGACCAATATAAATGATAGTACCCCATTGAAATGCATTGTAGTGAATCGAAGATTTTGAGGGTTACCAAAAGGAGAACTATAAAGGGTGATAACAGACTTTAGTTACATTAGAATTCATTTGTTGATGGTACCATACTAATTTCAGGAATTGTGGTGTGTTCTAAGGTGATTTTACCCTGTGAAAAACCTTCTGCTGGGATATCATGAATCATGTTTGAGAGAAAACTATTTTCACATGCTTGTCCCATACAGTTTTGGAAGGTGCTCCAGAAGCTAAAATGAGAGCATATTTTCTGTAAATTCACATTATCTTTCTCAGTCATGTGAGAATGAAGTCTGACATTCTCAGTAAAACATGTACATCCAACAAGGGCAGAGACTGTCAGTTGATTCCTTTGTGTTCTACTGCAGCTTCCCAGAGTGTTCTAAAGAACAACTAGAGTGCTAACAGCCTTACTTATGACAAAAGTATGGCACACCTGAAGCCATCTTGATTGGAATAAACTGGTAACACTTAAAACATTTAATTTAAAAAGGAACAAAATGATGGGGTTCATCTTGTCATAGAAATTATGGTTAGTGCTCTGGAAAGAAAAATTAGGACATGTTTCAAGTGTGATCTCAAATATCTTCCTGTTATATTTCAACAGGAGCAGCCTGTCAGTTGATGCCTTTGTGTTCTACTGCAGCTTCCCAGAGTGTTCTAAAGAACAACTAGAGCGCTAACAGTCTTACCTATGACAAAAGTATGGCACACCTGAAGCCATCTTGATTGGAATAAACTGGTAACACTTAAAACATTTAATTTAAAAAGGAACAAAATGAGGGGTTCATTTTGCCATAGAAATTATGGTTAGTGCTGTAGAAAGAAACATTAGGACATGTTTTAAGTGAGATCTCAAATATCTTCCTGTTATATTTCAACAGGAGCAGCCTGTCAGTTGATGCCTTTGTGTTCTACTGCAGCTTCCCAGAGTGTTCTAAAGAACAACTAGAGTGCTAACAGCCTTACTTATGACAAAAGTATGGCACACCTGAAGCCATCTTGATTGGAATAAACTGGTAACACTTAAAACATTTAATTTAAAAAGGAACAAAATGAGGGGGTTCATTTTGCCATAGAAATTATGGTTAGTGCTGTAGAAAGAAAAATTAGGACATGTTTTAAGTGAGATCTCAAATATCTTCCGGTTCTATTTCAACAGGAGCAGCCTGTCAGTTGATGCCTTTGTGTTCTACTGCAGCTTCCCAGAGTGTTCTAAAGAACAACTAGAGTGCTAACAGCCTTACTTATGACAAAAGTATGGCACACCTGAAGCCATCTTGATTGGAATAAACTGGTAACACTTAAAACATTTAATTTAAAAAGGAACAAAATGAGGGGGTTCATTTTGCCATAGAAATTATGGTTAGTGCTGTAGAAAGAAAAATTAGGACATGTTTTAAGTGAGATCTCAAATATCTTCCTGTTCTATTTCAACAGGAGCAGCCTGTCAGTTGATGCCTTTGTGTTCTACTGCAGCTTCCCAGAGTGTTCTAAAGAACAACTAGAGTGCTAACAGCCTTACTTATGACAAAAGTATGGCACACCTGAAGCCATCTTGATTGGAATAAACTGGTAACACTTAAAACATTTAATTTAAAAAGGAACAAAATGAGGGGATTCATTTTGCCATAGAAATTATGGTTAGTGCTGCAAAAAGAAAATTTAGTGCATGTTTTAAGTGAGATCTCAAATCATCTTCTATTTCATTAGAAAATTCTGACATGCAGACTGAAACAATCACTTTCAATACCAGCAGTAGACTTCCAGTTAACTCCTTGGTGAGCAGTAGCTTTACTACAGTGATCTAATGAACAACTAGAGTGCTAACATTCTGAATTTATGGCAAATGTGTGACACATCTGAATGCCTTCTTGATGGAATCAAAGTAAAAACTGAAAGCATTTCCTACTGAGGAGACTGCAGTAAATGAGGAAATTAGGAAACTTCATAACAAAGAAGTCTTCCAAGATGGCCACCAGTGAAAAAGAGCCCAAATGTAGCACAAATATTACCCAGATGTAGCCCACATATAGCCCAATGACAAAAGTGTGCAAAACACTTTTTATTTTTAGTTTTTGCAGTTTTATGTAGTGCAGACTGGTCAGGAATTGGAGCGTTGCATCTTAAAACATGACCCCCCTACACTACAAAAACACCACTGCACTACCCTAAACCCTAAAACACTATCCCCAGCACGACCCCCTACACTACAAAAGCACCACTGCACTATCCTAAACCCTAAAACACTACCCCCAGCATGACCCCCTACACTACACAAACACCACTGCACTACCCTAAACCCTAAAACACTACCCCAACACCACTGCACTAACCTAAATCCTAAAACACTACCCCCAGCACGACCCCCTACACGACCCAAACACCACTGCACTACCCTAAAACATGACCCCCTACACTACACAAACACCACTGCACTACCCTAAACCCTAAAACACTACCCCCAGCATGACCCCCTACACTACACAAGCACCACTGCACTACCCTAAACCCTAAAACAATACCCCCAGCACGACCCCCTACACTACCCAAACACCACTGCACTGCCCTAAACCCTGAAACACCAACCCTAGCACGACCCCCTACACTGCCCGAACACCACTGCACTGCCCTAAACCCTGAAACACCACCCACTTCACGACCCCCTACACTGCCCGAACACCACTGCACTGCCCTAAACCCTGAAACACCACCCCCAGACGCCCCCTACACTGCCCGAACACCACTGCACTGCCCTAAACCCTGAAACACTACCCCCAGCAAGACCCCTACACTGCCCGAACACCACTGCCCTAAACCCTGAAACACCACCCCCAGCACGACCCCCTACACTGCCCAAACACCACTGCACTGCCCTAAACCCTGAAACACCACCCCCAGCACGACCCCCTACACTGCCTGAACACCACTGCACTGCCCTAAACCCTGAAACACCACCCCCTGCACGACCCCCTACACTGCCCGAACACTACTGCACTGCCCTAAACCCTGAAACACCATCCCCAGCACGACCCCCTACACTGCACGAACACCACTGCACTGCCCTAAACCCTGAAACACTACCCCCAGCAAGACCCCCTACACTGCCCGAACACCACTGCACTGCCCTAAACCCTGAAACATCACCCCCAGCAAGACCCCCTACACTGCCCGAACACCACTGCCCTAAACCCTGAAACACCACCCCCAGCAAGACCCCTACACTGCCCAAACACCACTGCACTGCCCTAAACCCTGAAACACCAGCCCCAGCACGACCCCTACACTGCCCGAACACCACTGCACTGCCCTAAATCCTGAAACACCACCCCCTGCATGACCCCCTACACTGCCCGAACACCACTGCACTGCCCTAAACCCTGAAACACCACCCCCAGCATGACCCCCTACATTGCCCGAACACCACTGCACTGCCCTAAACCCTGAAACACCACCCCTGCACGATCCCCTACACTGCCCGAACACTACTGCACTGCCCTAAACCCTGAAACACCACCCCCAGCACGACCCCCTACACTGCACGAACACCACTGCACTGCCCTAAACCCCGAAACACTACCCCCAGCAAGACCTCCTACACAGCCCGAACACCACTGCACTGCCCTAAACCCTGAAACATCACCCCCAGCAAGACCCCCTACACTGCCCGAACACCACTGCCCTAAACCCTGAAACACCACCCCCAGCAAGACCCCCTACACTGCCCGAACACCACTGCACTGCCCTAAACCCTGAAACACCACCAACAGCATGACCCCCTACACTGCCCAAACACCACTGCACTGCCCTAAACCCTGAAACACCACCCCCAGCACGACCCCCTACACTGCCCGAACACCACTGCACTGCCCTAAACCATGAAACACCAGCCCCAGCACGACCCCCTACACTGCCCGAACACCACTGCACTGCCCTAAACCCTGAAACACCACCCCCAGCATGACCCCCTACACTGCCCGAACACCACTGCACTGCCCTAAACCCTGAAACACCAGCCCCAGCACAACCCCGTACACTGCCCGAACACCACTGCACTGCCCTAAACCCTGAAACACCACCCCCAGCATGACCCCCTACACTGCCCGAACACCACTGCACTGCCCTAAACCCTGAAACACCACCCCTCAGCACGACACCCTACACTGCCCGAACACCACTGCACTGCCCTAAACCCTGAACCACCACCCCCAGCACGACCCCCTACACTGCCCGAAAACCACTGCACTGCCCTAAACCCTGAAACACCACCCCCTGCACAACCTCCTACACTGCAGGAACACCACTGCACTGCCCTAAACCCTGAACCACCACCCCCAGCACGACCCCTACACTGCCCGAACACCACTGCACTGCCCTAAACCCTGAGACATCAACCCCAGCAAGACCCCCTACACTGCCTGAACACCACTGCCCTAAACCCTGAAACACCACCCCTACACTGCACGAACACCACTGCACTGCCCTAAACCCTGAAACACCACCTCCAGCAAAACCCCTACACTGCCTGAACACCATTGCTCTGCCCTAAATCCTGAAACACTAGCCCCAGCACGACCCCCTACACTGCCCGAACACCACTGCACTGCCCTAAACCCTGAAACACCACCCCCAGCACGACCCCCTACACTGCCCGAACACCACTGCACTGCCCTAAACCCTGAAACACCAGCCCCAGCAAGACCCCCTACACTGCCCGAACACCACTGCACTGCCCTAAACCCTGAAACACCAGCCCCAGCATGACCCCCTATACTGCCCGAACACCACTGCACTGCCCTAAACCCTGAAACACCAGCCCCAGCACGACCACCTACACTGCCCGAACACCACTGCACTGCCCTAAACCCTAAACACCAGCCCCAGCACGACCCCCTACACTGCCCGAACACCACTGCACTGCCCTAAACCCTGAAACACCAGCCCCAGCACGACCCCCTACACTGCCCGAACACCACTGTACTGCCCTAAACACTGAAACACCAGCCCCAGCACGACCCCCTACACTGCCCGAACACCACTGCACTGCCCTAAACCCTGAAACACCACCCCCTGCATGACCCCCTACACTGCCCGAACACCACTGCACTGCCCTAAACCCTGAAACACCACCCCTGCACCACCCCCTACACTGCCCGAACACCACTGCACTGCCCTAAACCCTGAAACACCACCCCTGCACCACCCCCTACACTGCCCGAACACCACTGCACTGCCCTAAACCCTGAAACACCACCCCCAGCACGCCCCCCTTTACTGCTCGAACACCACTGCACTGCCCCAAACCCTGAAACACCACCCCCAGCACGACCCCCTTCACTGCCCGAACACCACTGCCCTAAACCCTGAACCTCCACCCCCTGCACGACCCCCTACACTGCCCGAACACCACTGCACTGCCCTAAACCCTGAAACACCACCCCTATACTGCCCGAACACCACTGCACTGCCCTAAACCCTGAAACACCACCCCCAGCACGACCCCCTACACTGCCCGAACACAACTGCACTGCCCTAAACCATAAAACACCACCCCCAGCATTACCCCCTACACTGCCCAAACACCACTGCACTGCCCTAAACCCTAGAACACTACCCCCAGCATGACCCCCTACACTACCCGAACACGACTGCACTACCCTAAACCCTAAAATACTACCCCCAGCACAACCCCCTACACTACCCGAACACGACTGCACTGCCCTAAACCCTAAAACACTCCCCCAGCACGACCCCTACACTACCCAAACACCACTGCACTGCCCTAAACCCTAAAACACTACCCCCCGCATGACCCCTACACTACCCAAACACCAATGCACTACCCTAATCCCTAAAACACTACCCCCGCATGACCCCTACACTACCCAAAACCCTAAAACACTACCCCCGCATGACTCCCTACACTACCCAAAGACCACTGCACTACCCTAAACCCTAAAACACGACCTCCTATACTACACAAACACCACTGCACTACCCTAAACCCTAAAACACTACCCCCTACACTACACAAACACCACTGCACTACCGTAAACCCTAAAAAACTACCCCCAGCACGAACCACTACACTACCCAAACACCACTGCACTACCCTAAACCCTAAAAAACTATCTTCAGCAGTACCCCTACACTACCCAAACACCACTGCACTACCCCAAACCCTAAAACACTACCCCCAGCAGTACCCCTTCACTACCCAAACACCACTGCACTACCCTAAATCACTACCCCCAGCACGACCCCCTACACTACCCAAACACCACTGCACTACCCTAAACCCTAAAACACTACCCCCAGCACAACCCCCTACACTACCCAAACACCACTGCACTACCCTAAACCCTAAAACACTCCCCAGCACGACTCCCTAAACTACCCAAACACCACTGCACTACCCTAAACCCTAAATCTACCCCCAGTATGACCCCCTACACTACACAAACACCACTGTACTACCCTAAACCCTAAAACACTACCCCCAGCACGACCCTCTTCACTACCTAAACACAACTGCACAATTTGTTACAGGTGTTGCAACGCAGGCCTGTGGTGCTTACTGGAAGTACCTAGTGGGCTAGTTGGGCCCCAGGGACCCTCAGGATTCAAGGTGACCTAATCCCCCAACTTAAAACGCACCACGGGGCGCGTTTGCACAGTGGTGAAGGGAGGGGCGGGGCCTCAGGTGACATGTGCGCAAACACGCCCTGTGGTGCGTTTTAAGTTGGGGAATTAATTCCTTTGAATCCTGAGGGACCCTGGGGGCCAACTAGCCCACCAGGTACCTTCAGTAAGCACAACAGAGTTGCGTTGCAGAGAGGTGAAAAAGGTGCGTGGCCTCGGGAACGCCTCTCTGCAACTCAGCTCTGTGGTCCTAACTGTAGGTACCTGGGGGCTAGTTGGGCCCCAGGGATCCTCAGAATTCAAGGGACTTAATCCACGCAACTTAAAACGCGCCACGGGGTGCGTTTGCACACATGTCACCTCAGGCCCCCCTCCCTTCACCACTGTGCAAACGCGCCCTGTAGCGTTTTAAGAGGTAGTTTTAATCCACCTGCCCCTTTATGTACTAGGGACTTGCAGAGGAGGTCATGCTAATCACAGGGGTACCCCAATGCATAGTGTTCCCTAGTGTATGTAGGTGTTTTCACTGTATTCTAAGTGTCTTTTAGCATAGCACTGGCTCTGGTTAGTCAGAGTCAGTTACCACCAGTACCCGTCTGAAAAGTTGTGGGCACAGGATGATTTTGCAACAAGGCCTCTTTCTGCTCCTCTGTTGGTTCTTTCTGCACATCTTTTGCTTCTTTCTGTGCGTTTTTCTTCTTTCTTCACATGTCCTACCTCTGTAGGCATAGTTAGAAACTAGCATTTAAAAAAACCTTTGAAATTCACTTAAAAATCATAGGTTTCAGGCACGTTATAGTTAGAAATTAGCATTTAAAAAACATTTGAAATTCACTGAAAAAACCATAGGTTTCAGACACGTTATAGTTAGAAATTAGCATTTAAAAAACCTTTGAAATTCACTGAAAAAACCATAGGTTTTAGGGACAGTTATAGTTAGTTGGACATTTCACTCGTACAAAACCATAGAAATTCCCCCGTTATAGTTAGTTCAGCTAACTATAACTCGCGCTCCGCAATGCACTGCTGATGATGTCACATATTACATCACTCATGACATGGTCAGTGACATCACTGATGACATCACTGATGACATCTCAAATGACATCACTGATGACATCATCCATGTGATAATTTCATGCATCTTCTCACACCCTAATATAACTTTTGATACACCCACTCTAAATTACAGACTGCCATTCTCAAAACCATAGACACTCCAACACCAAAAACTACATACCTACTCACTGATTCTTAGGTCTACACACACATCCACTCACTCACCCGTACAGTCACTCATACTTAGTCACTCAGTACAGGACTATCATATACACTCATACACCTATATAAACACTCACACACCGCCACTCATCCATAGAGGTACTCACACACCTAGTCAGTCATGCAAAAACTTAATCACACACCCATTTACTCACCTATACAGTTATACACACACCAGCTCACTTACTCATACAAATACTAGCACATTCTTACGCTCTTATACAATCACTGATACAAGTACACACTCATCCATACAGCCACTCTCACAATCACACACTCTCACTTATAGCCATTTATATACTCCAACACACATAAATACTGCCTTTCACATATGTAGTTACTCACACATGTACCACTGAGATATACATTCAATCACTAACACACCCATACACACACTCACCCACCCATACAGTCCATCACAGATGCACTCTTGAAACCATGCACCCAGTGAATCACCAACTCACACATCTATGCACAGAGTCACACACACCCCACCCACACAAACACTCAGGCACCCATACAGATACTCAGACAATCAATCAATAACCCATGTAGACACTCATGTAGCTATTCAGAAAGCCATGCAGCCGCTTACAAACCAACAGACAGACGGATACAGACATTCACACAGTTTAGTCACTAACCCATGCATTCAGTAAGATACATTTAATCACTCACTTGTAGAGTCAGTCACTCACGTACTAAATCATCCATTCAGACACTTATACACCCACTCATTCTTCAGTACGCCTTTCCCTATATATATTAAACATATTTAAACTTTACAGAAACACACAGTCACTGGATGATGTCATCAGTGATGTCATCAGTGATGTCATTTGAGATGTCATCAGTGATGTCATCAGTGATGTCACTGACCATGTCATGAGTGATGTAATATGTGACGTCATCAGCAGTGCATTGTAGGGCGCGAGTTATAGTTAGCTGAACTAACTATAACGGGGGAATTTCTATGGTTTTGTACGAGTGAAATGTCCAACTAACTATAACTGTCCCTAAAACCTATGGTTTTTTCAGTGAATATATATATATATATATATTGCAAGCATATACAACACTAGAGAAATCTGGCCTACTCCTAGTATGCGGCCCCTAAACTAAGTGTCTAGGACACGTGTATGTGTTCTGACAAGAATCCCTGTACTGGATGATCCAACCCCCGTTACCTGAAGGGAAAGAATGTAGGATCCATTTTGGTCGCTAGCTGGATACCCTTCATAGAGATATCAGCAGGTTGCTGGGCTGAAGCATCAGCACTTAAGGAGCTCGACAATGACATCGAAGCGCTCCTCTGCCAACACCCGAATACAGAAGTTTATTAATAACCAAAAGGCATCCTTGCCTTGAGCCGAGATCTTGGTCAGACCGCCATTGTTTATGTCTTATAGATAGCTCTGTTGCCATATGTACAAAGCAAATAATAACATTTGCACAATGTATTAACCTTGTAAATGATGTGTCAAGGTATCATGATAGTGCTCTTGCGAAGTTGGTTTGCAAGTATAGTTTCCTAGAAACTATTCCACACTGTCAAAGTTGCAAATCTGTGGCAAAAGCCATTGTGTGAGAGTGAAGGCAACTTTAGGAAGACATCTGTGTACATGTAAAAATGGCAGAGTTTTCCTCTAGGCCTAACTGGGACCCATGATACCCACTTCTAGTACATAAGTCGACTAAAAAGATATCTAACTGAGTAAATCCTATTGCTAAAAATGCAGCAGCATATGCATAGGAATCCTAAAGTGTCCAATAAGGACCTCTTATGTCAGAACCATTTTAACACTGTTTTGGTCTCTGTTTGTTTTCTCTCTTTTCCATTTTCTTTTAGGTCGGACAACCAGTGCAACTATTCACGTGTAGGTACCACCCTGTTAGAGAGGGACCACTAACCTTTGAATTATCTGTGGGGTAGGCTATTCGTCTTCCTTCTTTTCTTGGTCCTGAAGAAGTGCCAGGGATCTTTTTAGATCAATAGGGGCGCAAAACACATTGACTCCGTTTTTTATCTCACTAAAGAAAATACACTAAGCTACAAGGGGACTTTGCAACTCCTATAATAGCCACAACCTACCAGGTTTTTTAATCTGACAGGGGAATCCACATATTAAATACTAATGTGATACCCCCTAGCCTGCTTTAAATCCACTCCTTCACTCAAATCACTCACCACCCCATTAGGACACTCTCACACTCATCAAACAGCGATAAAATTAAAAGGTCTCCGCCAAAGTTACCCTTCGGGGGGCCCGTAGTAGGGCATTGCAGCGCCGGCCTGACGAGGAGCACTCGCCCGATGATGAAGCATGACATCCCCAGAGATGTGTGAGGACAAGAAACAGTCTTGTTGACTATCCCTTATAATTTATCCAGTACCTAGACTCTTCCTTCTTATATCTAACAGGAACAGTGACACCATTTTTTGGAATACAAACGTTAGGAAGAAACCTGTGTACATGTAACAATTAGGTGTGTGGAGTTTGCGGAGTCGTACAAAGCAGAACTCAGCCGAGTAAAAAAAACTCTGCCGTGCTATGTGGATTTCCATGTGCAGGCGGAATTTGCCGGCACGCCCGTTCACGTTGCGAGCGCAGAGTGCGTCCGCACGCTCCACAATCGTGCATGAATGGCACTACGCGGTTCTCAAGTGTGTTCTAAATCGCACATGTACAGCACTTCACGGTCCGCATGGGTGTGGTCATCTTGTTTTTCTGCTCTCTGTTATGGTGCTGGGCCTAAATGTTATCTGCCTTAATCTTTCTAATCCTCCTCCTTTATTACTTTTCAACCCCTAATTTTTATTTTTTATAATAGTGTGTGTCTTTGTGTTTGTGTATTTTACTTTTTTGGGTACATTTGTTCGTGTTTTTGTGACGTTTTGACTTTATTTCCCCTTCTCTTCTTATTTCTTTCTTCTTTACTTTCCCTTTCTTTTTCTTCTTACTTTTACCCCACCCAGCGCCATGGCAGAGGATCAACTTCCTTGCAGGCGGCACCGTCGCCCAGGTGTGCAGCCCCGGGTGATCTTTGGAGAGGAGGAGGTGGCAGCACTAGTTTTTTTTGTGCAGCGCCACCTCCCCTCTATGCTGGCAACAGGTGACAGGCCCAGTAGTGGCTACCCCCTGCGGGAGCATCAGCAGTGCAGCGGGACGGTGCACCGGTGCGTGCGGTGCACCAGCCAGGTTTGGCGCACCGCCCAGCAGTTGACTCATCGCTGGGCGGACAATCTGGTCCTGCTCGACCTGCTAAGTGAGTATTAATTATTTGTTGTGTTTGTGTTCTACAATGCTAGCCTTTTTTCTGAATAGCATGCTACTCACACTCAGAGTTAAGTTATGCTGAGTTTACGATGGTATATTATTGTGTGATCCAGTTTCTAGTTTCTGCTAGGCAGGTGCTCAGCGCTACCTAATCACACTCATCAGGCGCTTGCTTTGGCTGATTGATTAAGAAGCCATTGCAGACTGTTCTCCTGTCACTATAGTGAATCAGTGAGTAGAGCTTTCTCTCTGATTCTGTTTATGTTGCTCGTACAGCTCCATGTTATTTAGTTGAATTCACAGTGATGTGAAGTATGCATCTATGCATTGCAAAAAAGGGAGATTGAGTTGGTCCATCAAGGGTGATGAGAAATGGGAATAGAATCAAAGCTCATTCACTGCAATACATTAGTGCCAAATGTAGTTTTTGTTAAGGAAATTTGGAATATGGATTTAACGACAATCGATAGACTCAATTCAAAACTAGTAGTACAATAGGTGATCTATTTTAGTGAAGTATGTGACTGCATTTGCTTTTAATAAAACATTTTATAGAGATTATTAACTGAATCACTAATCTATTTTTATTAATCTTCCTAATTTCTTTCATCAGCAACAAAGGGCAAGAAGAGGGAGGATTCTGAGGGTCTGGGAGAATCTGGTCAGCCGGCACCGACCACCAGAGCCGCTGCCAAGGGCTCTGCTGATCCCAGTAAGTCGTTTTATGATTGTTGTAGACTTCTTAGGGTAGAATCTTGGGGTAGTGGAATGTTGGTGCTGCTGTCTATAGTGGAGATTCAAATAGCAGGCCCAAGTAAGCAAGCATTATAAAAATCACCATGTATGTTTGTTGAGAAGGCTTTCCTTCTCCTGCTTATGCCTAGCTGTAACTCAGTTCACGAGAGAGTGGCCATGGTCATCATGGACCACCCCCACCCCTCAATGTAGTGTGCTGCAGACTCGTTCATTTATAGTTACAGTATACCAGCAGTTTTCCATGACAGTGAAGCAAGGCTGGATAAAAGTATGAGGTCCCACTCCCATTGCATTTGCCAACCAACACCGTATATCTTTCATTGACCATTATTCCACGCGTGGCTTGTCTAACTTTGTAAACCAACCAATCAAATGCCCAGAGTGATATTTGGAAGATACTGACGCGCTAACTGAGCTGTAGTGCTGCATTGCAGTTGTATTCGGGGTTGCATATCTGGCATAAAACATTATGTGTAATGTTTTATTCTAGCCACACAGAACATCAGTGATGCTGGTTCCTGTGCTGCTGCTGGAGGAGACGGGTCAATTGGAGGGGGAAAGGTGGCAGCAGGGACGGGCACTGGTAATTCACATTATTTCTTGCAATTACTATGCTCACTAGCTATTGCCATGGCATCGCTCGTCATCATCAACATATGAACGTGAAGTGAACCTCCCCCCCCCCAGCTTTACCAGCAACAGCGGTGGTTCAGTTATTATTATTATGGCCTCTTCTATCTGCAAATCAGAAAAATCTCACATAATGAGCATTTATGGCTTGAGGGAGACATAAAAGAACAGAAGGTAACTTAAAAGAAAGGAAATGGTACATGAGTGAAAGGGTGGGTGAAAGGGTGCGTGGGTGGGCAAAGGGATGGATGGGCGAAAGGATGGTTTGAAGAAAAGGTTGCTATTGAATGGGTGGATAATGGATTGAAAATTTGGGTGAAAGCCTGGATGGGAGAAAGTAAAGCCTAATCATGGTGGCAATGGGTGAATTAGAATGAAAGGATGAATGATATTTGGATTTTTGGATGAATAAGCAAGGCAGCTCTTTTCTTGCTTGGTTTATGTAGGGTTATCAATATCATTCAAAGCTATGGTTCTAAGTGGGCTTATTTATTTGTGTTCTTTGTTCTACTCCCTTGACTCGCTGTATTTGTTAAGTGAGCCAGTTCTATCCTACCTATCATTCATCATCCCCCCTGCCCACCCATGGCATTTATGGCAACTATGACCGAAGTGCAGTATGGGTCAATCAATTCGTGACTGCAGTGTTGGCTGTGTAAGGTGCGTCTCCTTCAGCTAAAGCAGCATTTACAATGTTTTCAATGCACTGCAAACCGAACAGACAATGTGTGTTGTCCCTTCATCCACTCAGTCATCTTTTTACATTTCACTCCTTTATTTTTTCCAAAGTTCTTCCGTACCAGCCTACCAAATAGGAAAATCCATTCTTGGCATGTGCCCCATTTAATTCGATACCCATGTGATGTGATTGCAGTATATATTTCATGGTTTCTCGTAGCAGATTTAATTTACACTTGTTCAGATTTTTCCCTTGCGAATTGTACCATGACTGAATAAGCCAAAGAGGATGAATCGATGATCAGTGTAGTGGCCCCTCTATTATATATAAAAAAACGTTCTACCCTACCTATCTAGTAATCCCTCTCCCCTACCCCCTGCAGTAGAGAAAATCAAATTTCCTTTCCTTGGTTACTGCCTAAGAAATGAATTTGTTGGAAATATGTGGGGGGGGGGAGGCGAGGCAACAGAGTAAAATGGGAGTAAGTGCATGATTTGATGTCAAGTTTGTCGTATGGGATACACAGTGACGAATGTGCCAAATAAAATCTATATAGCCTATTCCTTTACCTGTAATGCAGTCCAATAGATTCATTTTCCTCAGAGTCTACTTACGTCAGACAGGATACTATATTAATATCCGCAATTCGTACGTGAGGTGTGCGATGTAGTATGTTATTATTCATCTGCCTCTTTGGAGACAGGGTAGAAAGAGATATGCATTTGGTGAAGAGCAGGGCCATTGCAATTAAAAATAAATAATTGTCAACTACAGCTGCAGACAGTAGCAAACTAGCCGAGTCACTGGCTTGCAATGAGCATGGCTACATTATTTAGCACCACACACAACTTGTACTCTATATAGTGCATAATGCTGTACTCATTAATGAAAAGTAATTTATTTTTGAACTCAAAGTGTCTTACTATGTTTAAATTTACTTGAAAAGCCTTTAGAAGAAAAAAAAGAATCAAATCACTGTCTTTTAATCCTGTGATGAAATTCTCTGCCTGTTAATACTTTTCTGCCACACAGTCAATGCTTTTTTTATGTTTGGCAACATATGTGGGTAAAACATAAAATTGGCCTTGTGACTCTCCTAATCATAATCACATCAAATAATTTCCAATGGCCCTAGGGGACCAGCAATGTACTGTTACTGTGCCACCCAGTAATTTAAAACAATTGTTTGCACAGAGCATTATTTACAATTTGTCTTTTTTGTTTTTCTCAATATCGCTGCTCCTGCTGGTTCAGCCGGACCACCTACCAGGCAGGAGATAGCGCCCATTTGCGATGGCAGAGACTGGAGCGTATCCAGCTGGAATACCGGTGGCTGGTAGTCCTGGAAGTGGAGGAGGAGTACACAGAATGGACAAGAGCCGGGCCCCAGTGCAGCTGGTCCCCCTCAACCTCCAGCCTCCTGGCCATTCCATCCCATTGCCTGCACCGCCAGTAGCCTATTGCTGCCACCCCCCCCACACTGACAACAGGCCATTGCTGTGCCACATCCTACAGCAGCTGGACACCATCAAGGGCCAGCTCACCACGATGGAGTAGAGCCTAGACCAGCTCCGGACTGACATCCATAATGCCCTCTTCTAACCCTATTTTACAATTTTGTTTTGGTGGGAGGGATTTGTTGTTTGTTGGGGCTGGGTGGAGAGGGTAGGAAGAAAGTTGGGACTGGAGAGACATTTTCTTAGACATTTTGAGTATTGGGGCTTGAGTCAGTTTTGTTTGGGGAGATGGGTGGGCATGTTGTTTGGGTGGAGAGGGTGGGTTCTTTAAATAAATTAAGGGGACAACTATTTTATTCAATGTAAATGTATGCCTGAAGGAGTTTATTTTACTTTGCACTGCTGCCTTCTAGTAGTTTTTCACAGCCTGTTTTTGTGATTGTAAATTAAGAGAGAGCGTAGCACCTTTTTATAGAGTCTAGACTTATACTTCTCTAACTATCTTGACCATTATGGGCAATGCTGCCATGATGACTTATATTGTGTACAACTATCTAGATAAACAACAGTAGCAGTTAGTTACTTTCTTACTAAGTTAAATTTCATCCATACTAGTTGTCTTACCTGAATATACATGCAGCAATAACAGGGGAGGTATCACAACTTCTCAAGCGAGGTCCCACTTCCAGTTCCACCAAGGTGAGCTCCAACTGTAGGATTGATCTGACAGATTGATTGATTATCGATCATAGGCAACTAAATGGAAGTAGAAAGACTGAGTTAGTGGGTTATATATTTATCAAAGATTTATAAAGAATTGACAACACGTGAGTGCTACGTGGTGACAGAATGAGAATTCCTGATTCTGCTAAAATAGAAAAAATAGCAATGCTAGTAAGTTTTGGATAATATGGAGCTAGCAGTATTATTTCTGAAATCCTCAAGTTATAAAAAAAGGACTCAAAGTCTGCAGTGGACAAGCTTAGGTTAGGCGTTTTTGGTTACGCAACACAAGTCCTGAATGATGATGCTGACGACTGATGTTCTTCATTCTACATCTAAAATATGGATCATTTTTAATGCGGGGTTGGTAATGGGCTGGTGTGGGCTACTGCTTAGAAGATTCTACAGTAAGTTGGTGTTGCTTTCACCACATCCATCCCACCAAGTGTGTGATCCATTGATGGTGTAATTTAAGCCTCATCTCAATAAATCACACAGCTCGTTGGAAGACGGTTAGGGGTTTGATGAATGGATGGGTATTGGGATTTGGGGAGAGGTTTGACAAAGACAAACGCTACAACAAAAGGACTATATTCATCTGGGCAATAAGCAGCAGCACATCATTCGTCATCAATCTGTTGTTAGAAGGAAACAAAGGAATGAGTATGACAGAGTACAGATAAATGCATTGCAAGCAGTCCTTATCCTCCCGAGACCCAAGTTATTAGATATCTAAATGTTCTGTCTTCTAGGTTGGGGAGTGAACCCACCCACCCACTTCTCTTAGTTAATATGATTGCTAAAAGAAAAATGATACTGTATTCCAAAATTGGGTGTTCTCCTTGGGAATGTCCACTCTTTGGTGCCTGTCTGCACTGGTCCGATAGGTAAGCAGGAGTGTTGTTGAGCTCAGCTAGCTTTCAACTTTCGTTTGTGAAGGAGACTTGAAGTAAGCCTGCGGATTGTAAAAGAGAAACTGTATTTTAGAGTCAAGGAGTAGGACAGAAGGAAGGTAAGCTTGATGAGGAGTGTATCAAGAAGACTCAGAGGCAGAGCAAACAAAATATGAGGGGGCCTCAGAGCTTCACTTTTGCCACAGGTCCAACACACACACACAGAGCAGCATTTCACAAACGCACCTCTCTCTATTCCACATAGCTGAGTACTAGGCCTCAGACTCTTGGTTTACCTGTGAACTGAAGCTGATACTCGATAACTTCTTGCTTCTAACTGTTGATGAGGTAGTCCTGCAGCTCCCGCCCTGAGTTCTTCCATAATACTCCTCCTGAATCCAATTAACGCTGTCCCGGACAAGTCATCATCATCATGAATCATGATGACCCGAGTAAGATAGACGTGGAGTGCACTGTTGTTGAAGAACAAGTAGAGAAACAGAATTGCAGTATTTTGCATAGGTTTATGTTTGTTAACTTAAGTGACTGTTCTGGTCTCTGAAGAACCAGAAAAAAGGAGAACACCCTGCAATTAAATATGGCTAAGTGTGAAAGGACTGATCACCTACAGGGGGAATAAAATGAGCGCCCATCACTCAAGCCCCAAACAATGCAAATCAATAATCATCTCAAGAGATTTCCTATGTTATGTGTCAGGATCTTACCTACGTTTCCGCAGGAACGACCTGCAAGGCAAGAGGTCCCAACTTCCCCTATTCACCCATTGTACCCAACAAAGTCAAAGCAACAATGGTAAATCAGGGGAAGAGGGGAAAAAACAAGGAGGGAAAAAGAAAGTGTCCCACGACGTCTCCCACTCAAGAGTAGAGCCAGGCAGTCAGGAGGGTTTCCTACATGTAACAAGATAAACAGAATATGTGAATATGTGAAAGAGATGAGCACTGTGTTACAATAATGATATATAGGTATGGTGTATCTCTCTACACTACCTAAACGATTCACCTATTCCACTATGAAGTGACAAACTGTCTGAGTGGGATCTGTGATTCTCATCTACAGAAAATAAAAGCAGAAACACCAATGAGGTAATGCCAAAATATGGTGTAGGAAAAAAATGAAGGAAAAGCAGAGTAGCACCCAGCTATGTTACAAAAGAAATGGCCCACGGTAACAGGAGAACTGAAGTAAAAAAATGATATCCTAGAAACTTGCAAGTAATAGAAATGCTCTATATAGGCTGTACTTAATGTCTCCTTAACTTCAGGAAGAAGTAATAATGTATTTCTTATTCTTTACAGGAACACCCTTTGGTTATTACAAAATGAAAAGCCAGATCTCCAAGGACGAATGTCCGAGGCTCAGATAAGTATTTTTTGTATTATTATAATGATGAAAAGATAATTGGCAGCGCAATGCGTGCTGTTACTGCAAATGCAGAGTAACTGGTTGATGTTTCTTCTATTAGCTTGACCAGTGACCGGAACGAGAATTCAAGAAGCTGCAGTCGAGAATTGCAGGAGCCATGAAGGAACCTGAAGAGGAACGCCGAGATCCCGCCGGAGGACCAGAACGAGGATTCAGGAAGCTGCGGGCGAGAATTGCAGGAGCTGCAAAGGAACCCGAGGAGAAATCCCGAGATCTCGCCGGAGGACCGGAAGAAGAGGCTGACGTGTTCCCGAGTCGCTAGAACGCAAAGCATTCTACTATGGGATCGGAGGAGTTATATAGCCCGCGTGAAAGGCAGAGCAGGCACAGCAGCATGACATTACAGTTGAACATACCCTCCCTCACTGTCACATCAATCGTCACTCACAGTCACCCGA
Source organism: Calotriton arnoldi (assembly GCA_963921515.1). Classification (NCBI taxonomy): domain Eukaryota; kingdom Metazoa; phylum Chordata; class Amphibia; order Caudata; family Salamandridae; genus Calotriton; species Calotriton arnoldi. Next base: position 278,751 of record CAWUFW010016087.1, read on the forward strand.
TAATCTGATCACTTATTGGTGCAATTGTTCCTGTTCCACTCCAAGCACGGTGGTAGGTACACTTTCTACCCTTTCAGGCTAGCAACAGATTGAAATTTGGCAGTCTTTTAAATAAAATGATTGTCTAGGGCAGCCATCCTAGATGATGACAAAAACAGAAGGATTAAAGGAGCGGACCATACAGGTTAATTCATTTTTGCTAAGTACTTTTGTGAAAGCAAATCACCTCCAGGGAATTCTAGCTAATTTTTGTTTTTATTTTTCTGCAAAGAAAGAACTAAGTTTAACAAGAAATTTTTAAGTTCTATGGAGGAACTGGCACACTTAGTCTGGGAAGTAGGGTTTGTCCTCAAACTCCGGTTGAATCACGCAGAAGTTGGTCCGCTAACACATTTGATTCCATTTTGAACCAATCAACCTACTCCTACTCCTGTGCTGCTGTTTCAGGAACAGTGTAATTGTGTGGTATAAAATGTTGGTTGATTTTGATCATAGTTAATCCCTCCATGTTTTGAGTCAAGATACTCGTCCTTCTCACTTTGACAAATGCACGAGCTGCACTGAAAAAACCGGCGACAGGACAAGCAAAATACTTTATTGCCAGCCTGCTGAGCTCTGCCCATTGGCGCATCTTTCCATACCAATACATCCTTGGATGATTCTGATCCACATAGACCACTTTTGGGACATCCAGATACTCATGGAACATCCTGTGAGTGGTTTTTGGTACAGCCACTTGCGCAACCTGTTTTGCCATTGCTTCTGCACTAGACTTAAGCCCTGCCAATTGAAACCAATAAAATGCAGAGGTTGCATCCGGTCCTTCTGTTGCTGTTGTTGCCAGTATTCTGTTTGATGGTGTTGTTGGCTGCTGTGAGACAAGACTGCCCTCTCTGGACGTGAAGGCGGCACCCCAGAACTGCAGGGTGTGACTCGAAGTTCCAGCCATTCTTCTTCCAAGTCTCCAGCTTGCTCTACAATCCACCTCTTGTATTTTAAAACATCCCCTTCAGAAAAAGGATTGAAAGTGGGCAGAATTATTTTGTACAGTGGATCAAGTAGTGTGGCACAGATGTAATCTTTGGACTTGATGATGTCATGTTGCAGCCTTATATTAGAAGCTAAGAGAAGGACTAAGGTCTCAACCAAGGCACACGCTTCTGTGTTTTCATTCACACCTGCAGGGGGAACCTTTCAGACACTTTCTTTTGCTGGTCTTATAGGAGATACAACAACCGGATAGCTTTATCCATCGTACTGTCCTCCTTGCTAACTTCCCATGTGAAAACCTCAAAAGGGAGTAGCATCAGTGTCAGGCATTTGACTAGACCCCATTTGTCCGCATCCATGGTCATAGCTTTCCCAACTGCATCCCCTCTTCTTTGAATGACATAGTTATTGATCTAGTTGTATTGCTTGAACAGACTTTGCAACATGTGAAAGGTGGTGTTCCAACGTGTTGCACCTCCTGTATCAGGGCTTTAACTGGTGCTCTGTTATTATGCTGAATAATCCGCAGCTGCTTCCGGGCATTAAAAGATTGGCTGAACTGAGTGCAGATTCTTCTGCAGGTGGATAGTATGTTGCTGACTATGACTTTCTTTTTGAGGAAGTCTTGCACCGCCAAGTTGATGCAATGGGCCAAACACAGGACCCTGAAAGAGCCTCCATCTGACATGGCCTTGACTGCCATTGTCCGTGGCAACAAATCCAATTCTGAGACCTCTGGGTCGCAGCCATTCATACACCTTGCTTTTAAATTCCTCCAAGATACTTACACCTGTATGTGATTTCTCATTCGCAAACATGGCCACTGTTGCATGCCACCGAACACTCTTAAAACTTTCTTCAGAGCTAAGACCTGAAGATATCTTTTGCTTTACCCCTGCATAAGAGATCCAATGTGCAGTGAAACACATGTAGTCAGTCACCTGACAACTGGTCCACGTCTGTCATCAGGTGGATGGTGTAAACAACACTTTGCTGCAAAGCTTGTCCAACCAACTGTAGCACATCCTGATGCAGCGCTGGCACAGACACTCTGGCAAAATAGGTTCTACTTGGTACCTTCCATTTTGGGCAGATGGCTGCCACAAATTCTAAGAATCCCACCCCTTCCACAAAGAAAAAAGGGCGGAGATCCAGCGCTAATATTTTTGCCAGCTTCCCATTCTACAAACATGCGGTTGGGTGGTTTCGCTTGTAGAGCCCCTCCTGCCTAAACATGCCCGCAATAGTAGCGTGGATTTTCTTGTTTTCTTGGGGCACTGACACAGGCGTCTTTTGAGAAGTAGATGCAGGTGGTAGACTCAATGTGCTTTGTGGTGGTGGGCAAGCCACTGTATGCTGTGGTGTCTCCATCTCACTCTGAGTCTTCTTGTGACATTGTGAAGTTGCTGAGGAGGGTAAACCTTCTGGCACACTGCTGGGGACAGGATGCTTTGCGTGAAGATGTCACCCTCTTCCTCATCATCACCTTCCACTGTAATTGTACATGTAGCTGATGTTCCTTGGCTCTCATCACCACCATTACCACGTTCTGCAATTTTTTTAAGGTGTCCTCCCACTTGATTGTGTGGAGTTTTTTCATATGGGTCATCTGGCCTCCAGTACTATAATGTGTACCAGGCTTACCTTGATAAACATTTGTGTGCCGAATGGTGCATACTGTAATGTGCTCCCCCTCTTTGGTAACTGTAAAACAGTTCTAAACTGGGGAGGAGTACTTTTTTACTATGCCACTGCCAATGCCTGAAGAAGAACTGGAGGTAGGTGGGCATGTGATCGATTGCCTCTCTGCTTCTCCAGAGGCAGGGCTTGGTGCAGGTCTCAGCTGGGGCTTCGCAAATATGGGAGCTGGAGGCGGTGCTACCTGTTCCACGTCCCTTGGAGCTGGTTGAATAGCAATGTCAGATTCCTCTGTGTCACCTTCCACCATGACTACCTCGTCATCCTCCTCTTCATCCCCTTCCATAAGTCTAAGTCATTCTGGAACTTTTCTTTTTCCTTGCCTCTCCTGTTGTCTCCTGGTCTCTGTTGGGGTCCACTCCATGTCCTTATCATTATTATCAGAAGTGATGCTTGGAAAAAATGGTGCAGTAGTACCCTTCCTTTCCTTGCTGGAGATCTGGGAGCCAATGATTCTAAAAGAGGAGGTTCAACTTCCTGTTCAGAAGGAAGTCCTGTTCTGCTCCAACATCAGACAAATGTACTATTGCTGGCTGCGGCTGCTGTCCACTTTGCTGTGTTTCCTGAAACAATTGTGTACTACATTGGGAAAGGGACAAATTTAATTCAACATCACTACTCGTCGGCGTCAACATGATTGCACTGGCTGCCTCACTGACAGACATGGTCCTCGGCTTAGGTTGGGGGGGGCGGTGGTGCTGTTGATGCAGGAGTGCTGCTCTCAGCTTGCTCGCCGGAGGATGGTGTGGCAGGCACAACTTTCCTGAAAAAGATGGCGGTTGGCATGTCAGTGGTGGAAATCTGCTTCTTCTCCTCCCCACTACCCACTGTCTTGGCAGCACCTTTCTTTGAGGCCATCTTAAAGCTGTCAGTTGGCAGTGGCACTTAGCTTCACAACAAGCTGAAGAGATGACCGTGTTGCGTAGTCAGTCACGAGTCACGTCGTGCACAGGCCTTCTATCTGACAGTACTGTGGGTGATGGCTCTTCTCTTGTGTGCCTAAAGGCAAACAAGCAAGAAGAACATCAGTGAAACGCGGCATTGTTGCAGTTCAAGTAGTAGCACAAACAAACAATATCATTTAGTGTGGTTACTTAGCAATAATACAGTCTAACTAGCCATTCGTAAAACCACACCAACTTAAACTTTCATTGTGTGCAGTACACTCAGGAAGGATCAGAAAGAGCAACAACAACAACATACAGATTTAACTTTTTGCTTTATGTGCATCACGTTGGGATGTGGCACTCAGGGAGGTGCAGGTGATGAATGCTGCTGTGCAGTGCCCCTATTTCAGTCATGGGGTTGATGGCAGATGTTAGGAAAATGGAGAAAAAAAATTAAGATCAAAATATAAATAACAAAAATTAAAATAATTTTTGAAGAAAAAATGTAAAAAGTTTTTTTTTAATTAAAAGTAAAAATTAAAGAAAAAAACTAAAAATTAAAATGAAAATAAAAAAATTAAAATACATTTTTTTAAAAAAATACTTACCATTTTTTAAAAATAAAACTAACAAAATGTAAAATTAAAAAAAACTAAAATTCAAAAATCGAAATACAAAAATTAAATATGTGTGAAAATAGCCGCAAGCATATTAATTTATTAAACTGCTATCATTGTCAACCATCTATGCAAGCCTATGGCAAAGGGCTACACTGGCTGGACGCACAAAATGTCTACCAGCTGGAGCCACATGGTTAACAACAACTAACACTGAGCAAGGAGGCATGGCCACAAATAGAGAAGTCATGCAGGCCTATGGGGAAAGCACACTGGCTGGCTACACAAATTGGCTGCCTGCCACATGGTCACAACAACAAGCAGGAGGCCTGGAAAACAAAGAGCACATGCAGGCCTATGGTGGACACTGACTATAAAAATGGCCCCTAGCCACATGGCATGGGGAACAACGAAGACTAATGGTGGCCTATGGCAAACACACACACACTGGTCTGACAAAAGAGGCATGGTAACACAGAGAACACAGCATTAATTCAGCAATGCCAAAAACGAAAATTAACAGGGCTAAAAGAATTTACAACACAAATCCTCAAAAAACCATTCCTCCACCTATATACTGTTTGCAGGAAGAAAACAAACAGTGAAATGCCACTAAAAAAACACATTTTGTATTTTAAACCAATATTATCCATGGCATAAATGATGTTTCAATTCAACAGACACAACAGAAACAGTTGTTTCATGCACCCATGAATAGTACAGGGCCCACTGGCTGGAAGGTCCATTGGCAGACTAGGCCACAAAGTGAATTAAATCAATATTGCAAATGTATTAAAAAACATGGAGAAAATGTAGTAAACTGTGCAACATTTTTCCTTTATAAAAGAAGAACAATTACATGTGAAAAAATAACTAGGCCCCTACTGAAACTGCAGGCCACCCATCACAATACATTTTAAAAATCGATTAAAAGTACAAATCAATCCAGGTGCATGCCACAAATCAAACAAACAACAACCTTATACACCAGTTTTTCCAACTTACTTCTAAAATCTCAAATACAAAGTCCTTAAATCCAATGGTATATATGCAGCAGACAAGAAGAGTGATCCTTCCAGCTCCAAATCCCAATGAAAAGTGACCAGGAGAGGGACAAAGTACTGGGAGGAGCCTGCTGTACAGGAACTGGAAGTGGGAGTCTCTGGGGCACTTCCTTCTAGTTTGAATTTTTTTTTTTAAATAATGGCTTCTCGCACACAAAAACAACTCCAACGGCCAGTTTGAGAAGAAAATCCACTCCAAATGCCTCCCAGTGGGATTCTCAAGCAGAAAAGCTGCTCGGCTGCTTCGTTTGCGATCACAATCGGCCCGAAGACTGCTCAATTGGCCCTGTCGTGGCTGTAAACCGTGTGAGTGAGCGCATAGTCTCGTGGGAGCTTGCTAGCGAAGTGAGAAGTCTCACACGTGCTCGCAAGCGGCCGGAGACTCTTTGCGCTCGCTGTTGAGAGCCAAAGGAAAACTCGAGTGCCCAAACAAAAAAATCCTCCACTTTGCACCTGAATGGCGGAATTCAGGAATTCCGCGCTCCTCCGTGGAGCAAGGAGTGTCCGAATTCTGCAAACTCTGTGAGCGGAGTGTAGTTTTCCATCAGGGCTTATGGCAGCATTTTCTTCTTGGCCTAACTGGGACACATGACAGTTGCCTATTTGGAGATTTCGTCCAATGTCTTGCACACTCTTTGGGCCTTCCCCAACTTCTTTTCGCTGACATGTTTTGCTCCTTGCACTCATCCATCTGTAAAACGTTACTACTGCTGGCCATATTAGTTGCCCCCCCCATTGCTTCCCCAACACTCTGGTTTGGTGTATTGAGGTCTAGCCAATGCGGAATTTCCCCTTCCTCCAACTCCTCTTCTTGTTCATCATAATCCAAACACAGAGTTTTTTCCTTCTCTCTCATCATTACTCCCACCGGGGCACTCTCCATCACCCACATCACCATCAAAACTTCTCCAATCAATCCCATGCATTAACACCTCCTGTTTGTTGCATTTCATCTCCTCCCACATCATCAGGACGGTTGCTCCAAACCCTTCACTCTCTTCAGACTGGTGCCACCAGGTCACTAGAAACCTGACCAGTGGCTACTTCTTATCGCTGGACCCACATACCAACATTGCCCCCACCTTGCCCTGACAGTCATTCCAACCGGAGGGGGCTGTGGTCCTGAATACCAGCAAACCCCTCTTCTCCATTTCTTGAGCTCCTCCTTTTACATCTGACATCCCCACCCATCTCCCTGCCTGCTCTGTATATTTGACAGGGGCAGAAAACCCTTTTCTCTTTTTTTTTACAAGAAAATCTTCCCTTGTCCAGGGAAAATGGTTTGCATCCTGATCTAGTTCCTGAGTCTCCACAGCCTCAATTGTTTGTGAAATGTTTATGTTTTCTTCTACTATTGTATTTTAGTTCTGAGACTGCTCATTTACATCCCTAGTTAAAAATGCCCTTGCTGCAAGTTTTTTCCCACTAAAATTCCTTGCTAACATGGTGAAGAAGGCATCTGTCCCTGTGAATCCATATGCGCTTCTCGTGATGCCAGAGCCCTCACTTTATGGATGCTCTCTGCTGCCACCTTTCACGTTACATGAGTGGTTGCGCTTTTGATGATATACGAGCACTCTGTGGCCCCCTTTCAGCTGTTGCCAGGGCCGACCTTAACACTGGTGGTGCCCTGTGCGACATTGTTTGTTGGCGCCCCCCAATGACCACACCTGCAACGGATTCCCTCACTACCACCCTTTAACATTGCCCTCCAAGTCTCCATAACCACTGTCCATCAGAATAATTTAGTTTTATAGCACCACTCATATCAGTGTAAGGTGTCAGAGCACTTTACATCATACACACATTGCACAGAGACAATCATACATGTGTTAATCAGTATATGGGGAATGTTACATCAGTCAGGACTACAAGGTATAGGAGTCACATGTCATCCATAATGGTAGGCAGTATAGTTTAAGAGTCCTAAGTCTGAAAAAGTACAAATTCAGAATTTGAAAAGTAACACCATTGTTAGGGGTTTCTCCAATAAGAATTGATTTCTACCCAAATTAACCCTTTTTGCAAGATTAGGATAATGAAAGACTGGGCAAAAAAAAATATAGCTCTAATATATAACTTGCAGTTTGCATGCAGCTCTTTGATGACAGTTAATAGCTCAATGTTCTATGTTAGTATTTTAACTTACAAACTGCAAGAAACAAAATGATCTCTCTGACAGAAGCAGTAACACACTGACCTATTTTACATTATTTGCACTTTTTGATCTGCATGGTAAACGTTCTTTGCAGCAGGCATATTAACCCTCTGTACTACCTTACAAGCAGTCAAAACTTCCACTAGACAAAACTCGGGGCTATCTCCAGGAAGACGATTAATCACCGGAGTTATCTTGACATTTTAATTGATACCTGAATAATGCTGGAGGCCAGGAACGCGGCAGCAGGTGCTTTTAAAACGAGAATATACTCGCAAACTGACGCCCCCAACCCAAGTCAGCGCCCGGTGCGGTGGCACCAATGGAACCGCCCTAGAGCCGGCCCTGGCTGTTGCTGCTCACTGCAATTCAAACTGCAGAACGATTCAGAACGTGGTGTCGGACGCTCGTTCTTAACTCCTCTCCCTGATCCGCTCAAGCTGGCCAGCTGCCTCCCTCTACCTGATAGAGAGTGAGCCCGGCCCTTGCACACTCATGTTAATGTGCCTTCCCTGCCTGCAATGCGTAAGTCACTGTGAGCTACTTCATTGTTATGCATAGTTTCCCCTGTCATACCACCTTTAAACAAGCATTGAAAATGTAATAGGTCTCGCCTTTGATTAAGTTAAAGCCATTTGCTTTGCTAATGGTATTGTATAGCAAAGCAAATGGCTTTAACTTAATAAAAGGCGAGACATATTGCATTTTCAATGCTTTTTTTCCCTGGAATGCGTTTGTTTTACCAACTTGGGCTTCTGTTTTCTTGTCCGCTAAAAATTGTGCGCACCTGCCCACAACGTAGCCTTGTGCTAACTGTGATATGCCCTGCATGTATTTATTTATGTGTTTTTGTGCAATTGTATATAGAGTGGACATTTCCCAAAGGTGCCAGAGCGCTTTACAATAAAACAATGATGGTTCCATTGTTGAGTATCTGTTCACTTTGAACGAACCGCGTTTTGCATTCTGGGTTTTGTAGTTCTAGGTTTTTGTTGTAACCTCTAGGGGTGTGAGAAGTTGTGTTGAAGGGGTAAGCGGTTGAGGTAGGTGAAACCTATCAGTGCTGAAGCCTGTTGTTAAACATTTTGTACCTGCCAATCGTGAGGATGTGACTTAACGGCTAGAGCGGCCGACTTTGAAGTTGGCGAACTGGGTTCGAGATTGGTGTCGGCGCAAACATCCTGTGATTCTGGGCAAATCAATTAATCTCCCAGTGCCTAAAAAAACGAATGTGTCCTGCAACTGGTGCTCATGTAAAGCGCCCTGATACCTTCGGGTCGAGTTCACGCGATATAATAAGAAAACTGCAAAAAAATAAACTCGCAAATATTTTTCCGCGAGAAGTTGTCTTCCTTCAGAACTTGGCGTGGTTTACTCCGGGGTAGACTTTCTATAAAAGCGTTTATTTCGCATAATGGAGACTCCGACGGCATTATATGCTTTGTAGCCCGATTCTGTATTCTGGGAAAGGGTGGGTTCCGTGCCCTACCATGTATTCCTATGGAGCACTTTTTTTCCAATCAGAGGCACTTACAAAAGGTACATGCTCTGGCGTGATAGGCAGCTGCCATCTGTAGTGAATATGGCTATTTTTTTAAAGCAAGCGCCTTATGCCTCGCCTCAGCTGTGGAAAGCGCTACATAAATAGGAGCGCATTATTGAAGGCTTGGAGCGAGGCGAGATCGTGTGCTGCGAATGAACGCGCTCGCTTGGTATCGTCTGTATGATGTCACCGCACCCCGTAAAGGCCCTTTTGACAAGTGAGAGTTCTTTGTTCTGAGGGGTGGGGTCTGGGAGGTCTTGAGGCTTCCCTCGGGAGTCTCTGGGGGAGGGAAGCTTTTCCAGCTGCTGCTGCACACGCTGTCCCTCCCTTTTGTCCTCGGGCCTTGAAAGGAGATAGCAGTCTTGACTCAGCACCCGGGAATTAGGCAAGAGGAGCATCTGGGGCCACCCCTGCCAACACATGCTTCATTCGCAGCGCACATGCAGACAGTACAGCTTAACAAACACAAAACAAAAAATGTTACTAATGACAACACTAAATCAACCTTTAAAGAGTGATTAGTGTATATATACAACCATAGTGACGAGCCACAAAGGGACTTCACAGAAGCTCTCACACAGTAGCCTGTAGGAATCACATATGTGTGTATATACACATGTGTGTGTGTGAATATATCATGACAGACCATTGTCTTACTCAGGTGGTAGGGCTGGGAAATAATCGTCAACCCATGGAATGTAATCGGTGGCCGTCCCGAAATTTTCTAACGGAAATAATGCGGTATGAACGTTAGGGGCGCATGGAAATTTACAGCGTATCACACATGGGGAAGATGTTCAAGATTTTTACATCGGAATTCTTCTGGAATGCTGCATTCAGAAAACGCGGGTCAGCCACGACTCCGAAAGCACACAAAACACGCCGCATTGTAAAAAAATAATTTAAAAAACATAGTGCCTACCGATGAAATGAAGCAAAGAAAACACGAGCCGTGAAAAAAAGATGAGTGTTTCAGCAGCTTTAGTAAGAGCGAAAGTGAAAGCATTTCGCTTGCGCTTGGAGCTGAATGCCAAAGAGCCGCGCCAGAGAAATGAAAGGCACGTCAGCCATTGTTTAAAATAAACGCGGTAGTAGCAAAAAAAAAAGTGCTTAGCGGCTAATTAAGAGACACTGTCTACCGCCGCAAGTAAAAGATCCAATCCCGGTGGGCGGGGTCAAAAGCGGACAGGGTGGCAACCAGGAGGGATTAAAATGCCTCCGGTGCAATGATTACACTGTCTTTTGCATAATTCATGACGCCAAACGACGCGCACAAATCAAAACTGTAGGCGGAGCACAAACACGACTTCGGAATCCGTACTGATTCCAAGAAGCCCTCGCATGGCGAGAGCAGCGCATGCGCGTTGCTAACGCCAGGCGAGACCTAAAAAGGGGACTGTTTTATTTTTTGCATGTGTTGTGGCGGTGGACATGCCAGTACGGCACCTGCCACTCCCTTTGCAGCTTCCCTCCTTGGGAGAATAACGCTCACACAGGCTTAGGATAACACGCCTGGTTTTATTAAATAATCTCTCTCCTCACATCACATAGTGTTTTTAATGCCTCCTTCTTTACATCCCCCTCCTTAGCCATAATGTACCTGAAGCACTTTAAACCCTTTATGGTAGAAACAAGGTTTGCCTCATATAAAAAAAGACAGCCACCTCTATCCTACCTGCCAGGACCGCAGCACACTAACAATGTGCCCCTTGGAGCTTAGATTTCCTAACTGTCACCTAGACCCCTCCCATTTTCTAAACCAATCATTCCTGACCCCAATGGGCCCAGACTGCACCACCTGTCCAAAGCTCCCCAGGGGTGGACATCCTGAGGAGCTCCCATTCATGCCTGTTCCAGAAGGTCATACAATTAATTATACGCATGCCATGGCTCTCTGGAGAGTCAGTAATCAAACACATAGACACTCTTTACACCTCTCACACACAAGCCCTTGCGACTGACACATTCAGGTGAGGTAACTTTCACTCTAATTCCTCCAGCATGGAGCGTGGTATCACCTAAGTCCCTGGTAATGAATATTCAAACGGTCCCTATACCCACACTAGGGAGCAAGCACAACAAATTATGAGGTAAAAAAGTGCATATGAGCAGGAGTGAGGTCAGTCCTTGCTGTGTCATTTTGGGCACAAAAGTTATACATTGAATCCCTAACTTAAAAGCATGAGTGGTTGTTAGAAATGGTGTCTCTAGTAGGCAGTGGTTTGCACCCTGTACAATTAGGGACCCTCACTCTAGCCAGAGTAAGGTAGTCACACTGCTCATCATCATCAAACTTTATTTGCATATATAAAAAATGCATAAAAGTACAAAATATTCATTGTAAACAACTGTAAATACAATAATTCCTCCTTTTCGTTTTGCAATAAAATATAATCACATTTAAAACCATTAAAAATTTATAAAATACAGCACTGTCACATTAATTATTCAAATACTTCCATATCTGCTGCACTCTGTTTTGTTTTTTTATTTTTATAAAACCGATACCCTTCTAGTTTTTATTGCAGCTTGCAGAAATGCTGCAATCGCAAAACATACAAATGGCGTTTCTAATTGTTGAAGGACTGAAAGAGCTCAAACATAGTTAGTTAGGCTAAACTTACGCAATAATGGTACAATGTACTTTCTCTGCTCTGTTTGATAAAACGTACAAAAGAATAAAATATGCAAAGTTGTTTGGTTTGCTGTAGCATTGCTGTTCACCCAGAAAGTTGGTTTAATGAGTAAGTGTTTGATGGATAACCCAGCATTAAGGGAATATAACCTAGGTGAAACCTAACCAGTAAATATCGGTGGTGGGGATTTGTCACAAAGAACAGGTAAGAAGATGACCAGGACAACACAGACGGTAAAGCTTGATATAAAATTACTGTGCATTTTGATGTATTCCTCTCCCATCTTAACTGGTTTGTTTTCGCCAAGAAAAGATCTTTTAATCTTGATTTAGGAAAAGCTGCTCAGCCAAGAGGGGTTTCAAAAAGAGCTTCCAGACTAATGGAAGCAAAAGATTGTTTCACATAGGAAACCATGGAATTAACACAGCATGATCAAGTTTCAAAATGTCCCTTATAATGTGTTGATTAATTTGGACCTCCTGTCTTTTCCAAATAGATAGCCACAGCAATAACGGGTCTATCTTAATGGGGTCACTGATGTACGGCAGGCCTAATTCTTTGTGTACAATGAAGTTAAAACATGATTCAGGAATTGATAGTAACCTTTTAGCGAACTTGTCTTCTATATTTTGCAATTATTCCACTTGTACTGTTCCCCATACTGCTGCCCCATAAGTAGCTATGGAAACAGTTTTTGTTAGATAGATTTTAATCATCTCCTGAATTGGCTTATTGCCTAGGTTTTTTGCAAATTTAAAAAGTGCAGCTATACTCTTTGTCATGTGGCTAGCTCTATTAATTAACATTTCTTTCCATGTCAGATTCGAGTCGAAGATGATGCCTAGATAAGTAAATTTGTCAACCCACTCGATACTATTATCCTCTTTATAAAGCCTCTTCAGTCTTTTCAAAGCCCTGCCCATTGCCAAGGTAAAGGTCTTTGTTCTATTTACATGCAGATCCAGACTTCCCATAAAAGCCGAATAGACCAATATAGATTTTTGAAGGGCCTTCGGGGTTCTAGCCATCAGGACCGCATCATCCGCGCATAGCAAGATTGGGAGAGGGATTGAGGCGGCATAAGGAACGTCCGTGCTATTATCAATCAGAACAGTATTTAGGCGGTTAGTGTACAAAGAGAATAGGAATGGGGCAAGGATGCAACCCTGCCTAACACCTTTCTCAATCTTAAAAGGTTTCGTACACTCCCCTTGCTTGCCGTACCGGACTACTGCTTCTGCCTCCACATACATGTGTCTGATGAATACGATTATCTCTTCCTCCACTCCCATGGCCTCCGTTATGGACCACAGTTTATTGTGGGCCACACAGTCAAATGCCGCCGAGAGGTCCATGAAGGCCATATAGAGTTGACCCTTTTTTGTTAAGGTATATTTTGATACTTATAGTGATACGTTCAAACATTGGTCAAGAGTCCCCCTGCTCTTTCCAAACCCATATTGCACTTCCGCTAGGATCTTATTTTCCTCCGCCCAGTCTTCCAGCCTGTTAAGGAGAACTCTGCTCATTAATTTTGCTGAGCTGTTGATTAACGAAATGGGGCAATAATTTACTGGGTTCTTGCCATCTCTCTTCTTATGTACAGGGATAATCACAGATCACTTCTAGGAGGTCATTGGGCCTTTTTTTATCACTGCATTAAATACAATTGTTAGTAGGGGTACCCAGAGTTGTTTTTCTGAGAGAAATAAGTCAACTGGGACTCCATCCGGCCCTGCCGCTTTTAGAGCAGTGGACTGGGACAGAGCTAGCTCTATTTCTTTAAGATCGAACTTTAACCTCCCCTGTTTTGGAATATAGACTGGAAATAGGTAACACAGGTTTCCTCGTTAATGTGTGTGTTCAGAGTTGGTCCACCTTTATCTCATAAGAAGGGGGAATTAACTACCTCCCAAAAATGTTTACTGTCCCTAGATTCTGCAGCATATTGTAGCTTTTCCCATGCTTCTGCTCTAAGCTGGTTCTTTCTATTTTCCCTCGCTAATTTGTACTCCATCCTACATTTACTTATCTGTTCTTTATTTCTTGGTTTCCGGTTTAATACTTTCTTGAGCTTAGCAGCGGCTTGCAAGCACTTCTTATCCAACCACCGCATTCTAGGGTGCATTTTTTGGAGGATTGGGGCAGTTAATTTGGATCTTGTACATTCCAAGATTTTTTCAAAAGATTTGATTATTTGTTGCTCATTGGCTTGGGGATCTAAGCATATAGAAATATAATTTCTCTTGTTAATAATTATCTCAGTGATTAGCTTATTTGGGTCTATTTTATCCCATCTCAGAGTATAACCATTCTTCCTTTGGAGGATTGGCGTAGGGACAAGTATGTACTCATTAGTTTTTGCTCATCCCATGGGAGGTTATATAAAATTAGGGCATGATCGCTAAAGCCTGTCATCTTAACCTTTGGTTTACTTAGATATTCCTCGTGGAACTCTGATGAGATTATAAAATCAATTTCTGAGCAGGATTCTGCTTGATAAAAGGTAGGAACTGGTTCGCCTGTACTTGGATCTATCTCATTTCTAATTTCTAGTAACCTGGAAACCAGTAAGTTATTTAAAGTATCATCATAACCTACATGGTTAAAATGATTGATTGGGTCCCCATTATGATCCGCAACCCCGCATATACTTGGGTCCCCTCTACAACATCTAGTTACGTTGAAATCCCCCACCCAGATGATTTGTAGGGGTTTTGGATAACGGTAGAGCAGGTCATCCATGTTCTTTCCAAGCTCCTGTACCACTAATGTTGGGTTTGTGAAGTTATTTTTATAATAATTTATTATTAATAGGTCACTACTTTTTTTTCCTTTTACAATTAACATATGGTAAATAGTCACACAGCTAAGATAACCCGTGCTCACCCCCTTGGTAGCTTGGCACTAGCAGTCAAGCTTATCTCAGAGGCAATGTGTAAAATATTTGTTCACTCATACAGTAACAAAGTGAAAACACTACAGAAGGAGTCGACACCAGTTTAGAAAAATAGCCAATATTTATCTGAATGAAACAAGACCAAAACGACAAAAATCCAATATACACAAGTCAAAATATCCCTTTTCAAAGATTAAGCAAGTTCAATCCATAGAAATCAGTGGATGCATTTCTTTTAGCACAAGATACCTTGGATGCATCAAAACTCAAAGACGATGCAATGTGCAGGGGAGGTGAGATGCCGGAAAAGCAAAGAGATGCGTTGGTTTCTTACTCCCAGTGAAAGTAATGCAATGGTTCCTTACTGTCAGGGAAGGTGATGCATTGGTTCCTTACTGCTACACAGGGAAGATGATGCGTCGGTTCCTTGCTGTCATGGAATGTGATGTGTGGGTTCCTTACTGGAAGGGGAGGTGATGGGTTGATCTCCGGACATGTGGCCTTGGTTCCTTACTACTGCACAAAGTCGATGAAGAAATTGGCACTCAGGGACGTTGCGTCAAAAATCCAGATGCGCTGTGTCGATTCCACAGCCACAAAGCAGGCACTGCGTCAGAGTTGGAGTGGTGCATCGCGGACTTCAGTGATGCAGTATTTAAAACTCACACTGCGGTGGTTCTTCTGATGCGCTGCGATGGAAAGCTGGGGCATGCAGTGAAAGCCGTGGTCGATGCGTCGATCAGGAACCATGCTCCGGCGCATCGCTACATACTTCGATGTGTCAAAGTATGTAGCGATGCGTCAATTAAAACAGACGCTGGGAGTCGATGTGTGGATTTTCTCCTTCAGTTCACCATATTTTATTTTAAGGACCCAGGAACTGGATTTGGCACCACTTGGCAAGTCAGGACTCTCAGCAGAAGAGCACAGGAACATGTAGATGAAGTCTTTGATGCCCTGAGACTTCTTAACAGGAGGCAAGCACACACAAGCCCTTGGAGAACCTTGGAACTAGGATACAGAAAGAAAAGTCCAGTCCTTTCACTCCCAGGACAGAAGCAGCAACCAGCAGGCAAGCACAACAAAGTAACAGGCAGAGTGTCAGTTCCTCCTATAGCATCCAGCTCTTCTTCCTGGAAGAATGTCCTTTATTCCAGAAGTGTTCTGATTTGAGAGTGTCAGATGTCCCACACTTACACTCCCTTTCTGTCTTTGAGGTAGGCAAACTTCAAAGGAAAGTCTTTGTAGTGCATAATACCCTGTTCTTCCCTGACCTGGCTCCAGACACTCTACAGGGGGTGGTGACAGCTTTGTGTGAGGACATACACAGCCCTATTCAGGTGTCAGTGACAAATTCTCCCACCAATCTAGCTCAGGAAGGACCATTAGAAAATGCAGGGCACACCCCAGCTCCCTTTGTGTGACTGTCTAGAGTGAATGCACAAGAGGCAACTGACATCCTAACCCAGATGTGGATTCTATAGGCAGGCAGAGGCACAGACTGGTTAAGCAAGAAAATGGCCACTTTCTAAAAGAGGCATTATCAAACACGCAATTTAAAAACCAACTTCACCAAAAGATGTACTTTTAAATTGTGACTTCAGAGACCCCAAACTCCAAATCTCTGTCTGCTCCCAATGGGAAACTGCACTTAAAAGATATTTCAAGTCAATCCCCCTGTTACCCTATGGGAGAGATAGCCCTTGCATTAGTGACAAATGAAATTAGCAGGATTTCACTATCAGGACATATAAAACACAACAGCACATGTCCTACCTTTTAAATGCACTGCACCCTTCCCATGGGGCTGCCCTGGGCCAACCTTAGGAGTGACTTACATGTGTCAAAAGGTAAGGTTTGGGCCTGGCAAGTGGGTGACTCGGTGCTCTTCTTCACGCCTGCTCCTGACGGTGTCCACAAACAAATGATGGATGAATGCTGAATAAATCATGCATGCAGCCCCAGTTAAGAGATTTTGGTTAAATTCATCGTTCTTTTGCTCACCATGCCACCACAGTTTAGACCCAGACATATGCAAATCAGTCTTGAGCCTGTTCCTCATGGGAACAGTCCAGCCTGAACTGCCAAATCAGGTTCTCCATGGACTGGAAAGAAGCATCCTGGGACCGGTTTCGGGGTGTTACCCCTTACCTTCCAGGCTAGCTTGAATCCCTGGGACACCAGCACAGGCTCCCCACCCAATCCTGGCGCTGCTCTCAATAGCATGAGAGCAGCACCAGGATTGATCTAAGTGGCCTGGTTTGCAGCTCAGACATTGCCTGGGAGTCTGTGATGTTTCTCCAACCCAGCAGTGCAACACAGCTGGGTTGAAGAAACCTAAGTGTGCATGTCTGTTTGGCCAAACCGACATGCACACTTTATAATGCACCTACCACTCCTCCACCCCTGCCATGGCCTGGCCCTGCCCCGCTCCCCCCAAGACTCCCTAGCTCAGTCAGTCAGTGGAAAAAAATGA
The DNA here is from genome assembly GCA_963921515.1 of Calotriton arnoldi. Taxonomy (NCBI): domain Eukaryota; kingdom Metazoa; phylum Chordata; class Amphibia; order Caudata; family Salamandridae; genus Calotriton; species Calotriton arnoldi. Next base: position 295,719 of record CAWUFW010016087.1, read on the forward strand.
TAATATTGTTTTATTATCAGTTTATTATTGCTGACGGACTCAGTGGGGTGACGCTCCTCCGCCATTACGGAGGAGCCGCCCATGGTAAAAAGCCCTGTTTTACCTACAGTCCTTATAATAGATGGATCTTCTCAGCTCCCTTCTACGTGTGCTGGGTTTGGCAGGACAAATGTGGTTTTTAATGTAATGATTTCAGCCTCTCAACTGTAATTCGTTCACTATTTTGAATGGGCAAATTATTTCGCTCTAGCATAGAGTTCAATTGGCCCTTGTTCGAGTCCACTTACTAAGGGAGTTGCGTTTGTTAAATTCTGGAGGAATATATAGACCGAAACAGAGAGGCAGATTCTAGTGTTCAAACACTCACATTCTCTTGTGTTCGGGCTGCCAGCATCTCCCAAATTTGCAAAACACCGTCCAGAAGAGCTGGAGACCTACAGTGTTTTTTCCCCCTCAATAAATAGTCAGAATGTTTCTACAACAGTGTATTTGATCTTAGGGTGGCCAGACAGTTTGTTGATTCTGATAGGCTGTCTTTTCACCAATCAGCTTTGGTCTCTGTCTAGATTAATATTATTATTATTAGCTTTTATAAAGCGCATAGCTACCCGAAGGCGTCCCAGCGCTCGCGTCTAGACAGAAGTTTACAACAGGCTATGCAACTGGTTGTTGGAAGAGCCAGGTCTTAAGAAGTTTCCGAAAGGGAAGCAGATGGGATTCAGCTCGAAGGAAGGGGGGCATTGCGTTCCACAGTCCAGCCACATTGTAGACAAATTACCTACCTCCGCTTCTTGCCCTATTTATTTTCGGGTTAACTGCTAAGTGGAGATGGGTAGAGCGGAGGCATATTTGAGGGAGATAGGGGGTGATCAGATGTCTATTAATAGCTGGGCCATTACCCTAGAATGTCCTATGGGCAATACACAGGGCCTTAAATTTAACTCTGTTGGAGACAGGTAGCCAGTGTAGTATTCTCAGGGCTGGTTTGGCAGAATTATTTTTTGGTACCCCCAGCAGTAACCTGGCCGCACAGTTCTGGGCCATTTGGAGTTTCCTTAAAGTTGTGACGGGAGCTCCAAGGTATAAGGAGTTTCCATAGTCCAGGCGTGATAGGACCAGGGACTGAATCAGGATCCTCCTGGCACTTAATGGCAGGAGGGGGAGAATCTTGCGCAGAAGTCTCATAGCGCCAAAGCATGCTCCTGTTACACTTACTGCTTGGTCTTCGAATTTAAAGGAACTGTCCAGCCAAACACCCAGGCTTTTTATCTTGGTCTTTGGGGAGGGGCAGGTCCTAGGCAGTTTGGCCAGACCTGTTTAAGGTCCAGGCTGGAAGTGTTACCCAGAAGCATTAGTTTGGTCTTTTCCCCGTTTAGTTTGAGGTAGGAGTGTTCCATCCATGAAGCCACTTCTTCCATTCAGGTTTCTAAGTCCGAAGAGTGATTACGTGGGCCATTAAGGGAGATTACCAGTTGGGTGTCATCTGCGTAGGTGACTATTTTTATCCCGTACGGCAAGATGATATCCGCCAGTAGCTGCATATACACATTGAATAATGTGGGACTCAGGGAGGATCCCTGAGGGACTCCACAGCTGAGTCCCAAAACTTTAGAGGTAGCTTCCCCTGAGAAAACCTGGAAGGTCCTATTCTCTAGGTAAGACTGGATCCATTTGAGTGCCTCATCCGAGACGCCTCTCCTCCTGAGTCTCTCCCCTAGTATGTCAAGGTTCACCGTATCGAACGCTGAACTTACGTCTAGAAGGATGATGGCCACTGCTCCCCCTTGATCGAGGATCAGTTTGGATTCCTCCACCACGGCCAGCAGTGCAGTTTCCGTGCCATGTAAAGGCCGGAAGCTTGTTTGTGTGGCGTGCAGGAGACCATTAGTTTCCAGGAATTCTGAGATGGCTAAGCTAACATGCTTTCCTAAAGCTTTAATGATCACCGGAAGCAGAGATATTGGGAGATAGTTACCCAAATCATTCGGCTCCAGGTTGGGCTTTTTTAATAGAGCCTTCACCATGGCATGCGTCCAAGGTGTCATTACGATTGGTTGTTGGCAGACAGTCAGAATGGATATGGCACAAGCTGTCCATCATGTTGGTGGTGGGCTAGAGATCTAGCAACGTATCTCACTGTTCTCGTGTTTTTTGTTTTCTGCCCACAGAAGGTGAAACGAGGGTAAACTCAAAGATCCTCAGAAACGTGACCGGAAAATTGACTTATGACTGCAAGGCTTAGTTGGCTTTCGGGAAGCGCATTCGACTGAGAGGGTTATTCACTTGGACTGTTATGACACTGTAGCAGTGAAAGATTCTTCACTGCTGCCACTTCACGGCAGTAACTATATAGATTGTGAAAAGTGAGCTGTTGCTAATGGCCGCGGGCCGACACACGATAAGAGGCATATTGGGCTGCTCGCCAGCAGCTCCAATGTCTTAAATACCCCCTTGGCGGCATTCTGCAGCTTTCCCCAGAATCCAGATGCGTCATCTGCGCGATCCCCTCACGTCCACTGCTCTATTCAGCATTCTGCTGGGTGTCAGCGGGTTACTGCTCTCCCTATTCAGTATTCTGCAGCAGTAAGTGTATGCACCTCTCATTCTAACCCTCTTTGTATCCCATTCTGGAGACGTCCCGAGGTCTGTCAGCTCCTGGATGATGAAGCCCCGCTCCCTACACACGCACCCGAATCCCCCCCACCAATCCATTATTCAGCATAAACCCTCAACTCCTGTCCCCAGCATTTTGTGAACACTAAGGAACGTGACCAGTCCCTGCTAGCTTCCGTAGTCTTGCGCGGCCCAAGCATCTGCATGTTGATGGGACGCTTACAAGTCCGCTCTGCACACACAAATGGATGCACCGTGATCTATCCGAAGCGCTCCTACTGAGCTCAGAAAGACCTTTGAAGGAATGTAAAGTAACCAACCCCTGGCAGACCCCGTGCAGGAGCATCCAGTCACCATAAATTCCGCGTTTTAGAATAAGATTCCCTAAACCAGCTTCAAACAGCAAGGTGCTGAAGCAAGGAATATCAGCAAACGCAGCTCTCTACTGCCATCTTGTGGTTTTTACAGGCACTGAAAAGCTTTGTACAAAGGCCGCGAGGAAATGCAGTAATGTGCAAAATGCAGTTTGATGATTTGGCCTCAATTCAGGTGATTAAGCCACTGGTCAGCGGCTAATGAGCTCCTCAGTGAATAAGGCAGCATTTCACGACTTAGGCAAAAGCTGGAGGCTACCGAGTGATGTCTCAAGAGAGGGAAGGTAGGTCGTACAGGTACACATTTGCTATTTTAACATTTCATTAAAATTCCTGCCTCGTGATCCCATTTTCTTTCAGGAATATTATAGGCCGACTACCAAAATCTCGGACTGAGTAAAGCCGCGTAGTCTAACACAGACAACTCAGTGGTGTGTAATGGAGCTTGGTGTGAGCTTCGGAGCTCTCCCTACACGAACGTTTGGATGCATGTGTGCCAAACACTGCACCTCGAAGCATTAATGAAAATTGTTTGGGGTTTAGAGGGAGGTATAAACACATTGGCGCCCAGAAATGTGCAAGCATAGACAGGAGACGCGTCGGACTGGGACAGAAAACAGGCTCGGGCACCAAAATAAAAGCTTGCCTCGTTAGTGAATTAGAAATCAAAAAAGTGGCACATGTTTTGTAAATGGGGGCAGTTTTGAAGCACGGTGTGTTATAGAAGGTATGGAACGGAAGACTACATGAAATCGAGCTTGCTACAGGCAATCTGTGTTTTAAAATTAGGGAAATCAACAGTAAAAACAGGCTAAGCAGACCATGAAACAGGCTCACAAACAGCCAAAAAAAGCGGCCCACACATTGACCTGTCAGAAAGGCTGTTGGGCACTGCCCGACTGCCCTACAGGCCAGCCCGACCGTGGACAGGAACATAAAAAATAAGCATGTACACTCATACATATTCAGGCAGCAGTGCAGGGATTGCATCTGGCTCCTGGTACAGCCGACCGCGAAGGACATTAAGACAGGCATAACCCCTCCCAGTCGTGCGAGTGACCCCCTCCGCTTACGGCCTTCCTCAGGCACCAACCTACCCCATGGAAAATCAGAGACAGAGGGGCCGATTCCGATCTCGGCCGGTAGTGCTCCGAATCGGATTCGGATTTACTGGATCCGATTCGGAGCCCTGTTTCCCGACCGAATCGTACGCGGGTCCGGCCGAGCGAGTACGATGCAAGCGCCCGCAAAATCTCCGACCTACTCGTACGCGGCTTCAACACGCTCCGACCGACTCGCACGGACACGACTCGCACCGCGCTATGGAGACGTTTCCTGGCCGGGTAAGTACGATGCGCGCCGCGAGCAGTCCGACCGACTCGCGCCGTCCGGCTTGAAAGAGCTGTCGGAGCCGTACTTTGGGGGTCCGTGTCGGACCCCCCTGTACGCGTAGCCGCGCGAGTCGCACACAGGGGGGACCCATGGGTCCCCTCTACCTGTGCATGTACGCCGCGATGCGCATGGACGCGTACCCGCTGTAGGGGGCGCCCTCGTTCGCCTCGCACCCATTGAGTCAATGGGAGCCTGCGTACGCGTTGTACGACCGGCTCCCATTGACTTCAATGGGAGTCCGACCGAATCGAGTCCGATAGCATGCGAATGCATCGTACTCGTCCGGTCGGACTGCTAGGAGTCCGATTCGGTCGGAAATCTCTCCGGGTCCGGCTCGGTCGGAGAGATTTCCGGCCCGAATCGGAATCGGCCCCTTAGTCTTAGCTGGGCATTACGGACGCAGTTTATTTGAAAACATGAAACATAAACAACGCGTTCTATTCACCATCAGTATACTCCATGATTTTACACAATATCACATCTATTAAAAACATCACATTCTGATATCTTCGTTCCTTTCTTCTTCCAGCACAAACAGCCCCCTTTGTGCGACGGCCCCCCTTTTTGGTGTCTAGCGCTTGCAGCCTCCAGGCTCCCTTGCTACCAATATCTGAGTGGGTGGCCGTCAGGCCCGACCCGGGCTGCAAGTGCTGTGACTGTCTGACGCAGATCCCAAGCTGGCCGTTCGCCTGCTCCCCCCAGTGCCCCTGCCGAAAGGCATCCCAAGGACACTGTTTGCGTGGCTCACCATACTGGGTTAGTGTGCTTTCTAGTCTGTCCACATTCATTGTGCTGTTTCTGCCACGTTGCCCGTGGTTCCACGACCCCTGGCAGCTCCCCCATTTCCTTCCGGCTGCTCATGAGAACCCTAACTGCTCCAGTGCCCCCACCAAGTTAAGCAGGAACGTGTCCATCCCCACCCCTGTCAAGTGGGTGCCATCCGCCTCGTAGTAACTTGGGGGCATATTATCAAGAACAGCGTTAAAATTATCGCCGGTTTAGCGGCAGAAAACTGCCGCTTTCGGTGATAATGGGCTTGATAATATGCCCTGGAGAATTCCAATAGAAGCCCATGTTCACACCAGAACATGGACTTCTATTGGAATTCTCAAGGGCATATTATCAAGCCCATTATCGCCGCTTTAGCGGCAGTTTTCTGCCGCTAAACCGACGATAATTTTTAACGCCGTTCTTGATAATATGCCCCCTGGTGTCTTTAGATTGATGAGGCTGTGCCTTGCAAAGCCCCACCCATTCCCCCTGCAGACCTTTGCCATTGAGAGATTCAGCTTTTTTCTTGATCTCTGTAATGCTGCGTGGTCATGTGTGCCTCGCCACTCGTTTCCCGCTATGACCTCTGACAATATAATTTCCCCAGGGTGGACTAACCTTGCTGCTGCTGTCAACCCCGATGTCATGGCCCCCAATAAGTCATCTCTCCCCAATGTTGCCAGGTAATTTCCCCCAAGGTGTATCAGTACTGCGTCCAGTTTCTATTCATGCTCCAATGACTTCTGGAAGTCTGGCAGCAATTGTCCCCATCGCATGCCTGACTGCCCCAGCCTTGTCACGGCTGTATTTGGTAGCCAAATACCCTTTTAGTCCTTGCTCGCTTCCGTCCACCCTTGTGCCCTTGTGACGTGCGAATGCCACAGGATCCACATTCTGCGCCTGGCCCTGTGGGGGGCCACTGTGGGAGAAACATACTCTTAATTTGTTGTGGGTCGTATGTAGCTTCTGAATGAATTAGACGCCCAATGACCTATCTGCTTGATGCTCTCCTCACTCAGCCCCCGACTGCCGCTGTGCTCACCGCCCCTATGCGAAATGAGTGTGACCCGAACTCCGTGGCTGGCAGGCCAGCCTTGCTTATTGCCATTTTTAATACTGCTGTAAACTGGAAGCAGCTCAAGTACGATCCATCCTGATGCCTGAATAACGGACGCCCATACTGCGCCCCCAGCCCTACGAACCCCTTCATGAGGCAAACCGGGCAGCATGCCTTTTTCTTCAGGCAGTCCAACCATAAGTTCCTCCCTTTCCCTTCCGGATCTGTTTTTGATCGCCGTAAGTACACTGTCATGAACCCCTCGCCCATGCGGACGTCCTCCCCCCGTATGCAGGCTGTCCCTGGGTTGTTTCTGGAGGGGTCTACCAGCTCACTTACACGGAATGCCCCAAAAAATACCAAGGTGACTGCTGCTATGAACAGCGCCACCTCGTGGTCCTGCCCGCAGATGTAAGGGAGCACTCCCAGAAGTTGTACCAACATTGGGAACTCGATTGCCCATCTGCGGTCCTTGTGCTTCAGCTGCAGTCTTCCCCATCCCTTCATTGCTGTCCTGCAGTAAAAGGAACTCGCCGGGTCCATCCCTGTGGCTAGCTTAGCATAGTGTGCCACTGCACTGAGGAATGCAAAAACAACAATTGATGGACAGAATGCAGAACAATGTCATACATTCACCCCAGTACAGAGATCTGAGCCTAAATCCATCGTTTTTTTGCTCACCATGCCATTCCAATTTGAACCCAGCCATATGCAAATCAGTCTTGACCCTGTGCCCCATGGGAACAGTCCAGCCCGAACTGCCAGGCCAGGTCCTCCCTGGACTGGAAACAAGCATCCTAGGACCGATTTCGGGGTTTCACCCCTCTTCAGCCAGGATAGCTTGATTCCAGTGGCATGGAGACCACGGGACCCACGTCTGGGCATACCCGTCCCACTCGGGTTGAGAAATGCAAAAACAACAATTGATGGACAGAATGCAGAACAATGTCATACATTCACCCCAATACAGAGATCTGAGCCTAAATCCATCGTTTTTTTGCTCACCATGCCATTCCAGTTTGAACCCAGCCATATGCAAATCAGTCTTGACCCTGTGCCCCATGGGAACAGTCCAGCCCGAACTGCCAGGCCAGGTCCTCCCTGGACTGGAAACAAGCATCCTAGGACCGGTTTCGGGGTTTCACCCCTCTTCAGCCAGGATAGCTTGATTCCAGTGGCATGGAGAGCACGGGACCCACGTCTGGGCATACCCTTCCCACTCGGGCTGAGAAATGCAAAAACAACAATTGATGGACAGAATGCAGAACAATGTCATACATTCACCCCAGTACAGAGATCTGAGCCTAAATCCATCGTTTTTTGCTCACCATGCCATTCCAGTTTGAACCCAGCCATATGCAAATCAGTCTTGACCCTGTGCCCCATGGGAACAGTCCAGCCCGAACTGCCAGGCCAGGTCCTCCCTGGACTGGAAACAAGCATCTTAGGACCGGTTTCGGGGTTTCACCCCTCTTCAGCCAGGATAGCTTGATTCCAGTGGCATGGAGAGCACGGGACCCACGTCTGGGCATACCCGTCCCACTCGGGTTGAGAAATGCAAAAACAACAATTGATGGACAGAATGCAGAACAATGTCATACATTCACCCCAGTACAGAGATCTGAGCCTAAATCCATCGTTTTTTTGCTCACCATGCCATTCCAGTTTGAACCCAGCCATATGCAAATCAGTCTTGACCCTGTGCCCCATGGGAACAGTCCAGCCCGAACTGCCAGGCCAGGTCCTCCCTGGACTGGAAACAAGCATCCTAGGACCGGTTTCGGGGTTTCACCCCTCTTCAGCCAGGATAGCTTGATTCCAGTGGCATGGAGAGCACGGGACCCACGTCTGGGCATACCCGTCCCACTCGGGTTGAGAAATGCAAAAACAACAATTGATGGACAGAATGCAGAACAATGTCATACATTCACCCCAGTACAGAGATCTGAGCCTAAATCCATCGTTTTTGCTCACCATGCCATTCCAGTTTGAACCCAGCCATATGCAAATCAGTCTTGACCCTGTGCCCCATGGGAACAGTCCAGCCCGAACTGCCAGGCCAGGTCCTCCCTGGACTGGAAACAAGCATCCTAGGACCGGTTTCGGGGTTTCACCCCTCTTCAGCCAGGATAGCTTGATTCCAGTGGCATGGAGAGCACGGGACCCACGTCTGGGCATACCCGTCCCACTCGGGTTGAGAAATGCAAAAACAACAATTGATGGACAGAATGCAGAACAATGTCATACATTCACCCCAGTACAGAGATCTGAGCCTAAATCCATCGTTCTTTTGCTCGCCATGCCATTCCAGTTTGAACCCAGCCATATGCAAATCAGTCTTGACCCTGTGCCCCATGGGTACAGTCCAGCCCGAACTGCCAGGCCAGGTCCTCCCTGGACTGGAAACAAGCATCCTAGGACCGGTTTCGGGGTTTCACCCCTCTTCAGCCAGGATAGCTTGATTCCAGTGGCATGGAGAGCACGGGACCCACGTCTGGGCATACCCGTCCCACTCGGGTTGAGAAATGCAAAAACAACAATTGATGGACAGAATGCAGAACAATGTCATACATTCACCCCAGTACAGAGATCTGAGCCTAAATCCATCGTTTTTTGCTCACTATGCCATTCCAGTTTGAACCCAGCCATATGCAAATCAGTCTTGACCCTGTGCCCCATGGGAACAGTCCAGCCCGAACTGCCAGGCCAGGTCCTCCCTGGACTGGAAACACGCATCCTAGGACCGGTTTCGGGGTTTCACCCCTCTTCAGCCAGGATAGCTTGATTCCAGTGGCATGGAGAGCACGGGACCCACGTCTGGGCATACCCGTCCCACTCGGGTTGAGAAATGCAAAAACAACAATTGATGGACAGAATGCAGAACAATGTCATACATTCACCCCAGTACAGAGATCTGAGCCTAAATCCATCGTTTTTTTGCTCACCATGCCATTCCAGTTTGAACCCAGCCATATGCAAATCAGTCTTGACCCTGTGCCCCATGGGAACAGTCCTGCCCGAACTGCCAGGCCAGGTCCTCCCTGGACTGGAAACAAGCATCCTAGGGCCGGTTTCGGGGTTTCACCCCTCTTCAGCCAGGATAGCTTGATTCCAGTGGCATGGAGAGCACGGGACCCACGTCTGGGCATACCCGTCCCACTCGGGTTGAGAAATGCAAAAACAACAATTGATGGACAGAATGCAGAACAATGTCATACATTCACCCCAGTACAGAGATCTGAGCCTAAATCCATCGTTTTTTTGCTCACCATGCCATTCCAGTTTGAACCCAGCCATATGCAAATCAGTCTTGACCCTGTGCCCCATGGGAACAGTCCAGCCCGAACTGCCAGGCCAGGTCCTCCCTGGACTGGAAACAAGCATCCTAGGACCGGTTTCGGGGTTTCACCCCTCTTCAGCCAGGATAGCTTGATTCCAGTGGCATGGAGAGCACGGGACCCACGTCTGGGCATACCCGTCCCACTCGGGTTGAGAAATGCAAAAACAACAATTGATGGACAGAATGCAGAACAATGTCATACATTCACCCCAGTACAGAGATCTGAGCCTAAATCCATCGTTTTTTTGCTCACTATGCCATTCCAGTTTGAACCCAGCCATATGCAAATCAGTCTTGACCCTGTGCCCCATGGGAACAGTCCAGCCCGAACTGCCAGGCCAGGTCCTCCCTGGACTGGAAACACGCATCCTAGGACCGGTTTCGGGGTTTCACCCTCTTCAGCCAGGATAGCTTGATTCCAGTGGCATGGAGAGCACGGGACCCACGTCTGGGCATACCCGTCCCACTCGGGTTGAGAAATGCAAAAACAACAATCGATGGACAGAATGCAGAACAATGTCATACATTCACCCCAGTACAGAGATCTGAGCCTAAATCCATCGTTTTTTTGCTCACCATGCCATTCCAGTTTGAACCCAGCCATATGCAAATCAGTCTTGACCCTGTGCCCCATGGGAACAGTCCTGCCCGAACTGCCAGGCCAGGTCCTCCCTGGACTGGAAACAAGCATCCTAGGACCGGTTTCGGGGTTTCACCCCTCTTCAGCCAGGATAGCTTGATTCCAGTGGCATGGAGAGCACGGGACCCACGTCTGGGCATACCCGTCCCACTCGGGTTGAGAAATGCAAAAACAACAATTGATGGACAGAATGCAGAACAATGTCATACATTCACCCCAGTACAGAGATCTGAGCCTAAATCCATCGTTTTTTTGCTCACCATGCCATTCCAGTTTGAACCCAGCCATATGCAAATCAGTCTTGACCCTGTGCCCCATGGGAACAGTCCTGCCCGAACTGCCAGGCCAGGTCCTCCCTGGACTGGAAACAAGCATCCTAGGACCAGTTTCGGGGTTTCACCCCTCTTCAGCCAGGATAGCTTGATTCCAGTGGCATGGAGAGCACGGGACCCACGTCTGGGCATACCCGTCCCACTCGGGTTGAGAAATGCAAAAACAACAATTGATGGACAGAATGCAGAACAATGTCATACATTCACCCCAGTACAGAGATCTGAGCCTAAATCCATCGTTTTTTTGCTCACCATGCCATTCCAGTTTGAACCCAGCCATATGCAAATCAGTCTTGACCCTGTGCCCCATGGGAACAGTCCAGCCCGTGTGTCTTTTGTTTTCTCGCCCTAACTGCACTGAGGTGCGTCTGCACCCAAGCCTTACTTCTCCATTCCTGGAATGCCCACTTTATGAATCTTTTCACATACTCGCTTGTAACTGAACTGTGCCCCTCTGCGCTTGTCACTTGTTGGAAAACCTCCCAAGACTTACAATATCTTTTTGCTGTCTTGTACACCAGTGCGTTCTCCACCATTATCTTTAGGTCAGCTCCCCCATGCCCCACATCCGCTCCGGCATGGGAGTTATAATCTGCTCCGCATGAGGTGCCAGCTCTCGGAATGTATGCCATTGAAAACATGAGACTGCATCAGCAATTGAATTCTCACACCTGGGTACATGCCTAGCCTTAATTGCTATGTTATTTCTCTGTTGGCACCCCACCAAATACCTTAAAAGCCACACCACCTTTGGGCATTTGGCCATCCCTAAGTTCACTGCCTGCACCACTGCCTGGTTGTGCATCCACAGAGTGATTTGCCTGTTTGCGAGTTTTTTCTCCCAAATTGTGAATGCTACAATGATGGGAAATAGTTCAAGCAAGATGATGTTTTTTGTGACCACTGCTTCATGCCAGGCCCCAAGCTACTGTGCCGCTGTCCAGGCAGTGCCTAGTATCGCCCCAAAGCCCTCTCTTCCTGCAGCGTAAGTGAATAGTTCCACTTGTTTAGCCATCACCCATGGCTCGTGCCACATCAGAGTCCCGTTAAAGTTAGCTAAGAACGCGTCCCATTGCCCCAGGTCCTCCTTCACCCCCTGCGGGAGCCGCACCCTGTGATGCTTTTTTGTTAACCCTTTGGTTAGCCAAGACAGGTACCGAGCAAAAGGTCGTCAAGCCGGACTCACCTGGTTGGCGACATTAAGTTTCCCCAACAGCTGCTGAACCTCCCCTAGCTCACCTTCTTCTTATTTTGGAGCCTCTGTATTATCTTGCGGAGTTCCTCCACCTTCCCTTTGGGGAGCCTACATACCACTTCCACTGTATCCAGCTCAATTCCCAGAAAAACTAGCTGTGGTGTTGGCCCCTCTGTCTTTTCTTCTACTAGTGGCACCCCTATTTCTTGCACCAGCTCAATGAAGCTACTCAGGAGTCCTGCGCATTCTGCGGTGCCTGGCATCCCAATGAACAAGAAGTTGTCCAAGTAATGTATTTGCCCCCATGCTGGATGACGTGTCCCTACCTCCCACTCGAGGTAACTGCTGAAGGCCTAAAAGTATGCGCAGGAGATGGCTCACCCTATGGGGAGGCATTTGTCAAAGTAGTATGCATTGCCTAGTTGAAACCCATGCAAGTGGTAGCTGTCAGGGTGTACTGGCAGGAGGCAAAATGCAGCCTCGATGTCTGTTGTGGCTAGTAACACCCCTTTACCAATTGCTTTGCTATGTCCACTGCTTCATCCAATGTGGCATACTAGACCAAACAGCTCCCTGGGTCCAGCCCATCGTTGACTGACTCACCCCGTGGGTATGACAGGTGATGAATAAGCCGTTATTTTCCTACCTCCTTCTTTGGAACTATCCCCAACGGGGAGACCACAACATTTTTAAACAGTGGCTCTGTAAATGGCCCGCTATCCTACCCAGTAGGAGCTCCTAAGCTATTTTTTGTCTCACTATCTCTGGATTATCTATTATTGACTTCAAGTTCCGGCTGAGCTGGCTGACCTAAGGACCGATATATGGGATCCGGAACCCTGTTGTGAACCCTTTTGCTAGTAACTGCCCTCCTTTTTGATTGGTATACCTGTTCAACAACCGGAACAATGCCCTTATCTTAATGGGGGTGGGTAGGGAGGCCGGTGGGTTTGGTACTTGCTCTTCTTCCAGCCCCCCCGCCCAGTTCGTTACCTCTTGGCGTCCTTGCCGTCCCCTTTGGCTTTTCTGCACTTACTTGCTGGGTGGGCCTCACCACAGTTGCCGCAAGCGTGCCTGAATTAGCAAGCATGCCCCCATTTGCATTTATCCTTATGATATTTCCAGCATGCTGTGGCACTGCCCTTCCCATACTTAGCCCCTGAGCCACATTTTTGGTCCTGTGCTGGGGGCCATCATATCACCCTTTGTTCTGTGAATCGCGAAAGGAATAATTGCGCACGTTTATTCCCTCCCTTGCTGCCACCATGTGAATGGTAAAACCTTCTTCATCCTACTTGTCCCCACCCTATCACTGGCCAGGTTTGCATTTTTTCCCTCAAAACTTCATCATATCGGATCCAACAGTCCCCATGATACTTCAGCTGCGTGCCATTCACCCTTTGCTCATGGAGGAACAGTGCTGCCATGCTCTGCTGGAATTTTTCCACAAACACCCTCCCCAAAGTTCTAAAGGCTCTTAACCAGTTTTCAATCGACCGTTCTACCCTTGGGGAGAACACCCACTACAACGCATGCGTTATGTCGCATGCGTTTACGTCGCAAGCGTTACAACGCAAGCGATGCTACGACGCGGCCCATTACGCCGCGTACCATTACATCGCATGCGCATTTAAAACGCATACGCTTTTAAATCGTATGTGGTGTAATGGACGCGAGGCGGGCGGCACGGACGAGCACCGGGACAGAGGCGGAGGAGCACCGGGACAACGCGAGGAGAAAGAGGTAAGGGGGATTATGCTTAGACTGTAGTGTTTAGGGTTTAGGGCAGTGTCTGGAGATTGTGCTTACAGTGTAGTGTTTAGGGCAGTGTCTGGTGGTCGTAGTGTAGGGCAGTGTGTTAGGGTTTAGGGCAGTGTCTGGAGATTGTGCTTACAGTGTAGTGTTTAGGGTTTAGGGCAGTGTCTGGTGGTCGTAGTATAGGGCAGTGTGTAAGGCGTACTGTATTAGAGTTTAGGGAAGTTTTGGGTACTTTTTTAGGCTTTAGGGTAGTGTGTGTTATGTAGGGCAGTGTGTTAAGCGTAGCGTATTAGGTCTTAGGGCTCAGGGGAGTGTGGGGTACTTTTTTAGGCTTTAGGGTAGTGTGTTATGTAGGGGGTATTTGGGGGAAATCGCGATGTTAAAGCATGCGGAGTGTTTGTGTGCGTTGTAAATGTGTTTTGCATGCATTTCAATACGTAAGCGAAGTAATGGTTTGCGTGGTGAAAACTTGCGTTGCAAATCTGCATGCGATGTAAAGGCGCCGATGTAAAGGTATGCGATGTTATCGTTTGCGATGTAGCATCATACATCCACCCTTGGCCTTCACCTCTCCTTCCTGTCCTCCTCTTTTTTATCGTGGCTGGTGAGGTCCAACCCTGCCTGGCACACTTCTAGTAGTGACAAGATATCTATATATTCCTTTCACCAAATCCTCTTCTTCACCGTTAAGGGGATGAGGCTGGCTATGCCGGTTTCCCATGCGGTGATAGTCGGGTCCCCAGTGGAAGACCTCATGTACTAGCTTGCAGGCTCCCCCCACCAGCCTCCCGTGATGTCCCCCCTGACCATGCTTTCTTAGGATCTGTCTCCCCTGCTGCAGCTATGGGGTTGCTCTCTTTGGTTCCCGTCCCTTGGCTTGTCGCTGAGCTTGCTCCCTCCATCCCTTGGGCGCTCCCGGGGGTGTTACTTAAGGGTGCTGCCTCTATACCTGCCCCCTTAATCCTGCTCGTTTCAGCACTGCCAGCTTTAGGCAGCTCTTGGGGCTTGGGTGCTGCCTGCTCCCACTTTGCCCCTCCCCAGCCACTTTGCCGCTTGCTCCTCCTTCAATGTCCTTCCTTGTGCCGTGGCTTTGTCATGGGAACAAGATAGGCCAGCCTAAGCCTGGGTAGACCGGAGGGAAGGGGCATTCGGCCCCTGGCCATGGCCCCCATGGTGTACCCATTTGTGGGCCCATGAGTGGAGCTGTGTAACCCACCTGTGCCCCACTGACTGTTACCCCCGCTCAACTTCCGGGTGCTACTGAACCGTCTGTGGTTTGGTGCCCCGTGGGATAGATACTGCCTGCGCTTGACCCTTCCAGTTGGCCCCCTGCGCACTGAATTGCTGCGTTCAACACCTCCACTTATGTCCCATAATTTGCAATGCCTGTCGCTACCCCATGGCCCGCTATGTTACGCAACCTTGTCTTATTGCCCCCTTTGTCGCGCTTCATACTTACTCACCATTAACTCTCTCTCTGACAGTCCAGGTTGCCCCTCCTCGACCACGGTGCAGACTTCCACTGCTTGCCCGCGACCTCTCGTCCTCTCTGTTGCTCTCCTCAATGCTGTCCTCCTCGCTGCCGGACAGCACCCTTGATGAGCCCTTTTCCGCCTTGCGACCTCTGCTTCCTTGTCCTGTGGTTGCAGGTCTTCCTTTCCCCTTTTTCTTTGCCTTGCCTTCTTAGCTCTTGCTTTTTGGAGGCTGCCATTCTGGCTGCAGGCCTCCCCTTCCTTGGCCCCCTCCTGCTGGTGATGGGGGTTCAGCTGTCCTGGGCCTCTTCGTGGGCCCTTCCCCCAGCTCCCCCATCACGTGCTGGTTGACCCAATAGCACCCCCAGCTTTACACCAGCCAGCGCGCTCTCTGCAGCAGAACCTGTAGGTCATCAACCATTTTGATGTCCCCGCCTGCCTGGCCGGGCACCTTCTTGGGCAGAGCGGGGACTCTTTCCTGCTCCCGCTCTGGCCGAACTGGAAATCGGGCCGGCCGACTCCGTTCCCATGGCTCCCTGCCCAGCATTCCTTTTTTTTGCTTGTTGTCTCCTCCCAACGTGGTCACATGCAATGCGCCGCAACGTCCCTTCCGGTGCGGCCGATCCATTTCTTCTGGACCCCCAACGCTGGCTGCCTTCGCAGCGTGTCTTCCGGTGCCTCAAACTCCGTATGGTCGCAACAACCTTCTGTGGTTGCCTCGTCACCGCGCAAGCCGCCCTCCGAACTTGATTGGGATGGGTTGGGTCCTTCAAGCCCGCGCAATGGACCCATGAGTCCACTGGGTCGCGTCCCTCACTGCGGGTTTGCCACTGTCAATACCTCCACTCTTTGATGCCCCCATGATGCTGCTGATAACCATATCCGCAATCCGGCTGCCGCTGATCGAATTGAATTTCCTCAGGGCTCCCGGTTCAGGATGGAGTCAGCAACCGATGAGTGCAACGGTGCTGCCCACAAATCAGGCGTCCAACCAAAGAGGTGCCAGTATCATGCAACGACGAGGGTCCCGACAAAGAGGTACCAGCGATGAGAGGCCAAGGTAGGCCTTCCTGTCCCTTGCCTCCTTTCCTTTATCCTGGCCTCACCCCAGGTGCCTCACTCTAATTGGGGGGTTCACACTCTGCCAACCAATAGCCTGCCCACTTTTTCTCGGGCTCCCAGCTCCTTTCGCGACCTTTTGCCTCTGTGCTCTGGCAGTCCCCGTCCTTGGGAGGCATTCCTCGTGGACCCTCCAAGCTCAGGCTTTGCCTTCCCGGCCAGCGTCATAAGCTACTGGGGGAGCATGAGCAAGGCATCGATTGCATGTGGATCCAAGCCTTAAACCTTCACATTCAGTGGCCTAGTTATAGCATTTGGTCTGTTACCCTAACACTCAGAGCCCTATGGCACTGCCAGTGATTGTGGTGGGTTTAATTTAGATCACCGCTCTGTACTGGCTCTCCCTCTCTCTGTTGTTACCTGCATTATGCTCTCTCTTTGGCTTGGCAAGTGGCACACGGTGCAATATAAATGCCACAAAAGGACCAACCACCTAGTGGAAGTTGAACTGTTGTTCTACTCTGTATGCTGCAGGTGAAACTTACTTCACCAGAAAGCTAGTACAAGCACCTCTAATGAGAAATGCCATGCCTTCAAAACAAAGGTCTTCAAACTGTGGGGCGCGCCCCCTGGAGGGTCGCAGCTGTATTCTCAGTTGGAGTAGAAATTCCTCTGCAAGTACTTGTAAACAAATAAGGCCTAGAAGTGCAACCTTGTTTGTCTGTCGTGTTTCCAGGCTGTCTTCATTTACAGTAGGGGGAAGTGTGATCTTGAGTGATGTGGGGGATTGGTCAGCGGGTGTGGTGGCAAGGTGACGATATGCCTTAAAAGAACAAAATAATGTGTAAATATTTTGTTGTTCTTTTATCTTCAAGTTATTGCATATAAAATAACATACACATCTTAAATGAAAAATAAATGGAAGTTAAATTGATCAGTGGGAAGTCCACTGTTTTACATTATGAAAGCACAATTGGTTGTTGTGACACTACAGATGGCTGTTTGTGTGATCAGAGAGTCACAGAACTTAATCCTGATTGCTGCAGTGGGGAATACGGACTTGTATATTTATAATGCTATGAGATCTCAACCTGTGACCGAAAGCACTACAAACATGCCAGTCATATTATATACAGTGTAATATGGGTGTCACAAAATGATTTGGGGGCATATTAGCAAGACCCACGTTAAAATTATCGCCGTTTTAGCGGCAGGAAACTGCCGCTAAAACGGCGATAATGGGCTTGATAATATGCGCTATAGAATTCAATAGAAGCCCAGGTTAGATGTCCTGCACATCTAACCTGGGCTTCTATTGGAATTCTATAGCGCATATTATCAAGCCCATTATCGCCGTTTTAGCGGCAGTTTCCTGCCGCTAAAACGGCGATAATTTTAACGTGGGTCTTGCTAATATGCCCCTTAGTTTTTAAGGTAAAACAAGTGCTGTCAAAGTATATATTTTAGTAATAATCAGACTTTACCTAGTGCCAAGCATTTTTATAAATGTCCATTAACACATGCATTGCAGAACTCAGCTTATAACCCCTTTGTGTTACCTCTCAAAAAGAGTAAATCTTTGTCACCCAGAAGTTTAAAGTGACATCATCAATTGAAGTCTATACAGGCTCCCAAGCTGCCTTTACATTTGGTGATTAACCAACTGCACACATTTACATTTCTTTCAGGTAGCAGGAACCCTGGTGAGAAGGTCTGTTTCCTTAGCTCTCTATCCACTCTTGGTCACAGCACAGGATACCTGATGCCCCTTCACATTCAGCCAGAGGCTCCTCAAAGCTGGTAGTAACGGTCTAGGGATGGTTGCTTTTTAACAAAAAGTATGAGAATGTATTTAGTAAAATTTAGAAAGCATGGGCATTCTTTCCTCATATATCCGCACACTTTGACATCTCATTACATACAGATATCTTTTCACGTGAGATGAGGGTGTGGCAGGAAAGAGGCCAGCAGGGTTACTTTCAGATGCAGATCCCTGTTAGTCCGGACCCACACAACCTCAAAATAATGGCCCAGAATAAAGAGGACAGAAGTGAGATACATGAATGTGTTGTTATGTTATGTTGATTTGTATAGAGCACTAATCACCCGAGAGGGTATCCAGGAGTTTAGGCAGGTGTGTAAGTGTGTGGTCTCCAAGGTGCTTATACGAAGAGCCAGGTCTCCAGCTTCTTGTGAAACTCAAAAAAGTGAGGAGGAGGCTCTGTTGTGTTGAGGGAGGTCATCCCATGTCTTGGGTGCAATGTAGGAGAATGAGGTACCTCCAGTTTTTCTTTTGTGAATGGTGGGAGTGTGTGTGGGTGAGAGTGAGGCAGAGCATAGGTGTCTGGTGGGTTAGTGAAAGTATATGTAGCTGTTCATGTATTCTGATCCTGTATTGTATAGGGTTTTGTATGTGTTTGTTTGTGAGAAGGTTGAATTGGCTATGCTTGTGAATGTGGAGCCAGTGAAGCTTCCTGAGTGATGTGGGTGTGGCATGGGAGGTTGAGTAGGAGTCTTGCAGCGGTGTTCTATATGTTCTGGAGACTGTGTAGGAGTTGTTTAGAGATTCTGGCAAAGAGGGTGTTGTTATACTCCAGCCTACTGGTGATGAGTGCTTGCATGATGGTTCGTCTGGTGTTTCGAGGCAACCATTTGAATATATTTTATAGCATGTGTAGGATGTGGAAGCAGCAGGTGCATACTGCGTTGACTTGAGCTGTCATGTTTAGCTTCTCATCTAGGATAATCCCTAGATTTCTTGTGGGGTCTGTGGATGTGGGCATTGGTCCTAGCTCCGATGGCTACCAGATGGAGTCCCATGGGGAGGGCTTGTTGCCAAAGACCAGTACTTCTGTCTTATCAGAGTTGAGCTTCAGGCAGCTGATTCACATCCAGTGTGCTACCACGGTCATGTGGTTGGTGAAGTTAGTTCTGGTGGTTGTTGTCTTGTTCGTCAGGGAGAGGATGAGTTGGGTGTCATCGAGTAGGAGATGACGGTGATGTCTTGCGATCAGAAGTTGTTGGTGAGAGGTGTCATGCATTTGTTGAAAAGGGTGGGGCTGAGGGACAATCCCTGTAGGACCCTGATATCAGTGTCATGGTCTCTGATGGGAAGGGTGGCAGTCTGAACCTTTCGATTCTTCTTGTGTGGAATCCACTTGAGAGCAGATCCTTGTATGTCAATCTTCTGATGACGGTGTTGTGGGAGACAGTGTTGAAGGTCGAGGAGTGGTCAGGCAGGAAGAGGACCACTGTTTCTCCTCAGACCAGGATGATTCAAATGTCATAGGGGTCCGCGATGAGTGCTGTAGCTGTTTTGGTCCTGTGGTTCTTTCTGAATCCTGATTGAGTGTTGTCTCGAAGATTGTAAAGTTCAAGGTAGGTTGTGAGGCACTCAGAGATGGCCCAGAGGCGAAGGAAGGCACTATGTGGGAGATCATTTTTTGATCTTGCCTAAGACAGTGCATGCACTGCCTCGTGCACATTTTTTGCTATCTTACAGTGTGATTAGAGGCTGCATATTGCTTACCATTGCTTGGCTTTATTGTCACTCTCATTTACTTGTTTCTTATTCATCAGCTTCCATAGGTTTTCCTACCTCTTCTTGTGTTTGTCCCTTCCCTGCAGAATGGATGAATGTTTTTCGGCTCTCCGGCATATACGTCTCCCCTCTCCATGTTCCATCGACATTCCCCTCCTGCCCACCCCCATTGTCCATGTGGTCCCATAGCCCCTCCAGTCCACCCTCTGTTGTCTGTGTGCTACCATCAGACCTTTCTGCCCACCCTCCATTATCCATGTTCTAGCCCCAGCACCTCCCACCTACCCATCATTGTCCGTGTGCTTACCCCAGAATCTTCTGCTCACACTTCCTTGTCTGTGTGATTGCCACAGATGCCACCCACCCATCTTCCATTGTCTGTGTGTTTGCCTCAGCCCTTCCCCACTCTACCTTGTCTGAGTGCTCCCTCTCCCCTCTTGCTTGTCCTCTCCCCCCACTAATGTCCTTCTCTCACTCCCTCCTTCACTGTTGCCTCATCCAGAAATCCAATCCCCCGTTTGTTGAAAAGGGAAGTGGGTTAGGAGATGAGGCAACATGGAGGGTGGGAGGTCCAGTGAGAAGAATGCGGGTAGGTGAGAGGACAGGCAAGAGGGGATGGGGGAGTACACAGCTAAAAAAATATATATTTAAAAGTGCTATGATGTGGCCTGCACTAAACTGCTTATTTTTTCTATAAACAAAAAGTGCATTCTCAATTATGTGAGAGAGTGATGTGATTATACACTGTTGTGGCTATTTACGTTGGTTGAAACTGAGCAGCACGGACCGGAGGGCCTTTTTGCTATGAGCAGGCCTTGTTCAGGAAGTCTTAGAATGCAGTAAAAGCTCCCGCAGGTCCGAAATTAGTATTTGTTCTGTTCGATTGGGGTCAGATCTTGTAGTGTTTTTTGCAGTGACACTGGGGCCAGTGGCCACGGAGCCCTTTTATTGTTTTATTACCAAAAAGTAAAATGGGGACCCATATTCCTTCTTACCGTTAGGGCCCAGGTCACCCTTGCTGAGCGAGGAACAGGGCCCAAGCAACAGAGGGTGAGACGTGGGTCTTGTTTCCCTTTTTATAGTAGGGGAAGAGAGGCTGATTAGGACCTCAGGCCTAGGAGTAAGGGCCCAATCGAGTAGGCAGGGTGTGACAAGGCTGTAGGTATCACTGGTGCTGCAGATACATTGGCACCAGTCCCCAGCAGTGTGAGGGGCCAACTAAACCCCAATTATGGCAGTGTAACTATCCTCTCTTGCTTGCATTAGGGCCCTTGCTGTGCCAATGTTGCTTTGGGTCTGAGAGTAATGGCCCAAGAAAGATGAAACTTGAAATAGAGGAGTCACCTTAGCTTGGGCTCAGAGAGATGTTGAGGAGTGGGTGGGGCAAGATGGGGGCCCGTGTTTTTAAAAACGGGCAGACAGAGCCCACTTCGCAAGGCAGTAGCTATCATTAGTGAAGCAGGTGCAGTGGTACCGGGATATAGGGAGTGAGGGGCACACTGTATTACAGTTATGACTGTCTTATTTACAAAACGGGCATGGGGGCTCATTTTCCTTGCTAGTTTTAGGGCCAAAGACACCCTTGCTACACAGGGTTGTTGGGGAGAGTGCAAAACACAGGAGCTCATTTTTTTCTGTAAGGGGTTGGATTGTTTAAACACTTAGGGGCCGATTCCGATTTGGGCAGGAAATCTCTCCGACCGAGCTGGACCCGGAGAGATTTCCGACCGAATCGGACTCTAGCAGCCCGACCGAACGAGTACGATGCGTACGCATGCTATCGGACTCGATTCGGTCGTACTCCCATTGAAGTCAATGGGAGCCGGTCGTACAACGCGTACACGGGCTCCCATTGACTCAATGGGTACGTCGCGAACAAGGGCGCCCCCTACAGCAGGTACGCATCAGAGCGACTCGCGCCGTACATGCACGGGTAGGGGGGACCCATGGGTCCCCCCTGTGTGCGACTTGCGCGTCTACGCGTGCAGGGGGGTCCGACATGGACCCCCAAAGTCTGGCTCCAACTGCTCTTTGGAGCCGGACGGCGCAAGTCGGTCGGACTGTTCGAGGCACGCATCGTACTTGCTTGGTCGGGGAACGTCTCCATTGCACGGTGCGAGTCGTGTCCGTGCGAGTCGGTCGGAGCGGTTCGGACCCGCGAACGAGTCGGTCGGCGATTTCGCGTGCGCTCGCATCGTACTCGCTCGCCCGGACGCATGTTCGAATCGGTCGGAAACGAGGCCTCCGAATCGGATCCGGTAAAGCCGAATCCGATTCGGTGCCCTACCGGCCGAGATCGGAATCAGCCCCTTATTAGAAGGGCTGCTTTACGTTTATAGAACAGTGCCAACAGATTTAAGCAGGACTGGTCTACTTGAGAGGGTACTATCACATGTCAGCAAGGACTGGCATATTTTTAATCGGGCAGTGCCATCGCTTTGTTGCAGGAGTACTGCTGTGCATTTATATCTTCTAATCTCATTAAGCATGAATTGCCCAAGTTAACAT
This sequence comes from Calotriton arnoldi, assembly GCA_963921515.1. NCBI lineage: Eukaryota > Metazoa > Chordata > Amphibia > Caudata > Salamandridae > Calotriton > Calotriton arnoldi. Next base: position 317,771 of record CAWUFW010016087.1, read on the forward strand.
TAATAATTACAATAAGGTTGTGCAATGCTATAAACTGTGCAGGAGTAACTCCATATATCCTAAATATCTCACTGTTAGGTTTATGCCCCTAAGAAATCATATAATGGATTCATGTATGTCTAGGTATTTGTAAAGCATTAACCTAGCTAGAGGGGAAAGAAGCAATTAACAGTGGTGGAAGCTGATTTAACATCATGAATCCCTTCATTATGGTAAGAGCCTTTTACGATAAAGCATTACAGATGTTCCTGTCACTCACAGATATTAGTTATGGACATGACCCACATACCCTTAGGTCCTAAATTCAGCAGCAATCTGGCCTACAGTCGAGATGTAGGTGGACCTTTCTTCTTTAATGACAATGGATTTATCTTATCATTGTAAGCATTTAATTCACTAAGTAACATATAACAAACTAAAGCATTTACTGTGTTTTGAGATCATGATCTGTCTTATCAAGGACTATAAATAAAGTGCATACTCTAAAATGGTGAATACATTTTGGAACAATTTTAAAAAGTAAGAATCATACACTCGCAGAAAAACAGATGTATTTGTGCTATGATGCATCCCGGCAATAGGCAATACCATGCTGTAATCCTAACCGGTCTTTTCTCCTTGCTTGGCACTATGTATCGCACCCTAAGCCTTGATGTGTAATTAGAACATTGGAATGTTGAGTGCTCCATTAAAGACAGTGAAGTTGCTCAGGGATTATAATGGCTAGTGTAAGCCTTCTGCTCCAACATGCCAACGTTTGTCTTTCTGTTTCTCCCTTTTAATATAGAACACTTTATCCTAAGTGGGTAGAATGTTCTTATAGCCTTATAAACCTTCTGCCTTGGGATATACCGGTTATTAAAGGTCCTCTCCTTTGTTATAGGCCCTCACCTGTGGCTCAGGCCTAAATCTCGGATTCAGGGCTGTTAACAACAGGTGTAGCCCTCGGTAGCTAGCTAAAAGGTTATATTAGAACATTGGAATGCTGGGAGCTCCCGTGAATACAATGGAGGGGCTTAGGACCAATAAAGACTAGTGTAAGCCTTCTGCTCCAACATGCCAACGTTTGTCTTTCTATTTCTCCCTTTTAATATAGAACACTTTATCCTAAATGGGTAGGAATGTTCTTATAGCCTTATAAACCTTCTGCCTTGGGATATACCGGTAATTAAAGGTCCTCTCCTTTGTTATAGGCCCTCACCTGTGGCCCAAGCCTATATCTCGGATTCAGGGCTGTTAACAACAGGTGTAGCCCTCGGTAGCTAGCTAAAAGGTTATATTAGAACATTGGAATGCTGGGAGCTCCCGTGAATACAATGGAGGGGCTTAGGACCAATAAAGACTAGTTTAAGCCTTCTGCTCCAACATCCCAATCTATCTAATTATTTTTCTCCCTTTTTACTCTCACTCTTTATATGCCATCACCTCTGGCTTGGGCTTACATCTCAGGTTCCAGAATAGCCCTTTTCAGTGGGCTATAATGCTATACAATTCAATCATTCTGATCAGACATGCATCCATTTCCATTCCTTCTAATGTTGCATGTAATATCAATACAGTATACATGTGTGTCTGGGAATGTGTGTGTGTTTATGCCGGTAGTTAGAAAGCACAAATGTAACTAGAGATCAATTGCACACTACATAGTAGTGCTGTGGTTTGGAAATGAAAATAAGCCCTGAGCCGAGACTCATAAGAAGAAGTTAACACACTAACGACTATCACATTTGGCAGAAGGTGACATTCTGGCTATTTTGAATGTTCTAGATAACATTTATTATTATTATTTAAAAACAGCATGATTGCGATTTCAGCTGCTGGTAGGATTACATCACAGCATGTTTCTATCAACATTGTGTTTAAATTGCAATGTTTTTTGTGATGGGATATAAAGTAGCTATGGGGCACATTACGATACCCGGCGTAAAAAAATCCGCCAGGCATGGAAGCGGCAAAAATCCGCCCGCACACACCGCCTGAACACCGACCACGCCATTATGAGTACACAAACTGAAAACCGCCATCGGCGGAAAAATCATACAAAATACCGCCCGCCATCGTCCGAGTCGGAGTCAAACCGCCCGCCACGGACGGAAACACGCACGACAACCCAAAACCGCCCGCCCACACGGCCGACACACCGCACGTGAAATTACGATCGCACCGCCATGAGCGCGGAAAAACAACAAAAATACCGCCCGCCAGCGCAAACAACGCCGATGAGAATCGACACGATACAAAAGGGGATGATGGACGGAACGCTTGAGCCAATCAAACACTCACCCCCAGTCAACTGATCTGGGTTTAATCCATCATCATTCTTTAGCTCACTCCACCACCCCAGTTCAGACATGGCCATATGCAAATCAGTCTGACCCTGTGCCTCATGGGAACAGTCCAGCCCGAACTGCCAAGCCATGTCTTCCCTGGACCGGAAACAAGCATCCTAGGACCGGTTTCTGGCATTTCAGCCGTCATCAGCCAGGCTTGCTTGAATCCAGTGGCAAAGTGAGCAAGGGACCCACGTCTGGGCATACCCCCGCCAACTTAGGGCGACCAAAGCGATACAAAAGGGGATGATGGACGGAACGTTTGAGCCAATCAAACACTCACCCCCAGTCAACTGATCTGGGTTTAATCCATCATCATTCTTTAGCTCACTCCACCACCCCAGTTCAGACATGGCCTAATGCAAATCAGTCTGACCCTGTGCCTCATGGGAACAGTCCAGCCCGAACTGCCAAGCCATGTCTTCCCTGGACCGGAAACAAGCATCCTAGGACCGGTTTCTGGCATTTCAGCCGTCATCAGCCAGGCTTGCTTGAATCCAGTGGCAAAGTGAGCAAGGGACCCACGTCTGGGCATACCCCCGCCAACTTAGGGCGACCAAAGCGATACAAAAGGGGATGATGGACGGAACGCTTGAGCCAATCAAACACTCACCCCCAGTCAACTGATCTGGGTTTAATCCATCATCATTCTTTAGCTCACTCCACCACCCCAGTTCAGACATGGCCATATGCAAATCAGTCTGACCCTGTGCCTCATGGGAACAGTCCAGCCCGAACTGCCAAGCCATGTCTTCCTGGACCGGAAACAAGCATCCTAGGACCGGTTTCTGGCATTTCAGCCGTCATCAGCCAGGCTTGCTTGAATCCAGTGGCAAAGTGAGCAAGGGACCCACGTCTGGGCATACCCCGCCAACTTAGGGCGACCAAAGCGATACAAAAGGGGATGATGGACGGAACGTTTGAGCCAATCAAACAATCACCCCCAGTCAACTGATCTGGGTTTAATCCATCATCATTCTTTAGCTCACTCCACCACCCCAGTTCAGACATGGCCATATGCAAATCAGTCTGACCCTGTGCCTCATGGGAACAGTCCAGCCCGAACTGCCAAGCCATGTCTTCCCTGGACCGGAAACAAGCATCCTAGGACCGGTTTCTGGCATTTCAGCCGTCATCAGCCAGGCTTGCTTGAATCCAGTGGCAAAGTGAGCAAGGGACCCACGTCTGGGCATACCCCGCCAACTTAGGGCGACCAAAGCGATACAAAAGGGGATGATGGACGGAACGCTTGAGCCAATCAAACACTCACCCCCAGTCAACTGATCTGGGTTTAATCCATCATCATTCTTTAGCTCACTCCACCACCCCAGTTCAGACATGGCCATATGCAAATCAGTCTGACCCTGTGCCTCATGGGAACAGTCCAGCCCGAACTGCCAAGCCATGTCTTCCCTGGACCGGAAACAAGCATCCTAGGACCGGTTTCTGGCATTTCAGCCGTCATCAGCCAGGCTTGCTTGAATCCAGTGGCAAAGTGAGCAAGGGACCCACGTCTGGGCATACCCCCGCCAACTTAGGGCGACCAAAGCGATACAAAAGGGGATGATGGACGGAACGTTTGAGCCAATCAAACACTCACCCCCAGTCAACTGATCTGGGTTTAATCCATCATCATTCTTTAGCTCACTCCACCACCCCAGTTCAGACATGGCCATATGCAAATCAGTCTGACCCTGTGCCTCATGGGAACAGTCCAGCCCGAACTGCCAAGCCATGTCTTCCCTGGACCGGAAACAAGCATCCTAGGACCGGTTTCTGGCATTTCAGCCGTCATCAGCCAGGCTTGCTTGAATCCAGTGGCAAAGTGAGCAAGGGACCCACGTCTGGGCATACCCCCGCCAACTTAGGGCGACCAAAGCGATACAAAGGGGATGATGGACGGAACGTTTGAGCCAATCAAACACTCACCCCCAGTCAACTGATCTGGGTTTAATCCATCATCATTCTTTAGCTCACTCCACCACCCCAGTTCAGACATGGCCATATGCAAATCAGTCTGACCCTGTGCCTCATGGGAACAGTCCAGCCCGAACTGCCAAGCCATGTCTTCCCTGGACCGGAAACAAGCATCCTAGGACCGGTTTCTGGCATTTCAGCCGTCATCAGCCAGGCTTGCTTGAATCCAGTGGCAAAGTGAGCAAGGGACCCACGTCTGGGCATACCCCCGCCAACTTAGGGCGACCAAAGCGATACAAAAGGGGATGATGGACGGAACGTTTGAGCCAATCAAACACTCACCCCCAGTCAACTGATCTGGGTTTAATCCATCATCATTCTTTAGCTCACTCCACCACCCCAGTTCAGACATGGCCATATGCAAATCAGTCTGACCCTGTGCCTCATGGGAACAGTCCAGCCCGAACTGCCAAGCCATGTCTTCCCTGGACCGGAAACAAGCATCCTAGGACCGGTTTCTGGCATTTCAGCCGTCATCAGCCAGGCTTGCTTGAATCCAGTGGCAAAGTGAGCAAGGGACCCACGTCTGGGCATACCCCCGCCAACTTAGGGCGACCAAAGCGATACAAAAGGGGATGATGGACGGAACGTTTGAGCCAATCAAACACTCACCCCCAGTCAACTGATCTGGGTTTAATCCATCATCATTCTTTAGCTCACTCCACCACCCCAGTTCAGACATGGCCATATGCAAATCAGTCTGACCCTGTGCCTCATGGGAACAGTCCAGCCCGAACTGCCAAGCCATGTCTTCCCTGGACCGGAAACAAGCATCCTAGGACCGGTTTCTGGCATTTCAGCCGTCATCAGCCAGGCTTGCTTGAATCCAGTGGCAAAGTGAGCAAGGGACCCACGTCTGGGCATACCCCCGCCAACTTAGGGCGACTAAAGCGATACAAAAGGGGATGATGGACGGAACGTTTGAGCCAATCAAACACTCACCCCCAGTCAACTGATCTGGGTTTAATCCATCATCATTCTTTAGCTCACTCCACCACCCCAGTTCAGACATGGCCATATGCAAATCAGTCTGACCCTGTGCCTCATGGGAACAGTCCAGCCCGAACTGCCAAGCCATGTCTTCCCTGGACCGGAAACAAGCATCCTAGGACCGGTTTCTGGCATTTCAGCCGTCATCAGCCAGGCTTGCTTGAATCCAGTGGCAAAGTGAGCAAGGGACCCACGTCTGGGCATACCCCTGCCAACTTAGGGCGACCAAAGCGATACAAAAGGGGATGATGGACGGAACGTTTGAGCCAATCAAACACTCACCCCCAGTCAACTGATCTGGGTTTAATCCATCATCATTCTTTAGCTCACTCCACCACCCCAGTTCAGACATGGCCATATGCAAATCAGTCTGACCCTGTGCCTCATGGGAACAGTCCAGCCCGAACTGCCAAGCCATGTCTTCCCTGGACCGGAAACAAGCATCCTAGGACCGGTTTCTGGCATTTCAGCCGTCATCAGCCAGGCTTGCTTGAATCCAGTGGCAAAGTGAGCAAGGGACCCACGTCTGGGCATACCCCCGCCAACTTAGGGCGACCAAAGCGATACAAAAGGGGGATGATGGACGGAACGTTTGAGCCAATCAAACACTCACCCCCAGTCAACTGATCTGGGTTTAATCCATCATCATTCTTTAGCTCACTCCACCACCCCAGTTCAGACATGGCCATATGCAAATCAGTCTGACCCTGTGCCTCATGGGAACTGTCCATCAATTGTTGTTTTTGCATTTCTCAACCCGAGTGGGACGGGTATGCCCAGACGTGGGTCCCGTGCTCTCCATGCCACTGGAATCAAGCTATCCTGGCTGAAGAGGGGTGAAACCCCGAAACCGGTCCTAGGATGCTTGTTTCCGGTCCAGGGAAGACATGGCTTGGCAGTTCGTGCTGGACTGTTCCCATGAGGCACAGGGTCAGACTGATTTGCATATGGCCATGTCTGAACTGGGGTGGTGGAGTGAGCTAAAGAATGATGATGGATTAAACCCAGATCAGTTGACTGGGGGTGAGTGTTTGATTGGCTCAAACGTTCCGTCCATCATCCCCTTTGTATCGCTTTGTTCGCCCTAAGTTGGCGGGGGTATGCCCAGACGTGGGTCCCTTGCTCACTTTGCCACTGGATTCAAGCAAGCCTGGCTGATGACGGCTGGAATGTCAGAAACCGGTCCTAGGATGCTTGTTTCCGGTCCAGGGAAGACATGGCTTGGCAGTTCGTGCTGGACTGTTCCCATGAGGCACAGGGTCAGACTGATTTGCATATGGCCATGTCTGAACTGGGGTGGTGGAGTGAGCTAAAGAATGGTGATGGATTAAACCCAGATCAGTTGACTGGGGTGAGTGTTTGATTGGCTCAAACGTTCCGTCCATCATCCCCTTTTGTATCGCTTTGTTCGCCCTAAGTTGGCGGGGGTATGCCCAGACGTGGGTCCCTTGCTCACTTTGCCACTGGATTCAAGCAAGCCTGGCTGATGACGGCTGGAATGCCAGAAACCGGTCCTAGGATGCTTGTTTCCGGTCCAGGGAAGACATGGCTTGGCAGTTCGTGCTGGACTGTTCCCATGAGGCACAGGGTCAGACTGATTTGCATATGGCCATGTCTGAACTGGGGTGGTGGAGTGAGCTAAAGAATGATGATGGATTAAACCCAGATCAGTTGACTGGGGGTGAGTGTTTGATTGGCTCAAACGTTCCGTCCATCATCCCCTTTTGTATCGATGAGAATCGACACGGCAGAAGCCATGGCGCCCACGTACCTGCACAGAAACCATCCGCACACAAAACCAATAGCACACAACATGGCCAACAAGTCCACACAGCAAAGCACGCACAAATACACAAGCACAGTACACATCCCGAAAACACCCCCCCGGACAAACAAAAAATACAAAGGCCAGAACCCCAGACACAACACACCTGAAAACAACAGACCATGAGGACACACCCACATAGGTGAGTACAAAAGCAGCACTCCCACAGACCACAACCCCTTGCTACATTGCAAACCAGAGAGGAGAGGAGAGGACACAGTGACACAGCAAGGACAGCAGCACACCACAGAAACGCACACATCACAACCACCACCACCACCACCACCAAACACCGGCACCACAAACCCCCTGCACATTACACAACACACACCGCACCAGCACCACAAACACCATGGCACCACAAAGGATGCCCAAGTTCACGCCCATGGAGCTGACGGTCATGGTCGACGAGATCATCAAGGTGTACCCACAAATCTATGGGAACATGGTCCAGCACACACCACTAGCCACCAGAAACAGAATGTGGACCCGGATCGTAGACCAGGTCAATGCAGTCGGGACCCTGCCCAGGAACAGAACCGAGATAAACAAACGTTGGAATGACGTAAAGAGCCTGGTCAAGAAGAAGGAGGGCAAAAACAGAGAGCTGGCTGCCGTCACTGGCGGAGGGAATCCCGCGCTCTTTAAGACCTTCAAAGCGTGGGAGGAGAAGGTGCGAGTCGTAATACATCCGGAGATCCTCGCCGGATTAGCAGGGGGAGTGGAGGCTGGTAAGTACAAACTAATGTATACCAGCACACCGCTATGTACACACATGCGCAACCACCATGCCACAGCTCCCAGGGACAAACACCCCCATGTCCAGCACACAATACACAACACATCACACGCACATGCAACAGACACTACCACACACAGGCCAAACCGAACAACTGTAAGATGCGTGGGGACATGTGTACACTAAGCCAGCCACGTAACCACCAACAGGTCCCCAAATATGCCAGAAGCGCCACAACGAGCACCCACCACACCCATGTGTCCGCCACAGCTGCACCAACTGACAAGTAACAGGTAAGTGGCAGGAACACAAAGTGCAGTGGGTCGGAGGGGGGACAGCTGAAGTACAACACCCACCAGGCCCCCACTCCCACAGACCAGCAAGGTGGAGCACTCCCCACACCCATGTGTCAGGCACAGCTGCACCAACCGACAAGTAACAGGTAAGTGGCAGGAACACAAAGTGCAGTGGGTCGGAGGGGGACAGCTGAAGTACAACACCCACCAGGCCCCCACTCCCACAGACCAGCAAGGTGGAGCACTCCCCACACCCATGTGTCAGGCACAGCTGCACCAACCGACAAGTAACAGGTAAGTGGCAGGAACACAAAGTGCAGTGGGTGGGACGGTGGACAGCCCAAGTACAACACACACCAGGCCCCAGTCCCACAGCACAGCAAGGAGGAGCATCCCCCACACCCCACACCCACGTGTCAGCCACCGCAGTGCACAACGACAGCCGAAAGGCAGACATCACGGTCCACAGCAATCGGTGTCAGTGGGTGTACAGCCACCCCCACGACCCACTACACCCCCCCACCCCCACAGACCTGCAACATGGAGCACCCTCCGCTAAGAGCCATGTGGCATCCAGTACAGTGCACGCACGAACAACTTGCAGGTGGGAAACTGGACAGGGCTGGATTACTGGAGGCATGAGGACCATAACACCACCAACACATGGGACATGTCACGTAGCACACGAACACGCAGCACCGCCCACCGTCACGAACAAGTGAACAATGTGCACACGGACATGAACAGCAGACTCACACCCCACATGACCCATCACAGACATAGCAACACCCAAGGAGCCACGTCTGCATGCACAAGCCACACTGAATATAGTCCCACACGGCAGCCACTGTGCAACTCATCACACACAACCGAAACACCATTGAAGTCCTGTCCATGTAGCCCCTACTGCCTGTCAACCACACACCCCACAACTACGCCTATGTAAGACAAACAACACTAGACGCAACAGAGCGGAACAACAGAAATGCACACGAACACCACTGAACCCATCAAACACACAGACACACCATGCACATACAACATACCATCCATCCCATCCGTCAGCCCCAGTCTCATGAAAGGCATGTCATCCGCACAGCTGCCACACATACAGCAGTCACGCTAAGACACATGCCCATGACCAACCATGTGCCAGAAGTCAATTAAGCGCACGACACACTGTGAGCAACAACACACAACATGGGCCACACCCCCCGAGCACTGCAGTGATGCACATGGCACAGGGCAGCACGCACACCAAGGAGATGGGACAACTGCAATACGTTGGCTGGCACACAACTATCACTCACTCATAACGATGCGTCCAATGCCATGTCCAGTAACCACAACAGACAGCAAATATGCAGGGCATGTCAGGCATGCACACACCTCAGACCATGCACTGTCATGCTGCCACAACACATGTCACGTAGCATGCAACTGAACTGAAGTGGCT